>CM017324.1:809185-945678 GCA_006937295.1 Carpinus fangiana
AAAAAAAAAAAAAAAAAAACACTCTATTTCATATGCATAGGACGTTCAAACTATTTTTAATGGAAAAGTTAGGCCCAACACGTAAAATATTTAATTAAAATGCAGTAAATGACTAGTCAAGGTTTAAACTCAATCATAACTTTAGTTCTGATACTATATTAAATTACAATTTGTCTCAAAAGCTTAAGATTATATATGAAAAAATAAATCGGGGAACAATTTCATTTCAACCTCTTCCTCTCAAAATTAATTAAGGAAATATAAGAATGATAGACCAAAAAGACTTTTCCATCCATTTAACCAACTTTCTGATGTCCTCTTGCATGCTGATATATACATATATATATATATATATCTATCTTTGGCGCGCGCGGCATGATCGATCTGTACGTTGTTTCTTATGAATTAGTTTGGCAATGTTACTAGCATATGCACTCTTCAATATGCTATTGCTGGATCCAAAAACTCTTACATTGATTAAATAAGTAATTTTTTATTTTTTACCTGCTTAAACTTTTAAAATAAGTGGTTATATATAATTAGGCTAGCTTCACAATTTATCATTTTCGCTTTAATTTTTGGGATAATATATATTATATAATTGTCTCACTAAACCATTTTTTTTTTTTTTTTTACTTATTAATCTCCCTGATAATGAGGGAGAATCTTGATTTCTGAAACTGAAGGTCAAAACAAAAGCCCACTTGACTAACAGGAAGGGTTGAGGCAATTTTAAAATATGTAGTCATTTCATTATATATAGCTATTAATTATAAACTCCATGGATGGTTATTTTAACTGTATATGTTTGATCAGTTAGTTGTTAAGACACTATTCTCTGGCGTTTCTAGTTTGAATATTGAGGACATTATTCATATTTTATAATCCTCCACTTGCACTGCATACACATCTATATAAAAAAGTCCATTCCTTCTCCAATCGTCACAAATTATCCCCAGTACTTGCAGTGACTAGCTGCATTTAAGTCTTAAGCCACTAGTGTACGTGAGCCCTATTGTCTCCTCTTCTAATTCTATTGCTGAAATTTCAGATGGATCCGTACGTTGTCTCATTTATTTACTTTTATTTTCGCAGGACATGGATTTCCTTGGATATACCATAGTAGCCCTTCTCACCATGTTGAAGACTGTGAAGGGGTATGGAAGTGGGTGGACAAAAGCCCATGCTACTTTCTATGGAGGTAGTGATGCTTCTGGGACAATGGGTAAGTTAGTTAATTAGTTATAAACAAGAAATCAAGAACATATATAAATTTTCACTTGTAGCATTAATTAATTAGCTAGAGAAGGAGAAGCTGATGTTTAACTAATTTTGGGTGCATATATGGTGTAAGCAGGTGGGGCTTGTGGGTATGGGAATCTTTACAGCCAGGGGTACGGGACAAACACAGCTGCGTTGAGCACTGCTCTTTTCAACAGTGGGTTAAGCTGTGGAGCCTGTTTTGAGATTCAATGCGTTAATGACAAAACATGGTGCTTACCAGGATCCATCATAGTCACTGCAACTAACTTCTGTCCACCTAACTCTGCCCTCCCTAATAATGCTGGAGGCTGGTGTAATCCTCCCCTGCAGCATTTTGATCTTTCTCAGACTGTTTTCCAACGCCTTGCTCGGTACAAGGCAGGAATTGTTCCTGTTCAGTACAGAAGGTAAGAGTATATATATATCATTTTTTAGCATAATCGATCCTGTCTTCTGCTCCTACCTACTTATATTAACCTCTCTCTCTCTCTCTCTCTCTCTCTCTATATATATATATATATATATATTTATATTTATATATATGCAGAGTTGCTTGCAAAAAGAGTGGTGGAATCAGGTTCACAATTAACGGTCACTCTTACTTCAATCTTGTTCTCATAACCAATGTTGGTGGAGCTGGTGATGCTGTTGCTGTGTCTATTAAAGGCTCTAAAACAGGTTGGCAGGCCATGTCCCGGAACTGGGGACAGAACTGGCAGAGCAACTCTTACCTTAATGGTCAGATCCTGTCTTTCAAGGTCACAACCAGCGACGGACGATCTGTGGTCTCCAACAATGTGGCTCCCCCCAACTGGTCTTTTGGCCAAACCTACACGGGACAGCAGTTCTGAGTTCTGATCCACCCAACTCCCACTAAATTAAGCCTATCACCTCTAACTTTAGCGTGACTTTCTTCTAGCTACTACCCTTTCTTTTCTAATTATACTACCAATATAAGGTATATTGTGGTGTTCAGTATCGTGGGGGCTTCTTTTTTTTTTGGAACAGCCCTGATAGGTTTCTGTCTGAGTGACGAAGTTGAAATAACACTCTCTAGTCTACCAAAGGTTTTAGGTCTGTTGAGGGTATCAGCAAACTGTGTAGATCGAAGGCCTCTAGTCTAGGCTCTAGTAACTTTACTACCGGTTTTTTTTTTTTTTTCCTGAAATGGGACTACTGGCCGGGCATCATTTTGGCTGAGGTGAACAAGGCTTGTCACCCGCCCCAAAGAAGTTGCTTTTGTTAATTGTCATCTGATTGCTGGTTTTACTCTAAAAAAGGGTAAAGAAAGAATGAGATATTGTTGCAGATGGAGCAAATTTGTTCTGCTTTGAGGCATTGATCGTGAGAGCGATATTTGAAGGCTTGTAAACAGCTTGTTGGCTGAAATATGTCCTCGAATTAAGTATATCATATATAGGAAATAAATAATATTTGGAGGTGTTTCTTCTTGCATTTTATGGTAGCTTTTTCCCCGTACTTGTGTGGATGGAAGTGCATTTTCTTTAGTTACTGATCGATTTTAATTACTTCGTATTTTTGCTTTGGCCGGAAGTGTATATCTCAATTATAATTAAATTAAGTATAATATTTGCCAAGTTGTGGTCCTTGTGGAGTTTGATTTGTGAAATCAATGTCTCGGTAATGTGGCTAGCTTTGAACAATCATAACTTTCACGCGCGCGTTCTTGGAGACCATGCAAATTAAGATGTGGTGCCTCCGCACTTTGAGATCCCAGCCTTCCACTCCACGCTTCTGACCGCAAATTCACGTGCCACACTTTGTACAGTTGCCTCAAGTTTTGGGCTCTTTAATTGTCTTCATGCCAATCCAGCCTCCAGGGATACAGTTTTCTAATAAAAGTATTACTTTACTCCCAACAAAATGTAGAAAATGATGTTACTCTTGTGACGAAGATTTGTTTCTGTTCCTAATCTCAAATAAAGATTGGTTTGACACATACGAGGTTAAGGCTTGTGATGAAGATTCTACTACGTTGGATAATAATGTAGAAAATAGAATTAATTAATCGTAAGAATATATAATTGATGGCAATGCATGCAAAGACTTAGGGTTTAGGCTTTGGTCTTGAAAGTTTACTCCCTTCAAGGTTCAAGGCTAGCTCAACACCTCTTGAATGCAAACAATCATTTGGGTCACACTCCATGGTGAAAAGTCAATAATTTATTCAATTTCGTATAAGAAAACTTTCAAGAGTGTAGTACACAGAACTGAGATTTAATATGCAGAGGTAGGTCCAAAGGGCTCTTCCTTGTGGAGGTTCCCTGATTAAAAAAAAAAAAAAAAACTTACAATAGGTAATACGAGACGTGTGCTATATATATAGCTTGTAAGAAAATTTGATCTTTTTTAATTAGGTCTTTGGATTATGAATGTTCCATATATAAGAGGTAGTATATATTCTGAAAATTAATTAGTAAACTTCTTTTGGTGGTAATTAACAAGAAGAGATTAAATTTTTGAAGAATATGATGAACAGGTTGCATGATTGGTGCGCATGCACCTTCTATGTGTCTTCACATATATATTGGCCTCTTCTTCTAATCTTCTTATTCAGATACCTCTGTGTGTGTGGAGTTCTGATCGGTTGGTTTGTGCCTCTTGAATCAATTTCCCGTGTTGTTGCATTGGTTCTAGCTATAGTTGTTCTTAGCTAGTCACATCAACATATTCTCTCGGCTCTCCATTTCTTTGTGCAATTTACTCAAAATTTATCTTGATTGCCTCGAATTCTCCATGGCTTCAGCTACTGAAACCTTCATATATATAATCTATCATTTTGCTCATTTTTAAAAGTAACTCACTGCCAATTTATTGCAAGATCAAAGGGCTTTGATATCAATTGTAACAAACATATATAGGGTTTTATGAATTCTTTCTTCTACTTGGGAATCTGATTGTAATTAATAAATGATGGAATTTTGTAGAATGAAATGGTGTTGGGATCGATATTACCATTAGAATAGATCATAAATGGAATTCGACGTGCGTACACCTTCATACAGTAGAACTGAACTCTAGATTTCTTTTTCAATGGGCTGGTTTGTTTGGATTCAGCCCCACCAACCCTACTCTAACTAATTTATACAAGATCAAAGGCCCATTCAAATACAAATAAGCTAATAGCCCAACAACCCAAACCCACTTAGGGATGTAAATGAGCCGGCACACTCAATAGTTTGCTCGATATGCACTCGGTTAAACTCGACCCGAACTCGAGCTCGACATTATACAAGCTCGCTCGTTACTGTTGAAACTCGCTCAATTAGCTAGTGACACATACCCGGCTCGCTCAATTAAACTTGACGGGGGCTCATAAGTTCGACTCGTTTAAGTCGAGCTCGTCCAGCTCACCCAGCTCGTTAGCTCGTTCATAAATCTTATATATATTATAGAAAATAGTTATATAAATTTGTATATTAGTAATTAAGTAATATATATTATATAGGTTATTTAATATTTATGTGTATGTATTAATTAACATACTAATTAGTTAATTAGCTCATTCATATATCTTGTATATATATTACTAAAATTAGTTATATTAATTTATACTATAGATAAATATTTATAAGTTGTTTTAAAATTCGGGCTTAAATTTTGTTCGGATCATACATTAAAAAATTTAATAGCTTAGCTTGAGTTCGAGTTGAGCCCAGCTCGGCTCGAATAACATTCTTAACGAACTCGAGTTTGAGCTTGCCCGAATTTTAAACGAGCCGAGCTTGAACACGTATTTTATAGTTCAACTCAAATTCAAGCCCAACTTGATTAAGCATCTTCATAAACGAGTCAAGCATAAAATCTTAAAGCTTGGCTCGGCTCAGCTCCATTAGAGCCCTAATGTTACCCACTCCGCTGCTATTGCCTTTAGATTGTCCAAGGAAATGATAATAATTATTTATTTCTAACCAAATAGTTGTAGCTGTACCTGAATGTGAAAAATACAATATCAGAAAAATTGTAGGTGGGAAACAGAATTTCCATTTTCGTAGTTGGCACTTGGCACCACTTTACTTCTTCCGAGGGGAACGAGTTGAAGGGCTGGACTCACTTTACTCTTCTCTTCCCGCCCAAAGCGGCAAAGCCCTTCTCTCTCTCTCTCTCTCTCGGGTGCGTACAGCTAGGGTTCATCTACAATGGCTCCCTCCGATGATAACACTAGTAATAATGGAACGAAGATAGTAGAATTAGAAGATGAGATTGAAGGAGGAAACGTGAGCACCACCGATTTCTACTTCGACAGGATCGGCGAGCCCGTGCCGATCAAACCCCATGACTCCAACTTCGATGCCGAAAGCCCTCCCTCTCAACCCCTCGCCGTCTCCGAGCCCCACGGTCTCATCTTCGTTGCCCATTCCGGTGGATTTTGTGTTGCTAGGACGGAGGACGTTATTGCCTCGGCCAAGGACATCAAGGACAAGGGAAGTGGCTCTTCTATTCAGGAGTTGAGTGTTGTGGATGTTCCCATCGGCAAGGTTCACATCTTGGCTATCTCCGCCGAAAATTCTACCCTCGCTGCTTCTATTGATCGAAATGTCCATTTTTTCCCTCTTACTTCGCTTCTCAATAAGAATAAGGTATGCTACGCTACCCTACCCTTTCATTTCTGTTCATTCTAGTTTAATTCTTATGCTTTTCATTAGAGCTGCAATGCGTATGATTACATGAGCTTGACCAATCTTCTCTTTCGAATTCTTATACTCAATTGCCCTACCCTTTCATTTCTGTTCATTCTAGTTCAATTCTAATGCTTTTCATTAGAGCTGCAATGCGTTTGATTACATGAGCTTGACCAGTCTTCTCTTTCGAATTCTTATACTCAATTGCCCTTGCTAGTTAGGTGGTTGCTTTTGTATACTTCCTGTGTGCTTAAGGGTGCCTTAAGCTTTTAAACGAGATTGGTTTATATATATATACACACTCAATTCATGTTATTCCATTCAATTGGTGAGGTCATTGTTGTGTCTTCTTTAGCATAACTTTTGTTTGATATTGTCTCCAAATGGAAACTCGATTCTTTACTGTTTTTTCTTTGGTGATTTTTATAGAGCCAAAGGACCATTAAAAGTTTTCATTAATTTTTTTTATGCCCCATATTGATACAAACTCTAGGTAGAACTCACTCTTGAAAACCGGCTTACAAGAATAAGATGTCCTGGAGCTTATATATGTGGGACAATAAAGACAGTAACACATATTTAGCTTGATTTTGAGATAAACCCAAATACTAATCCCTGTTGCTAAGAATGCTGTTTATCATGTGCAACATGGATTACTGCATTGTTAGTATTAAAATTGTTGGTTCCTTTCTGCACCACAGTGTTTGAGAGAAGAGGGTTCTGGGAGGCTGTCATGGCCCATTATTGAACAAGCAGATAAACCAAGATATAGCACAATCCCTAAAAAAAAAATCCATTTTACTCATCTTTAGTGAAGGTTACATGTAGAAATAAAAAAATTCAGCATGAAACTTCTATTATTTCTTGATGCTGTATAGTTTTGCTTTGCATGTGGACACTACAATTTCTGTTGGCCGTAGTTGGTTTTGTTGAGATAAAATAATTCTAGGATCACAAATGAAGCAGAAAAATAATAGAATAGAAAATAACAACTAGTCACACAAGACACCAAGGTTTAAGTGGTTCGGCTTAACAAGCATAGATCCACTGGCGGAGACAATCCAATAGAAATTCACTAACAAAAGGTGGAGTACAAAGAGTAATACAAACAAAACCACTCAAATCCAAAACCTCAATACACCCAAGCTCACAAACACACGAAAGAGAATTAAATACAAAGAGAAATTATCTCTTAATTCTCTAAGAGCTGCTGCCCATTTTTCTCTATTTTTTGTCTCACACGGAGCTGCACAAGCTCACTCTTTCTCCCCTGCCTTGTACCATATATATATGTGTGTGTGTGTGTGTGTGGGGCTGTCGGCAAAAGGCTTCATGGTGAAGGCTTCTTAAATTTAAGAGCAGCATGCAGATCTGCCCAACAGGTTCTACACAGATCTTTCATATGGCATACTTTTTACTAGCCCTACATGCATTGAAAGAGCAGCATGCAGTGTCACTGACAAGACTTCTTAAATTTAATATACTCAGAGCAACAACTCATGATTTAATCCACTTCTCTTCAAAGCCTCTTCTCCTTTTGTTAAAACGCTACTTGGGGTTACATTAAAACGATGTGGATGCAAATAAAAAACTCATTCTTTGTTAGGATAATCATAGTGACACTTGGATGCTAAGCAAATCTTACAATTTTGAGTATGCCTGGCCTGTCTTATATATATATTTAAACTTAATGATAGACATTCCAAACCTTCCAGGACCAAAAAAAAAGAAAAAAAGAAGCAATGTGTAGGGTGAAACATCATTGTCTATCCATCTGAAAGCAGCAATAAAATTGATTTGGTTCAATTTATATTTAAAATTGTCTTCTTGGTGGCATTTGCTTATTCAAATCACCAGCAACTGAAAATTTCTCTTTCATATTTTATTTCTACTGCCCATTACGCAGGAACTTAGACCATCTTTCTCACATTCACTCGATGAATCAAGCGTTGTCAAGGATTTTAAATGGAGAAAAAAGCCAGAACATTCTTATGTTGTTCTTTCAAATTCTGGGAAGCTGTATCATGGAGTGGTTGATGGGCCATTTAAAGATGTAATGGACAATGTCGATGCTGGTATGTTATATCCTGTTGTCTTTTATTCTATGATATGAGTCACATCCAGTTTTTAGTAATTACTCTTTCCTGCTGATGTGACATTTGCATCCTTGCGTCTCCAACAGATATGTTTATGCTACATTCTCACATTGGCACACTGTAACATCATTATCAATTTCATTATTTTATTATTCTGATGCGCCAATGCTCAAGAACAAAAAGTTTTTTTTTTTTTTTTTTTTTTGGTTTAATTGTTATGAATGCCTTTTTTTTTTTTTTTTTTTCTTTTTTTAAATGGAAAACGAAAGACTAAGAGCGAGTGACGCAAAGTCTGCCTACTAAAACGTTGAGTGTAAAGAACTGACGATGATTTCTATGGTGGTCATATCAACAACATTGAATGTAATATGAAAAATTCTTCACATGATTATATTAAGTAAGCCACCAGGTTTACCTTTGTAGAAGTATTGAGTCAAAACATAATTTGTACTTATCAAAAAAATAATATTGAAATATTTCCTACTAATTTTGTAATATTTCTGGTCAGAGTGCTTCTGCTTCTTTTTGGTCGTAAAGTAAGATTTAGTAGAAGGCAGCTCTTTGTTTTTGCGAATGAATAATAATACTCTTAGTGGTGCTACTTCTTTAAAAGGTATTCATAAGGGAGACCTTATTTTCTATGTAAAATGGTCCATATTGATGTCTTATTTCTTACTAATATTAGGATAGCTGAAATAAATCTGGGACCAATCAATGATCGTCCAGGAAATATAATTTCCAGACTGTTTAGACTGACATGAGTGGTAGGTACCACCTGTGGGCCTTGGCCTTGTAAGAGACCCAATCTCTATGTTTCACTGCATTTTCGACATAAGCCAATAGGACACTTTTCCTGCGTTACAGTACTGGGAATCACCTTTCTTAGTTCCCTGTGAACTAAAAAGAAACCTCTGGATGCATCAGTCACCAAAACGAACAAGTAACCAATAGTTGTTCAAACTCTTCTCTTAAGCTTCACTCCACATTTAAAACTGCAAAACTTTCTCCTTTTGGCACATCAAGTCATTGCTCCAAGTTATTGTTTTCATGCGTCTGTTGACACGACTTTTTTTTTTTCTCCTTTTCTTTTCTTTCTGGAAGCCTTTATCTTTTTTTTTTAGTTAGAGCACTAGTAGCAAATACCCTATATGCCATTCTCTTCCCTCTGTTTAGGGAAAATTTAAAAAAAAACCATTAAAACTTACTCACATCAGATTCCCTACATTTAACCAACATTCAAGGGTTGCTACAGTGTTTCCCAATGTGTAGGGAACCAAAAGTGGTTCCCTATACATTATTTTAATATAAACATTTCTCTTTCCTCTCTCATCTTTCATCCTTTTGTCTTTAATTGGGGATTGTGTTGGGATTTTGTAAAAAAAGTGAGGGTAGGTAGGGAACTTATATTTTGTAAATAAATAATATTTTAATGGTATAGAAAAATGTAAGAGAAGCTATTGTGAAATATATATTCATAGGGAAGCAAAAAGTAGTTTTGTTTCCTAAACTTAGGGAAAATCAAAGGGAAGCTGCTGCTAGTGCTCTTATGCTACATTGTTAGGATTTGCTTGAAAACTAAATAAGAGAATATTATTTGGTATAGAGTGTTTTTTTTTTTGTTCTCTCTCTCTTATATAGTTTTTTCCCTTGCTTATTTTAAGTTTTTGCTTTATCATAGTTGAATGGAGTGTAAATGGCGAATTTGTTGCTGTGGCAAGAAAAAATGTCCTTAGCATTCTCTCTTCAAGATTTGTGGAGCGGTTGTGCATGTCACTATCATTCAAGTCATGGATTGGAGATTCAGATGTGAACTGCAGCGTAAAAGGTTTTTACTTTCTTTTTAATTAAATTTCAATCTATTGATTGTTTCCTCATCTATATGGTGTGCAGTTGTTTTTTTTTTCCTAATTCAATTGAAGTTTTTTGTCTTGCTCAGTTAATTCAATGACAAGAATTTCTTGGTAGTTTATGTCTTTAATGAATTCCTAGCATATACATTTGGCTTATTTGTGTACTTTTGGGGCATGTAAACTCTGATAGTTGGCACTTGTCAAAGGTGTCAAAACAGACGGACTAATTCTTGGAAAATTGATTGGAAACCTTGGAGAATAATGTTCATTAATTGTATTGAGCTGGCAAAGAATTCTACACTTGTAGATGCTGATTGATGTTTTTTTTCTTCTTAATGTTGTGAAATTCCACTTGCACGCCTTATTTTTCTTGCATTTTGAGGATAATATTCATTAGCTGTATTGAGCTGCCAAAGAATTCTCACCTGTAGACGCTAATTGATGTTTTTTTTTTTTTCTTAAATGTTGTGAAATTCCACTTGCATGCCTTATTTTTCTTGCAATTCTTTATCAAACTAGATCTGGCTTAGTGGTTCCTTATTATTTCTATGTGCTTTTGGAATTGGATAGACCCTTAGGCCTCATTTGGTACAGAGAATGGGTATTCCATTAGGAAATGAATAGTTATTACTGGGAATGAAGGATGGTGGAATGTAATAGTTATTTCTATTCCTTCCCCTAGTTCTGATTTCATCCACTTGTATTCTAATCCTTGCTAGTTCAGGGATGGCAGAGTCGTTGTGCCTAAAGTAGATTTTGAAGAAGTAAAATTCCTTGGATCATGTGAGAAGAAATATCTCCTCACAAAGTGAGGGCAGTATCCTGTGGTTTCTTGTCCTTTTAATAATGTTGCAGTCTTCATATATGCAATTTAAAAGGGGTCCAAAGTCATTTTAGAATTTAAAAAAGAATTCCTAGTATCACGTTTCCTTCACACCGGCTGCAGATATGCTATATTAATTTTTGGACAACCGTAGTAAATTACAATTGCTTTGTTTGGGAGTTAATTTTGTGCTGTTTAAGGGATTTCGAGTGTTGGAATTTCTCCAACATACCTCTGATTAAAGGTTAGAGTCCAACTTAATTTTCTTTTTGACACAGCAAAGAGAGACAAAGGTTGGACTCTTCATGTGTCAGTTTGTTGTGCTTATGTCGTTTTCAAAACATGCCATTTATAGTTGTGCCCGGCTCATTTTCCAAAGATTTCCTTGTACTTACATCCTCTTTAAGGAATGCCGCCTTTAATTCCGAGAACATGTCTTTGCAGGCACCCATATTTGACATTTGGCCAATTCATGTGTATGTGTACTTGCATTCTTTAAGGAATGCCGCCAATAATAACTAGAACATGTCTATGCAAGTACTCATATTTGACATTTTGCAGCAGACACATGAGATTTCTTGGAGTTTATAGATGAGAGTTTGTAATGTTAAATGGTTGGATTTGATATTTTTTTTTTTAATGTGCTCTATACAGTTCTAATATGTTTTAACGATGGTATACCTATATCAAAAACTTATATGAGACTCGGAACTAGTACATATTGTCTTGATTTTTCCTCAGGTTAACTGGTATTTACAGATTTTGTTTGCTTCGTAACTTAAGCTGTTGATGGAGATACTATGCTTTCATTTTTTAATTGATAATTCACATATACCTGATGGGTCTTGAAATGACGAAGCTCACCCTCTTCCCATTCTTATGGGTGGAGAGTTTCTATTCTAGCTAAAGTTCATTGGCTCATACAAAATTTTGTTCTCTTTTGTAAGATGCAACCATTCTTCTCTTTTTACCTTCTGTAAAAAATATTCCACATTCTTTGGCTTTGAAACTAAAATATTTCTTGAATAATTGCACCAGTGGATTCAATCAGGTGGGTTCGTCCTGATTGCATTATTCTAGGGTGCTTTCAACATACTGCGGATGGCAAAGAGGAAAATTACATTGTCCAAGTTATCAGAAGCAAAGATGGCAAAATTACTGATGTTAGTCACACTACTTTTTGGATACTGATCCTGAACTTATTGTAAAGTTTGTTAGAGTTCTTATATAAGATGAGCTAGCAATGCATAGTTCCTTTCTACTGCTTATTCATTACAATTGGGTGGCTATAAAAGCCAATTTAGTGGCCAAATTGTTGTTTATAAAAGAATAGATACACTCAATATGTTTCGCTTTCATGTTGGGTTAGAAAAGGAGGATCATTCTTGGTTAGAAACAATACAATCATGTTTCGCCCCCCCCCCCCCAAAACCCTTTTTCCACAGCAAACAGAAAAAGAAAAAGAAAAGATAATTAAGATCATTGACTTTACCATTTATGATAGCGCAAATATTGGTTCATACTTTTGATTCGTATTACCATGTCTGCCTCATCTGCTGGTATGAAATGGAGGCCTTCTCTAGCAGAATGCGGATTTATAGATTGTGATACTTTCTACATTTTGTGGTCTATAATGAAGCAATCATGTTTTCAACTCCTAAATATTTTTCATATAATACAAATAATAGTAATAGGGCATTAACTAGGTTGCCTTATTGACATGTCACTATTTAGCAAATTCATGGTCTTAAGCGTAAGGAGTGCAACTTGGGGTCACCGTTTTGCTGCATTATTATAAATATTTTGCATATGTATTGTATTTACTTAAAAATCTGTATGTACTGTTATAGTTTTGAGCATTGATTTTGTGAAATCTTTCTTGTAGGGTTCTTTTGAGCCAGTTGTGGTGTCGTTTTATGATTTGTTTCAAAGTTTAAGTGATGACATTTTGCCCTCTGGAAGTGGACCGCATTTATTCTTGAGCTATTTAGAACAATGGTATGTGTTGTAAATTTCACACCTAAAGGTTTTTGACTGTTTGGCATTCAGAATTAATGAATATATTTCACAATTATGAATATATTTTAGCGTTGCCTGCTGCTGTTAATTTTGCCTTAATATACTAATTATGTAAGCATGTCTGAATTTTGACCAATCCAGCTTTTTTTGGATCTTGTTTACTAGATCAAATTATTTGAATTTAGAGCCTGTTTGGGATTGCCTTAAAGAGCTTAAAATGTACTTTTAGTACATAAAAATTTGTGCCAAGCAAAAATAGGTCCGTTTGGTTAAAAAAGGCAAAAAAAATACTTTTTTGCTCTAAAAAAGCCCAAAACACACTTTTGGGAGAAGCTTGAAAATGAGGTTTTTTTTTCTAACAAGCTATTTTTGGCTTTTTCAATAAATAAAAGCTATATTTTCCAGTGCAATTTCAAACAGGCTCATAATGTCTTGCTTATGTGTTGTAGAGAAGCTACAACTGTTGCTCTCTACGCTTCCCCCCCACCCACCAAAAAAAAAAAAAAAGATGAACTGTCCAAGTTTATCGGATTATGTTGTGAATATGATTAACCCTGAATGTAGGGGAAAATGTCTCTGTGCATTTAGAAACACTGCTTAAGTTTTGGAGAAATGGTTAGTTCCTTATAAATAAAAAAGTGTATCACATGGAGGAGATTTCCTTCCAAACATGCCAGAAGCCAAAAGTAAAAACTGCCTTCAACATATATATATATATTTTGATAAGTAATGTTATATATATGAAAAAAGCGCAAAGCGCCTCTAAGTACATAAGAGAGTATACATAGATAGTCCAATTTAAACCCAAAGTCAAAACCCAAGAAGACCCAACCCAAAAGCCCAACTAGTACCCACAACCAAACGATGAACCAAAGAATGAAACCCAAGACTACAACCCACAATAGCCCACCACCAGCCCTAAATGACACAAATCCCCTAATGCACCTCTGGAGGAAAGGAAAATGCATTTTTTGTCCCAACACAACCCCGCTGGCGATGGCACCTCTCCGGAGAAGGTCTCTCTCTAGTCTCATAATTGATGGAGCATTCTAAATTCTTGAGTTCCCTCTTCCCTTTTACCTTAGAGGTATAGGGCTTCTGCTCATCTTCGATACTCTAAAAGAGACACAAGACAATCCCATGCTGGAGGCGAATTTCACCACATCTAGCACCACCTCTGAATAGTTCTCCTCCCCTTTCTCTGAAGTGTCCTAGATAAGAAGGTAATTTCAAGTTTTATGTAAATGACATGCTCTGTTCATGGAGAGAGTTTGTAGAAAACTAGTGTTCTGATCATATTTTCTATTTCAGTCACTGAAGTCATGATTGCCACTTTTTCACCGAATTCATGAGACCTGGTTACTTGTTTAAGCATCCTTTTTGCCCAGCTCGGTATACAAGTAATTATTATGATTGGACATTTATTTTGGGGTGTTTAGTTTGAAACCCCTTTGATTCATAATTGTTTCTAAGTAACTCATTGCATCTCGTATGTGAAAAACCCAACCCATTTGCTCATAATTCTTTTCCTCTAAATTCTTCATTGTCAAATCATTTAACTATGTGTAATCTTATTACTTTCAATTAAGCATTTCCTTGTGTTTACTTATCAAAAAAAAAAGTATTTCCTTGTGTTTGATTCCCCGCACCTCCAAATCCTTATATACTTATAAAAAATAAAAATTTCTTGTACAATGGTAATATTGAACAGATTATTCTAGCATAAAATGGTGAGTCCTAATTTTTTTTTTTTTTTTGCATGTTACAACAGTGAGCTCGCAATTACTGCTAATAGGAAGAATACAGATAGACATATTGTGTTGCTTGATTGGTCACCAGGTGATGAGATAAATGAAGTTGCAGTTGTCGATATTGAACGAGACAAATGGCTGCCGAGGATTGGGCTTCAAGGTGCTCAAAATTGAATCTATTAGAGCAAATGGATGAAGTGATCTTTTTGTTTTACATGGTTTTTTTTACTGTTACTATGAATCATCAGTTTGCGTTATACATTTATTACATAAACATTCGCTTTCTACATGAAAATTTGAATAGCTCATCTACCTCTAAATCTCCAAACTCTTAGATGACTTGAAGATCCTATATACACATTAGGGTGCTGCTACTTTGAAGTCCATATATTTCTGAGCTTATGTGTGTTTATAATGAATTCCATGACCCTCATCATAGTGTTTAGACGACTGAATATTATGTCTACTATCAGGTTTTTCTATATAGTGTCAGTGAGATATTATAAGCGCTTTGCTAACCCCGTTTCTTCAATTGCCTTGCTTCTCTCGTCTCTCTCTTTCTCTCACGCACACAAATAGGCATATAAGCATACATCAATGCATGCATAAATACACACACATACACACTTAAATATGTGGTGTGTGTGTGCCTATGTAACCATACATAAATACATACCCACAATACACATTAATGCATATATAAATGCACACACGCGCATTGTTGGAAGATCCAAGGATGGGGACATTCTAAAGAGGCTATTTGGAAAGTTATTCCTCCGTTCTTAGTGTGGAGCATTTGGAGAGAGAAATTGGCACCTCTTTGAGGATTGCGACTCCAACGTGTTATGTTTAAAATCCTCTTTGTTCTTTTCATCATTTTCTTGNATATTTCATTTACTTGTTAAAAAAATTATCATGATTTTCTTGTTCTTTTTTTTTTTTTTTTCCTCCTAACTAGGTGTTTTTTCTTGTATACTTCTCATGTACCTGGAGGCGCCTTATTTTAATGACTTTTCTTATAAAAAAATTCTTAAAAAATGATTTTTTTTCTTTTTTTTTTGAAATCTCTCTTAGATTGGGCTGTAGTCTATGTTCCTACTTTTTCCTCTTCGAATCTTGTAGATCTTGTTTAACTTTTTAGATTTTAGACGTCTTTAGGGTAGTTGTATCTCTTGTATACTCTTTCATGTATGAGGGCTTTGTCTTTTCTTCTAATAAATTGTTATTCATAAAAAAAAAAGTGCGCACATGCACACACGCATACATCAATGCATGCATAAATACACGCATATAGATACATACTTCAATGCATGTGTAAATGCACAAACAAATGCTTGTAGATATGTGTGCGCACACACGCACAAATGCTTGTAGATATGTGTGTGTTCGCACGCATGTGCATGCGTGCTGGTTTGAATTTATGTATGCTTATTTTTCAGGATTTTGTTGCCACCATTATTTAAAAGCTTGCTCATTTGCCCATTCTTTCAGAAAATGATGATGATAATTTGATCCTGGGGCTTTGTGTTTACAAAGTTTCACTTTATGAGAAAGTGAAAATCCAACTTGGAGTTGATGAAGATAGAGAGCTCTCGCCATATTGCATTCTTCTATGCCTTACTCTGGAAGGCAAGCTTGTCATGTTCCATGTGGCCAGGTAGTTTTCTATGATGTTTTTCACACCTTCCTCTATGTTAAGTATAATGTAACTCAGGTACTGCACAAGTAGGTGTCTAAGTTCATTTAAGTGGTTCTGAGCACCCTGAGCATTGCTACTATGATTTTTGCACTACATTTGTCTATATTAGACATTAAATCAAGTTTTTTTTTTGCAGTGTCCAAGGAACTTCAGTTCCACCCGAGGTTATTTCTGCCCATTATGATGAAGAAAAGGGGGAAGGGGATGCTAATACAGTGGTACCTGTAGAATGTCCTTTATCCAAACCTTCACTTGGATTAGATAAACCAGAACTAGAACAGGTGTCTTCGGGTTTTCGTATCAGGGATGTAAACAGCAAGGAACTTATGACACAAGAAGACAGCGAGATTTCTTCCAAAAGTGATCCAAAGCCTTTTGATGTGAGCAAGAGTTCAGTGCCTCCTTTTGTTGCTGCCAGTCCTGTATCCATCAACGAAAGTAATTCTAAAAGCTGGAAAGTTGAATCCCAGGTAAATTCAGTGTCCTTTGAAACTGATAGGCATTGCACTGTCCCTGTCACAAAGCTGTACCAAGATGCAGACAGTCAACAAATACAGCCTTTCAGACAGCAAAGCACAAAATTAGATCAATCATCTTTGGCAGGTCCCTTTAACATGTTTAGTGACTTAAGCAAGACAGGAAGTCAAGAATATGCAGACCTTGGATCTATCAATTCTTTTGTAGGAAGAAACCCTGCTGAAACCCCTGGTCAATCAAACCAAAAAAATTTACAAAATAGTGTTGGGCTGCGTAAGGAATCACTGGGACATATTGGATCGACTAGCTTACAGAGTGCTTCATCTCAATCGACTAGCACAAAATTAGATCAATCATCTTTGGCAGGTCCCTTTAACATGTTTAGTGACTTAAGCAAGACAGGAAGTCAAGAATGTGCAGACCTTGGACCTATCAATTCTTTTGTAGGAAGAAATCCTGCTGATACCCCTGGTCAATCAAACCAAAAAAATTTACAGAATAGTGTTGGGCTGCGTAAGGAATCACTGGGACATATTGGATCGACTAGCTTACAGAGTGCTTCATCTCAGTCGTGGTCAAGCGGAAAATTTATAGATCCAAAAGAGAGTAATGCAAGATCTTCATTTTTACCTTCAGGTTCTATTCAAGGCAACCAAACTGAAAACTCAGGCCTCAGTTTTGATGCTGCAAATGTTTCTGGAGGCCTAGCCGTAAAACCTTTTCGCTTAAAGGATTCCTCTGGTACATCTACTTCTGTCAATTTTTCTGGTGGACCAGTTCAGGGTGGGGCACAGAGAACATCAACAGGGGCAGGGAACATTGAATCATTATCTTCCCTTCGCAGCTCACAAATGTCAGCACAGGAAAATTTTGTATTGCGAAAGTCTCCGAACCATAAGCTTCATCCTTCCAAGGAAGATTACCGAACTCCGCCCCAGTCAGGCATGCTGAACTCTGAACCAAACTTATCAAAACAGTTTGGAAATGTAATGTACATTTCTTATGCCTTTCAATTTTTGCAAATACTCAGGGAGTAGAAGTTCTGATCAGCATTAGAGTGTAGTTCTTTTAAGATTAACACAAATGCTGTCCCAGCTGTGACTGACTTAAAAGTTTGCTATGTTATGCTCCTGGAATTCACAATAGGACAGACAACCTTGCTAGCATTTCTATAGGTTTTTAGATTGTAATTTGATTCTCAAGTCCAATTTTCTTTTCTATCAGAGTTGCAAACCTGTTTGAAGATCCAAGTCCACCAATTTTCTTCTCATTCTCTTGGTTTTTTTTTTTTTTTTTTTTTTGAGGGGGGCAGGGAGAAGTTTTCCTGAAAATAAATGGTTGCAATTTCCTTCATCTTGTTGCGTTCATTTTTTCCTCCTTCCAGATAAATGAGATGACCAAAGAGCTGGATACGCTTTTGGAATCTATAGAAGCAGAGGGTGGTTTCAGGGATGCCTGCACCATTTACCATAAAAGTTCAGTTGAAGCATTGGAGCAAGGCCTGCGGACCCATTCTGACAAATGCAGAGTATGGAAGGTAATTTTTTTGTATTTGACTCGCTCATATCTTCTGTCATTTACATTAATTTTACGCACTTGTTGGCTCTAGCTTTGAGTTGCTTTATATGATGTAACTACTTGGTTTATGAGATTTTCAAAAGGATCCTGTTCAATCAAAATAATAAGGTCCAGTCGCATACTTTAGTTACTTTTTACAATAATATGGAAAAGAGTTTCATAGATACTAATAGTAAGGACGTAATAGGGGAGGAAAGTTCTCCAGTCTTCTCGTTCTGTGGAATAGGCCATAAGGAGACTAGCGTTTGCAGTGCAGTGGCTAATAAAAACATCAGCCTACGATCCTACAAACATTTTAGTGGGAATGATCATTTGAGGATAGAATCTCAAGGTAACTCCCCCCAACCCCCTTTTCCCTCTCCATCCCTCCAAAACAAAATTCAGGGAGAGCTAATGTCTGACAATAAAGTTCCCTTTGGAACTGGCTGATTTGGAAGGTTATGAAAACCATTAGACTAGAGAGTAGATGAAGTGAAAAACATTTGTATCCGGTAATATCTGTGTTGACCAATAAAGAATATAGCCTTAAATGGAACTTGGGAATGCCAAATGCTCCTAACTTGGCATTGATGAATCTAACCTCTATTGTCTCCCCCATTTAAAATTAATGGTCAAAACAGCTCAAGAACGAGCTATGGTTGCTTGTATTCTCTGTTTTAAAGTGAAATGGGTAATGCCTAAGAGGTAATGTGTACCCTTTGGATAGAAAAGTTGGTTCAGAAAGCATAGGAGTTTTCTCATTTAGAATGTTAAAGCGGACTATGTGGAAAGAAAGAAATAATCCTACATTTAGTGGTGCTGAGCTGTCTATTATTGAGTTGCACTATTTTTTAGATTGTTGTTTGAGTGGTCTTGTGCACTTGAAACATAGTAAATCATTGTTTTTTATATATATATTTAATGGATTTTCTTTCTTTTTGATTATTATTCTTTAGGAGAGCTTTCTATACACTTATTTTGTACATTAGTTTTCCCCTTTATTCTGATAAAATGTATATGCACACATAGACACATACATGCATAATCATGTCTTAAGCTTCTTTGAATTTTAGACATTTGCTCTTTTGGTAGTATATCTGTATATGTATGTGTTTTTCTTTTTTCTTTGGTAACATTTGTGTTCTCCGTTGTGATTCTTAAATTTTATCACTCGTTTGAATCTTGGTTGTCTTTGGACTTTGTAGAGGATAATGGATGAGCGACTTGGAGTGATCCAAAATCTTCTTGATAAAACTGTTCAAGGTATTGTTCTATGCAAATGAATCACATGAATGAACAGTATTGATTTATTTATCATCAATTTAAGAACCCTAAGAGATCTATATTGGATATTGTTATAGATTCATCTAGAGGGTCCTATGCTCAATTTTATGGTTCTTACAATCTCAAACAATGTGCATCTAATATGCTCTTACTATGGTGCTGTAATATTTTATTGAGCACTTAGATAATAAGCATGGAAGTAGGTATGAGAGATGAAATTGTGATCTTGAATAATTATGGTACCATTTACAGTGGAATTAGTTGGAAAGGAGTATATTCCATGTTAAAAACCTTTTCAAGATGCGTGAGATGGAAATGTCTGATAAACTTAAAAAAATTCTTCTTACTTTTTTTTTATAAATAAGTAATGATATCATTAAAAAGCGCAGATGGGCGCAACCCTAGTACACATGAAGTATACAAAGAAATCCACCCTTACAAAGTTAAAAGGAAGAACACACTTCTACAAATTGTTGCATATTGGAAACTTGAGGAATATTCAAAACTCCCGCCCATAGATATAACAACTTCAGAAATCTATTGCTAAGCTCCGCCATTGTCAATTCTGTATCTTCAAAACAACGAGCATTCCTCTCCTTCCAAATAGTCCACATAAGGCACAAAGGGGCCATTTTTCACACCTCCATCACCATTTTATTACCTCTTTGGCCTTTCCAGCATGCCATGAGATCAAGAACCCTACCATTTAGTACCCACTTCACACCAAAAAGAGTAAAGAGCACACTCCAAAGAGTATGAGCCACCTCATAATGAAGGAGAAGATGATTAATGGACTCACCACTCTTGCACATACAACACCAATCCATCACAATCAAACCTCTCTTGCGAAGATTATCCAAAGTGAGAATCTTGCCAAGAGAAGCTGTCCACACAAAGAAACTAACTCGAAGCAGGACTTTAACCTTCCAAATGCCCTTCCACGGGAAAGAAAAACACCCCACCTCGTACCTATCCGAAGAAGAGGAAAGCACACCGAAGAAAGAGCGCACCTCAAAAAACTTCCTCTTGGAAGGAATCCAACAAATCCGATCCACCCCTCCCACATGACGCTAGGTCTCATACAATTTCCTGTAGAAAGCCATCACCACCTCCACCTCCCAATCCTGAGCTTCTCGGAAAAACTGAATATTCCAATGAACTTCCTCATTCATAATCTGCATATGATCACTCACCCAAGCCTCTTTGTTCCTTGCAATACGAAACAATATAGGAAAAGACTCCTTCAAAGGTTGATCACCACACCAAACATCATGCCAAAATCTAATTCGGGTGCCATCACCAACTTCAAAACTGATGAACTTGGAAAACAACTCCCACCCTCTTCTTATATGCTTCCAAACTCCTACACCAAATGGCCTCTGAACCTGTTTGGTACACCAATCTCCCTCCATACTTCCATACTTTATCTCTACGACCTTCCTCCAATAAGCTTCCCTCTCCGTAGCATAACGCCATAACCACTTCCCCAATAAAGCTTGATTGAACCGACGCAAATTTCTAATCCCCAATCCACCATCCTTAATAGGTGAGCAAACTAAAGACCACTTAACTAAATGAAATTTAGTTGCCTCATTGGTACCGCCCCATAAGAAATTCCTTTGCACCTTCTCTAACCTATTTGTCACACGCGAGGGAATGGGGAAAAGAGATAACAAATATGTTGGCAGATTAGAGAGAGTGCTTTTAATCAGAGTGAGTCTTCCCCCCTTCGATAAAAGGCCCAATTTCCACCCAGCCAGCCTCCTCTCCGTGGTCTCAATCATATCATTCCAGATTGTAATATCCTTGTAGTGCGCTCCCAAAGGCAGCCCCAAATACTTCATGTGTAAACCTACCACCCGACAATCAAAAATACTCGCCAACAAATCAATATTCTGCACCTCCCCAATAGGAACTATTTCTGACTTTGACAGATTTATCTTTAACCCTGATGCAGCTTCAAAACATAGAAAAAGACATCGTAAATTGAGCAGTTGTTCTTCTTCCGCATCACAGAAAATCAGAGTATCATCCGCAAACAACAAATGCGAAACACGCAAACCAGGATTATGTGCAGGACCTATAGAAAACCCTGCAACCAGCCCCCTAGCTTCCGCTTCCACCATCATACTACTCAACGCCTCCATGATAAGAACAAAAAGCAAAGGAGAAAGTGGATCACCTTGACGAATCCCCCGAGAACTACTAAAATAACCTGCTGGTTCTCCGTTAACCAAGACTGAATATCGAATCGTAAAGATGCAAAACCCAATCTAGTTTCTCCATTTCTCCCCAAAACCACACTTCTGAAGAATGTGCAGTAAGAAGTCCCAATTCACATGATCATTAGCCTTCTCAAGGTCCAACTTACATAACAAACCCGGAATCCCCAAACACAAACGACTGTCAATACACTCATTCCCTATAAGGACCAAATCCAAGATTTGCCTCCCCTTGACAAAAGCATTTTGAGACTTTGAGATTATCTTGTCCAGCACCGTTTTCAATCTCTCCGCTAAGACTTTAGCGATAATCTTATACACCACCCCCACAAGACTTATCGGTCTAAAGTCCTTAAGATCCACCGCCCCCAATTTCTTAGGAATAAGAGCAATAAACGACGCGTTGAGGCTATCTTGGAAACTGGCTTTACTGTGAAACTCACGAAAAACAGCCATAAGGTCCTCTTTTATCACCCCCCAACAAGCCTTAATAAAAGCCATGGACTTTGAAGTGGTTTCTCTGAAACCTGTGCGTGGTTTTTCATTATATTAAAGTTGATAAGGCTATAAGTGGACTTTGATCAAGAAAGCCTAAGGTGGACAATTAATATTACCCATCAAGCTCTCGATAATTCAATTGATTTGCATCATGTTGCTTCAAACTCCATAGGGCTCACAATTTGATGTTATCATATACATTAGGCCCTTTAATTTTACCATTATAACTTTTTCATTATCTTCAAAGAGCCAACTTGATTCCACATATATGATATTATCTTTAGGTAAATCCCAATTGATAGTAGGCTTAGATCTAAGGTTCCAGGTGTTGTTTGTAAGCTGGATATTGTAAAGGCCTTTGACCATGTCAATTGCGATTTTCTTTTGATCGAGCTGTATTGAGAAAATGCTTATGGCGTTATGCTATGGAGAGATAGGCTTTGTGGAGATCAGTGGTGAAGTCTAAATATGATAGTTTAAGGGGTAGTGGTATTCTAAGGAGGTAATGGGGTCATTTGGAATTGGAGTGTGGAAATATATAAGGAGGGGGTGGGAAACTTTTTCAAAATTTGTTAGATATGAGGTGGACAATAAGTCAAAGGTAAGGTTTTTTGCAAGATGTGTGGTGTGGGGAACAACCGTTAAAGATATCTTATTCGGACTTGTATGGTATTGCATGGTGCAAGGATGTATGGGTGGCGGATCATAAGCAGTTATGAAATGGGAGTATTCAATGGAATATATTTTTTATCAGACCTGTACATGATTGGGAGGTGGATTTGGTCTCCTCTTTCTTAAAGATGTTGCATTCTCTCAGAGTAAGGTAAGGAGATGCAGACAAAATATGTTGGATCCCTTCCAAAAGGAACAAGTTTGAAGTAAGGTCATATTATCAGGTGTTAACCACATCCACTGGTTCCCTTTTTCCATGGACTGTATTTGGAGAGTTAAAGCCCTTTTGAGGGTAGCGTTCTTTGGATGGACAACAACATTAGGGAAAATATTGACTTTGGACAGCCTGAGGAAGAGGAACATGGTTGTGGTGGATTGGTGTTGTACGTACAAGAAGGGTGGAGAGGCCATTGTTCACCTTTTTCTTCATTGTGAAGTAGCAAGAGATTCATAGAGTTCGCTTTTCATTTTGTTTGGTGTTGATTTATGTCTAGAAGGGTGAGAGAGTTGTTGGTGAGTTAGGGAGGTCAAGTGGGACTTTGTACTATTTTGGAAGTTTGGAGGTTGGCTCATTTGTGTTTAATGTAGTGTATTTGGACATAATGGAAGGCAATGAGCTTTGAAGAGACTTTGGTGGTAGAGCTAAAAAAGATCATGTTCAATTCCCATTACACAAGGATAGCAACACAATAGTCTATTATTATTATTATTATTTTAAGTTTTCCTGAGTTTTGGACATTCATTCTTCTTTTTCTCCTTAAAAGGGGTTTTCTTGTATACTTCTTGGGTGCTAGGGTTGTGCCTCTTTGCGATTTGATAATGAGATTTAATTATTTGTAAAAAAATGTTTTGATAAATATAAAAAGATGAACGCGGTGACCTTACATCTTTTCTGCTTGTCTTGTCTGACAATCTTATGCGTTGGTCAGTATCATGATTTAACTTACAAATAGTT
Source organism: Carpinus fangiana (assembly GCA_006937295.1). Lineage (NCBI taxonomy): Eukaryota > Viridiplantae > Streptophyta > Magnoliopsida > Fagales > Betulaceae > Carpinus > Carpinus fangiana. The sequence goes on from CM017324.1 coordinate 832,995, forward strand.
GTCTAACTAACTCAGTTTTGGCAAGGAAAATATACATGGAAGGCATTGTTAAACAAGCTTCTGATACCCAGTATTGGGACCTCTGGAATCGCCAGAAGTTGAGTTCTGAATTTGAGCTGAAGCGGCGGCATATATTACAAATGAATCAGGTATAACAGTTATTTTTCGCTAGACATAGACTTGTCCGACCTGAGGTCTCAATTTTTGTGTTTGCTACCTGTCCCAGGATTTGACCAATCAATTAATTGAACTGGAAAGGCATTTTAACAGCGTCGAGGTCAATAAATTTGGTGAAAATGGTGGAGGTCATGTGGTTCAGAGAGCTTTTCAGAGTAGAGTTGGGCCTTCAAGGTATATTGCTTTTATGAAAGATAAGTGAATTCATCCTCGTAAATTCTTTATTTTACTTCGACTATAGAACATTTAGCTTTTCCTTCTAATTTGTTGGCATTTATTGTATATTTATGGGATCCCAAAAACAGGCTAATTGCAGAATACTATTTAGTTTTGGATCTCTGAACCAAAGTAATTGTAATTTCTAATTTTTACTTGACACATTCTTGTTGCAGACAAATTCAGTCGTTACATAGTTTACATAGCACAACTAGTTCACTGTCAGCAGCTGCTGAGCAACTTTCTGAATGTCTCTCCAAACAAATGGCGGTTCTGAGTATAGAGTCGCCTGTAAAACGAAAAAATGTCAAAAAAGAGTTGTTTGAAACAATAGGGATCCCTTATGATTCCTCTTTCAGCTCTCCAGATGCAGCCAAAGTTAGTGATACCACTTCAAGTAAGAAACTCTTACTTTCTTCTGGTTCTGCTGCTGCTAAAGATCAGTCTGGGAGAAACCAATTGAGTGCTATGAAGAGTTATGAACCAGAAACGGCAAGGAGGAGGAGAGACTCGCTAGATCGGGTAAGGACTACTATATTATAGTTTCCCTAATAATTATATAAGCCCCTTTTTGCATTAAAAATATTATACTCTGTCAATTGATGCTTAGTTTCAGAGCTCAACTTGGTCTTACTGACATTAGCTTTACTTTGATGACCAAATCTGTGAAACGAGTCTGCTAAAGTGTTAGCGATATGATTGCTTGCATTTGTTTTTCTCTTGCCACTAGTTAATAATAGAATTTCTGTAAATTATTCTGCCAGTATTTTCGGAATTCCTATGAAGCAGTGTAGTATGACCAATCTCTTCTCAGGTCAAGTGAAGTTTAACTTTTTTTAATGTCTTACTTCTTTTATCTATTAAAGTATATTTCTCCACATGCGAACATTTAGGATACATACACGGTGAGATAACTCGATCCCCTCATTTCTCTTAATTTGCCAAACTGTGATAAGAAATTTTTTACTTCTCACCAAGTGTTGCTGCTGACTGATCAAAGACCAACTTATAATTTATTTTCTTCCTGATGACCTGCATCAGAGTTGGGCCAGTTTTGAGCCTTCAAGAACAACCGTTAAAAGGATCCTTTTGCCAGAATGCCAGAAGGAAAGCATGAGTGGGTCATCTTTTTCTATGAATAAGCAGCATTCTAGCTCCCGTGTGCTGGATGGTTCAGCAGCTGCTTGCCCACCAGATCGCACAAACCCTTTAACCTTCTTCTATTCATCTCCAAACAAAGGTGATGCAAAACTAAGTGCAAACTAAAAACCTTTTTTGGCTTACAGTTGGAAGCATAATAAGAGACAGTGGCTGATCATTGCTCTTCCATTTTGATGTGTGTTTAGCAGGCATTCAGGATACATCAACAAAACAAGCCTCTAAGAGCACAAATCAATTCACATGTGCTAATCAGCTTCCGGCACCATCACAAACTGTGGGGATAAAGTCTCCTACATTGCAAAGACACAATAATTCAGCATTGTCATCTCTGCCAGCATCTCAGTTTTCACCTGTAACAGAAAAAGATCAGACTAGGGAAACTAGCGATATGGCCACAGAAATTTCCTTCAGTGGGATGACTTATAAGCCTGGTTCAGTTCCAATAAAGGAAGCTAAGTCAACGCTTCAGTCTGAGACTAATCGACATCAGAAACCATTAACACCCACAATGTTATCCACACAGGCCCTGTCATTGCCAAAGAAATCCAGTGGAATTTCTGATTCAAGTAGTAAAGAAACTATGGTCACAAGTTACATAATTGGGACTAATAAGGATAAGGCTTTAACTACAAAAAGTTCACTTTTTGAATCTGAGGAAAAGCATGACTCTCCATCCTCTTCCACATTTAATGTGCTGGCAGCTCCCAGCCTAACTAGACAAGTTCAGCTTGATGCTCCTGTGGGCAGAAGCCAGCCTGGTGAAAATGTGTTACTTTCTCCGAAATTTCCAGTATCAGCTTCAGCTCCCTCATCTCCAATGATCAATTCAACGACAGCTCCTCCTCCCTCTTCATTATCTACTCCAACTGTGCCAACCTCTTTATCTTCAGTTCAACTAAGCAGACCTTTCACCACTTCTAATTCAAGTGGAGATCCTAACCAAGCAGTCTCAACATCCTCATCAACTTCCACTTCTCCAATCACCCCTTCTGGTTCCTTTTCCTTGCAGGCTTCTAAAACATTGGTGACCTCAAATACTCCTTTAGCGTTCAACTCCGAGTATCCTAAGACACAGCCTCCCATGGACAAATTTAGTTTAAAAACAGATACAGATGCTAGTACACAAGCCCCACCTGTGCAGTCTGAGGCTCCCAAAGGTGAAGTTAAATCGAAGCTTGAAGCTTCAAGAATAGCTGGTGCTACAGTTGAAATTTCAACTAGTCTGGCATCTGGAAGCCAGCCCAGTTTTAGCAACATGGCAAATCCCACACTTAATGTCTCATTGAATGCACAACCAGAACAGCCATCTGCTGCACGTGTTCTGTTCCCAACACCACTCTCAACTTCTGGGAGCACAGCTGATGAAAAGAATGAAAGTCTGGATGTTGCAGTAACAGAAGAGGACGAGATGGAGGAGGAGGCTCCTGAAAGTAACACAGCTGAACTTACTTTGGGAAGCCTTGGTGGGTTTGGAATCGGCTCAACCCCCAATCCAGCTGCTCCTAAATCAAATCCATTTGGTAATGCAGTATCAAGTCCAAAGAGCTCAGCATTTAACATGACAATTCCTAGTGAAGTGCCGTTTCGCCCTGCATCTTTTAGCTTCCAATCTCCCCACTCTTCACAACCATCTCAGCCAATGAGTTCGACTGCATTCTCTGGTGGCTTCAGTACTGTGACGAATGCTCAAGCTCCAACTCAGACTGGGTTTGGCCAGCCGGCACAGATTGGATCTGGGCAGCAAGCACTGGGATCAGTTCTTGGTGCTTTTGGACAGTCAAGACAACTTGGTACTGGTCTACCGGGTGCAGGTTTTGCATCTCCCAGTGGTTTTGGTGGTGGCTTCCCTGGCACTAGTTCGAGTGGTGGGTTTTCAAATGCTTCTCCTGGAGGTGGATTTGCTGGTGTAGCATCTACTGCTGGTGGGTTTGCTGGTTTGGCTTCGGCTAGTGGTGGGTTTGCTGGTGCAGCTTCTGGGGTCGTGGGATTTGCAGGTATGGCTTCAGCAGGTGGTGGGTCTGGCAGCACTGCCTTAGTTGGTGGTGGGTTCCCCGGGGCAGGTGGTATTTTATCCATCTTATTTTACATGGTGTTGATATAAGTTCTTTATGAGGTCTTCTCTGATTTATGTTATGCGAATATGTTTAGGTGGTGGGTTTGGGGCTTTCAGCAGCCAAGGTGGTACTGGTTTCTCTGCTTTCAATGGCAGCACAGGGGGAACTGGAAAACCTTCTGAGCTCTTCACACAGATGAGAAGATAGTTTTGCCGTATTATATATAGATAAAAGCTCATGGGAAGCTTAATTTGATCACAGCAGTCAGATTCCAATGAAGGCAATTATAGAACAACGTCCTAAAAACATTTAACGAGAGACTCGCTGGGCCATAGGCTTCCCTGTCTTGCGTGATTTGTACAATAAGATTCCCAGTTATGTACAATGATATGGCTTTCCAGCTGGTTAAAGATCTTTCTTTTTTTTTTCTTTTCTTCTTTTTTTTTTTTTTCTCGAATATATGTAGTGGCTAATTTAGTTGGTCGAAGTGTGTGACAATGATAGTTTTTTTCTCTCTTCTTTCTTTTTAAATTGAGGCCAACATGCACTTAATGAGCGACCAAATCGTTTGTTGCTAAAACTAAAATTTCAGTGTGCTTGAAAGACTCTGGAAGCATATATAATTGTGAATATGAAGTCAATTATCCAGATCAGAAGTTCTAAATGAAGATGCCCTCCTGCCTGATGGCCTGCCTAGCTGCCTATGAGACAAGTTGTCACAAATTACATGCCAGCTAAAATTGCTATAATACTTGACAGCCCTGAACCTTGAGCACATTAGCATTACAATTCTATTCGCCTTTGCTTTGAAATTTGAACCCTTGCCTCTATTGCTACCGAATGTGGAAAGGCTTTGATTGTGTTAAGCACATACAACCATGTCACCTCTTCAACAAAGATAAAGCACTACGCTTGACTCTAGTTCCTATACGTGCTTAACATCATTTTACTCTTTAAAGATCGAAGAGTTATGACTTCCACTATAACTAGAAAATGAATCGTAAGAAAGAAAAATCATGCTCTCAAAGAAGTAATTAGTTGATGCCTGCCACTGCTTATGCTTTGTGGTTGGAATCAACTTCATATGTATGAATGAATGGGGAGGAGACCGGGAGGTAACACCCAAAATAGTTACGAATTATAAGCAAATTCTGTTCTGCTTCTGCTTAAAAATATAAATTGACCAAAAAGCATTACAAATATGGGAAAGCCAAAAAAAAAAAAAAAAAAAAACCCACTTTTCTCCTCATGTATAACATTGGAGGAATACAAAAAAGAACAAGGAAAAAAAGGGTACCCAAGGAATGTCATCAAGATATTTTCCTTATTTATCACACGGGAACCCCTAATTCAGAAATCTTCATTATCTGTTTGTTCAACTTATCTCTCTGCTGTTTCAAAAGTGAAGCCATAGAAGCAACCTAATGAGAGAGGGGAGGAACAACATCAGTTAAGTAACTAACTATGATCTAACCAAATATAAATAAATAAAATCTTTTGGAGAAAAATGAAGAATATAAACATGACAATGATTGACTTGCCTCTGCTCGAAGTTTCAAAGCCTCCCTAACAGGGTATTCTCGCAGCCCATCCATCAATTCTATACAAAATGTGAAAAAAAGAAAAAAGGGGGATATAAGTGCAACTTGCAAAGGATACAAGGAGTTCAGCAATAGAAAAGGCCAAAAAAAAAAAAGAAAAGAAGAAGAAGACTAAAAGCAAGAAGAAAATTGAAAGTAGGCTTAATTTTGATGTGAGGCCTAATCTGGATCCACCGAACACTGCTCTAGTTCATGTTAAATCAAACTCCATGTTTCTTGGCATTAGGCAGATCTCCTTATTTCTTTAGTTCGCTCTTTCTTCTTTTCCTTCGTTTTGAGACTCAACCAGACTGAAACAGAACCATTTCAAGTCTGATCAATCCACAAAACCCTACTCAACCTTCCGTCTCAGTTAGACAACCAAAAGCTCCCCAAATTTCAAGGTTGCTGATCTTGGGTACTATTCACAGCCCTACAAAACTTGCTTCTACTCTTCACTATTAGTTGTTTGTCCATTTAAGGAAATTAGTTGTTGTGTTCTTCGGAAATTTTATACTAGTGATACAAACATTATAAGAGTAATATACTAGGGGAAGTGGCTTTGGTGCTATGCTCATGAGAGGCCTTATGGAGAGTGGTTGTGAATTCTAAATACAACAACTCGTAGGGTGGATGGTGTTCTAATGAGACCTATGGATGATGCTCTCTTTTAGTAAGGTGTTTCTCTTGTATACATACCTGAGTTGCACCTTTTTGCATTTTACTAATACTTGCAATTACTTGCCAAAATAAAAAACCAGCAGCCTCTTATTTTCAGTTTTTTTTTTTTAAAAAAAAAATATTCGATTTCAAACCTCACATAATCCTCAACTAGCCTTCTAATCAACAAAATAAATGCCTTAAAAATGATCATGATTCATTTTGCTCTCTTTTTGCACCATATATCTGGCTACTTTGTGGGGAATGGTCACAAAGTAAATAGACAGCAAAATACTTAAGCCCGAAGTCCCTTTGGAAACTATTAAGAAAACAGAACCTCTTCTGTTTTGCTTATAATTGGCACAGGAAAGTTGTATTTCTACGTTTTCCACTCTATAAACATATATAGCTCCTTTTAAGTAACCAAGGGCACCATATTATGAAATCAGCAAATTTAACAAGAGTAAAGCCTTGACAATGTTAATGACCAGACCACAGCACAAATTATGGACAAGGTAAAAAAGAATTCCCATGGAAGCAATCAGGCTCTGATGGTCATAACACCTCATCAACAGCAAACAAACTGAAAGGGAACAGGATAAAGGAGAGAGAGACGCGNGGGGAAGGGGGTGTTGAAGTGGAGGAAAAGAGAGTCAAGAACGCAAACCTGCGGCTTGTGCTTCAACCTCATAAACTGATTTCGCAAGGTCTTGAATTTCACTTCCAGCTTTCCTACACATTTCAATTGGAATAATCAGATAATGTAAAGGAATAGCCACAGAATTAATTTAGGGTATTTAAATCACTTCTACATGAGCTCAGTATGGCCGTAGTTCAAATCCTTTTCAGCAAGTGCTGCCCTTTCAAGCAACTTTTTGCTCTCCTTCTTCATTAGATCAACAGAAAGGTTCAACTCCTTCACATTCTTCTCAGCTCTAACAAACTGTGCCTGCATATATATTTGTAGAGGGAGAGGATGGGGGGAATGTATCAGAAGAACGGAAGAGTATGATCTTTAATATTGAAATACCTGAAACCTACAATCTTAGAATTTCGGTACTAAAACAAGTGACAATCACAGATTAAGAGGTACAGATACAGTTTTTTTAAAAATATATATATTATTCATAGTTGAAAAGAAGCATCTCAGGAAAAAAGAAAAAGAGAAAGATACCTCCTCACTTTGTAGTCGACCCAGGGTATGACGAAACAAAAACCTTCTTGGGCCTGGAAAGAAAACAATTCTCTGTAGGAATCAGTTCACATAAGATTTATGAGGCAAAATTAGTAGATAATTTAAAATAAAAGTTATGTCTAGACCAGTCAAGAGATCCATTAATCAAGAAGAGATGCGAGGAGCTAGACATTATCTGAACAAGGCAATTACATGCAAGTGCTTGGAAGGTTCAATTCACAATTTATGACCCAATAATCAGCGAACTAGACAGCTGATTATGTTTCATCTTAAATCCTTAACTTTAGAAAATATAAACGTAATGGGGAGAAGGGGAAAAAAGTTCCAAAACAAATAAAAACGTCTTTTAGTGTAAAATCATCTGATCAAGATGGGTCAGGCATATCAATCGCCTTACTAGTAGAACTCAAAAGTATTTTTTGATAAGTCAAACTCATAAAGTACTATGTCCTGCACATCATATAAAACTTAAATATCCAGCATGCACAAACGCGAAGACGACGGTTATCTTCAGAATGGATAGCACATGATCAAAATGTATCAAGTATAAGGCCAGAATGATTGAATAAGAACAACGATAATTCATTCTTTTCCATTTTATAAGCCCACTTCTTTTTTTGACAGATGCTAGTCATTGTGATATCTTGCTGCTAACAAGCGCATGCTGGCTCAGAAAAAAAAAAATGTGCATGCTGGCAACCTGTTTTGGGCAGCCCGACAAGACTCAAAGACACCAAGATTTCTGCTCCCCGATGGAACTAATAGGCTGTTCACCAAAGACAATTGTGCCTTTAAGGTATTCAACCCATCCCTTTTGACAGAACTAGCTCTAATCAAATTATTAGATTAATCTTTTGCTCAAGGTAAGTAACGACCCTCATTCCAAAAACCCTTCCACAGCAACTCAGGGCCGTAATATGGCCTTGGGTCGCCTAACTTATCAATATTCACTGAAATAGATAGAATAGCTAAATTTTGATACTCCATAACCAATTTCCAATTGACACAAAATAAACTCAAGCATCTCTCCAAAAATAAAATATTAAAAAATTAAAAAAATTAAAAAAATTAAAAAATTTTTAAAAAAAAAAAATAGAACAAGGCTTCCACAGAGGCTTCTGCCCCAGTGTCGGTCTCCTGGGTAAAAAGCCCTTGTGCTGCATATGGATTTTCTTTTTAAATGAAAGGATTATTTTCCATTTCACATGATATTCCACGATTGGAGACACCATTTAGGATGGAATATTAACAGCTTAAATTACCTGGGAAAGCTCATTTGTAGAATGTCTCAGGTGATCATACAATTTCTCTCCCTATGAGCCCAAACAGGGGATTTAAGTATTGGTACTCTACATCCCCATATAATTCATTATCCCTCCCTTAACCCCTCTGTGATTTACTGGAGTACCGTCCTTTGATATGGAAAATAGCATACCGCCATTGTGCAAGCATGAGCTAAGCTTTTAGCACATCCTTTTTATGCGAAATGAATACCTGGCATAAGAAGAAAAGCAGCAGTTGCTGCAACCCCGACAGCCGCACCTGGATGTTCCCTCGCCCTCTTCAACTCATCTGAAAGGCATGCAACTAAATCCTTTTTGTTAATGCAAAAGAAACACATCATTCCTACAAATTCAAAATAAAAATTATTACGAGGAGCGATTGACCTTTGATTTTGATGAAGAAAGCTTCCTCATAGCTTCTACACCGGGACAACGCACGCGGTACGAAATCCTGTAAGGTGCGAAGATGGTCGGAAGAGTTTTGCTGGAGAGAACGAGTCGATTCGATCACACTATGTTGCAGATCCTCCGCCATTGACGCTATTGATGATAATGATGAAGCATGCGATTCTTGCTTTTCCTTTTGCTGCTCCATTGCCGCTTCTTCAGCCCCCGACGACGCCGTCTCCGCCATTTTTTCTTCCCCGAAGCAGGTGGGACCAGTTTCTTTGTTTATTTCTTTTGCGTGCTTGCCTCGTTCCTTTTCTCATATTCGGTGGGCCGCTCCATCTTGGATATGGGCCGTCTATGAGCCCGCCTATGCAGAGATTATTATTATTACTTTAAATAAAAATTAGAGTTAAATATCTTGTTCATCCGGTTTAACTTTTTTATTTTTGTAATTTTAGGGTTTATTTTTTTTATTACAGAAGGTCTCTCTAGTTTGCTTAAAGACGAAGCCGTCAAAATTTCATCCAAAATTTGTTAGAATACTATCTTAACACTAATCACGATTTGACATGTATCTATATAATTAATTAATTAAATATATATATATTTAAAAATAATAATAATTTAACCCCCAAATGGAGGGAAATGCTCTCCCCAAATGGCCCCCACTTTTTATGTATTTATTTATTATGTTTCTTATTTTAAAAGAATTATTATTTTTAATTAAATAATATTTATATGCCAAAACAAATGGACCTTGGAGAAGAAAAAACTTTGTCCTTATCTTAATTATAGCTCCAACCAAAGGTTTTCACCCAATTTTTTTTTAATTTTTTTTATTTGAGTGAAGGTTTTGAATCCTAAAATAGTAAAATACGCTTGAACAGATTTCATAACTAGCTAGTACTACCAAATCTCGTGCATCACGTGTGAGTGGAAGAAGGGTGGTAGAGGGAGTAGCTATAGCTATAGGCACACATTAATTACCACACAGTCTAGTCTCTGACTCTGAGACTCTGAGTGAGGCCTCACCTGAGCAAGCAAAGAATAAACACAAAAAAAAAAAGGATATGCTTTATTCAACCCAAGCGTTACACCTAATGGTCAATGTAACTCAAATCATTTACATTACTTTTCTTTTTCTTTTTTTAAAATTAAATTAAATCATTTACATTACTGGTATATATAATATAATGTGTGAATTTAATAAATTAAATTAAATTAAATTAAAAATATTTTGTAAGAAAAATGGAAAGTTAGTTCGAGAGGAACAAGGAAAAGGAAAAAGGAAAGGTAAAAGGGGAACGGTAACGGAGGCGGCGGCTCTTTTTCGGTTTCCGTCATTCGCTATGCGCCCATGCCCATGTCTCCATGTACGCTGTAATTATCTTCTTCTGGTTGCACAGTATCCATGTCTGCTTCTTCTTTCTTCTTCTTCTTCTTCTTCTTCTTCAATTTGGTCCCGCCAAAACCAACAGTTTCAGATTCATTTGAAATGCAAATTCCCTTGTTTTAGTAGTCATTTCATTTAGGGTTCACGACAAAAAAAACAAAGAGCGGAAGCAAATAGGGATTCGAACGGGTTTGGGGGGCATATGATGCTTTGTTCATCATTGAGGGATCGAATACAGCCATGGCTTCGCGATTACGATAGCCTTCAATCTTTCGCCGTCATCCTCATCTACATTCAGGTTACTCTTTACTCTTTCTTCTCTTTTTCTATTACATTTCATTTTCTAAATAAAAACTTCAATTAATTAGGGCTCTCTTTTTTTTTTTTTCAAAAAAAAAACAGATTGGTAGCGCGTTGATTGGATCACTGGGCGCATTGTACAACGGAGTGTTGCTGATAAATCTGTCCATCGCGTTGTTCGCTCTGGTAGCCATTGAGAGCAGCAGTCAGATCCTTGGGCGTACCTATGCGGTTCTCCTCTTCTGCGCTATCTTCCTCGATATCTCCTGGTTCATCCTCTTCACTTACGACATTTGGTCAGTCTCTCCTCCCCCTTTTTTTTTATCTTTGATTATATTTCTTTACAAATGAAAGCGTATTTGTTTGAATAAGTCATCTAGCTGTGACGCCAGAACAACTAATTATTTGATTTCAACTCTTTAACCCCTCACTCATGTCTTCTTATGTTCTGCTTTATTTATTCATAATGCAACAAATGTTTGGCGAACAATGTTTAAAGCAGTAATTAAACGAGCATATTCATCATTTCCTCTCGGCTTTAAGTTTTTTAGATAATAAGGGATTTAACATGGTATACGAGCAGATTTTCTAAGCTTGCTGTCATTTAAATAAAATAGTTCAAGTGTTGTTTGGTCCAGCATGTAAAATGAGTGTAAGTATTTAATTAAACGATCAAATTTATCATTTTCTATTAGCTTATGCTTTTGGGATAAGCGGAGATTTAACAAACAAGGTCTCTAATAAGTGGTACAAGAATTTGTACAGATTGCTGCAGCGTATGGTTGTGTTCACTACAACTTCACATTTTTTTAAAAAAATGGAATCTGGTTGTGGAATAATTTTCCAATATGAACTTGTATTGGCTCATGTGGCAATGCCATATTCTGTGTGTACATGAAACGTATTTGTGTGCATGTGTTTGTTAATTCTAATATCTTATCTAGCGAAAATTTTATCTCTGCAGGAACATTTCTACTGAGTATTATGGACAATTCATTATATTTTCAGTGAGACTCACTCTGGCAATGCAAATCATTGGGTTTACTGTGAGGTTGTCATCCTCATTGTTATGGATTCAGATTTACAGGTTGGGGGTTTCGAATGTTGACACTACAGTTTCTCAAGAAGCAGATTTTGATTTAAGAAGTAGTTTTCTGAGTCCTGCAACTCCTGCTGTAGTCAGGCAATCCTCAGAGTCTGACGACATTTTAGGAGGATCTATCTATGACCCTGCTTACTACTCATCTCTCTTTGATGTTCAAGACAGTAGACGTTCGTGTGGGGTATGGTATTCTCACTTATGTGCAATAGAACACCTATTTGACTTTCTTTGGGTGAACTTTCATCTGTTTGTTCCCAGATTTTTTGGTAAAATTTTTATTTCATCATTATCTGTGTGTGTGTGTGTATTTATATATGATGAGACTTTTTGTTAACAAGTTGTAAATATGAGATTTGTGATAGATCGGTTTGGTATCTGACCTAGGAGTTGATCAATAACTTGGCTGATGACTTGCAAATTTACAAGAAATGAACAACAGAATAGGGTGGAACTATGAAAAAACTAATAACAAAAAAATTAAAGTGACCTGAAATAAATTCTTTTGATTACACAAGCTACCCTTGACCTATATGAGTATGCATTTTAATATCTTTTACTTGGTTTAGAAGGTGTTTTAGGAGTCTCTAATTCATTTAGGATTTTATAATTTCTATTGGTTAGACTTTGTCATCTTTGGGATGATCTGAGAGTGACTTTTGAAATTTGTTCTTTACTATTCAAGCGAAGATTCTGAAATTCCTCATTGAGTAATAACATAAGGCAAGGACACCGACACTGCCACCTTCCCGCGTGACTTGGATTATTTATCCTTGTTACGCGACTGAACATTTTTATATGAACTACCTTGGTTTTATTCATTTTGATTGCTGATGGTGAGATATCAGCGAGATTGTCTGTGATTCTCTCGTAACCTTTTTAGTGAAACGATGGTAATTGACCCACCAACACATTTATTCCAATTGCTTGGGAGCGAATGTTATCTAGTGTGTTACCTAGGCCTCTTTTATTCACCTTTGAAGTAATGGGTCAGAGTTGATCAACTCGTCTTTGGTAGTGCTCTTGGGGAAAAAGATGATTAAACTCTGTTGACACCTCTATAAAGGTCGTAAACAGTTCTTTTCTCTTACACGTGAGTTAGCCCTTTTTCAGTCATTTGTTTTCTCCTCTAGTTGAGTGTTGAAGGGATGCTGCCATTATCCTAGCTATGAATCTGTTCATAGACTCTATCTCTGTTGTATAATAGACTAATATCTTCTATATTGAGTGTTTGTATGCAAAGCTATCTTCTACTATGATGTAAATGATTGAATCTGCCATCGCTATTTTGGAGTTGTGTTGTTTCCTTTGCTAATAAGACGACCAAAATTTAATTGGGATAGAGATTTAGTTGAGTTGAGTTGAGTGGCGATGTTTCATATGTTCGGTTTCTTCCAACCTCTATGATCTCATTTCTTATTTATATGAAGATATTAATTGTTATTTATCATTTTGCATCTATTTGTGCTATCTGTTTGTAGGGTCAAAATCAGGGTAATGGTGACAAGGGATCTACTTCTGCTGCCGAAGCTTCTCAGTTGAAGCCATCTGTAGGCAGATCATTTCAGGCTATAGATGTAAGTACTTGTTACTGCATTTTTCTTAATTTTGCTCATATGGGTTGGTTACTCATTTAGCCAGAAAAATATGAAAATTTTCAATTCCAAGAATCAGTATTTTTATTTTTTTTTTCCATTCTTCTTCCAAATTTTAAGTAAATAAGAAGCAAATAAAAAGTGCCAAGTAGAGTAGTTTGATCTGGCCATGAGCAGAGTGGGCACACCCACATGGCAATAAAATAACTATGTATCTGTACGCATTTTCTGTATTGGTAGTCTCTCTTTCAGATAACATGAATTTCCCACTCCCAGAATTTGACTCTGCATGAATGGTCCTCAATTTTAGCTACAACTATATGCTATTCCCATGGACGTTTTCTATGTTACTAAATAGAAAGTCATTTTGGGCCTTCGGGGTTGACAGGTTTATTCAGTCACTTGCTTTGCGTTCCTGATGCAGCTTTCCTGTTCCAACTAACTAGAAAATTGGTTGTTCTTCTTGCTTTTGTTTTAGTAAATTTGAGGAGCATACTTTTTTCTTTTTTCTTTTTTTTATATTCCCTTTTCCCCCCCTCTCTTTGAACTCTTTCCTCGAGGTTATTTTTCACTCACTAAGCCACGGGGCTAGTAGGTTATAGGCTTAGTTTCTGCTCTTTGATACCTCTTCAAATGTATGCTATTACAATTATCCGGTTCGGAACTTATGGATTATTTACAAGATTGGTCCATGCATGTTAGCATACTATATTTGATGTTGGTTGAGTGATTGCAGTTGAGTTGAGTATGTGATTGCTGTTGATATTTACAAAAAGTTGGACATCGTTATGTTATTATTATTATTAACCTTATAGTTAGTTTTTTTTTTTTTTTGAGTCACGTAGGATGCCAATTTCTACATGTTTTTAACTTGTGTATTCCTTGCAGGAGGAGGTTGGAGCAAGCCAGCCTCAAACAGTTTGAACTCAAGTGTGGTATCCATGAAATTTTTTCTCCTCGGTATCCACTTCATAATTATTGTTCTGAGGTTTCTTTTCATTAGTCAATGCGGCGGGACTGTATTGGAGTAGGTTTTGTACAGTTACAAGTTTTAGCCATTTTTTTTCCGAGCGTAAAAGCGCTGCTTATCGTAGTTAAAGGAGACCCTATTCCCCTTTATCTGTAGGGAGTGTGACAGTGTCAAAAGGTTTTGCCATTTGAGAGCCGTATTTGAATTATGCTATCCTGGCTAGGCCTGTCTAGTGCATATGGGTGTACTCTCCCGGAAACATTACAGCTGCAGCTAGGCAATACAGTTTGGCTCGCACTGAATTCTGATTTCCATGGTGGGTCTAGGTTAGGGCTGCCAATGTTGTCGTGTTCAGCTACCCCAGTTAATTGTACGTTGCTCCCCAAGTCAGATTGGTGAAAGCCTTTCAGATCCTAGTGGCCGACTTCTTTTTTCGCTTCATTTTTTGGTGGGTTTGACAGCCCGTTCAATTGTCATGATTCATGAAATATAGCTGCAATATTTTCAAAGAAATATATTCATGTATTGTTGTTTTTTCATTCTAATCATGCTTTTGCTACAATTACCAGGATGTAATCATAAATTATGTAGGTTATATTAACAATTGCAATTTCACGAGTCCTCTCTTGAAATTTTGGTCTATGATTTTTCTTTCACTTCCCTCTATTTTCCTTGGGTTTCCAAAATAGTGTAAAAAGAAGTGTTTCGAATCATTGATATTTGATTCAGACCTATTCTAAAAAAGTCGAGGCATTTCAAAATGAGATTCCCAAATATCAAGCTAAGAATAGCTAGGATTTCAAGAAGAAAATGCCATTCGTTTGATGAGGAAAAAAAAAAAGGAATGTCAAAAGTTCGAGTGGCTGAAGCTGAAGTAGCTACTTTCGAATCATTTGCACTACCAATGGTTTCGAATCATTTGCACTACCAATGGATTCTTCTTTTTTCCTTTCATTGATCCTTTGCTTCATCTTTTGCCCCTCATTTTTGTGACTCTTTGTTAGAAGATAGATAATGCATTCCTTACTCTTCATCTAAGACGAAGAGTCTTTGTAAGAGCTCTTAATTTTCAACTATTTGACTTTGACACCAATTATTCAGAGGCGAAAGCAGCTCGAAAATCACCTCCTTACTGTTTTGACCTTGGTGGAGGTAGAGAACGAAAGAAGCTTTTTTATGTCAGTTTGAGTTGGTGCGTAACCACCCTAGGGTAAGGTACCAAAAAAATACTGATTATAGTACGAATAACCTTGAAGGAATGAAATACTCGGTAATTGAAAGTTGCACTTTCAAAATTAATTGACTGAAAAAGCATGACACTACACAAATTGATTCACCAAGTTAAAAATAAAAATAAATTGTATAGGTGAAGTCTTAAGTTTTGAAAATATTTGGTTGTTTTGTGTATGTTTGCTTGCAAAGCAGAGAATAGTCAAATTAGATCAAAAGTTAAGAAAGTGTAATGTTATTTAGTAGACTCACGTACAATTGGATGACTTGGTAGTTGGAAATAACTCTTACCAATTGTATGACTGATTCCATATTTTTTGGTGATCCTATCTACCTATCACACTGATGAAACGGTGTAAATTTTAGTATTGTCGTCTATGTATAAATAATTGTGATCCTTTTGCACAAGAAGCAGCAAATTGCATGGGGCAGCCGGAAGTTTTTAATTTATTTGTCAACGTCGGAGCTAATACCAACGCGCGGAACAGCATATCTACAGTACGAGGTAGCGGTTGTTGTATTTGTATAGTAAAGTAGTGGCTGATCGAGGAGATGCGTATTTGAAACATTCAAGTTTTTACTACTACTACTTCTTCTTCTTCTTCTTATTTTTATTATTTAATATTTATTGCGAAAGGGATGTTCACAAATAATATATATGGAGATGTAGGATGGTTTTCAGAGTCTGTTGAGAGGTAGAAAGGTCATTATTATTAAGGCAAGAAGAGTAATTATTATTAATAGGTAGTAAATGGGGATTTACGTACATATCCTTTGAGTTGAGTAGAAAAAAAATGAGAGACGGAGGACAAAAAGTAGTGGAAATAAAAGTAAAAGTAAAAGTAAATCACATCACATGTTTGATGTTAATTTGGGTTTGGGTTTGGGTTTGGGTTTGGGGGAAGAAGCTAAGGTTGTCACCTCAGAATCATTACCGTTGGCATCTCTTCTATTTTGGACTCAAAAATTATATATAACATTAACATGCATCTTCAATTCATCCATCCAGGAAAACGCTGGGAAATTATGATTGGATTGATGACAAGGCGGGGCGGAAAGTATGGACAAGATGATGATGATGATGATGATGATGATGATGATGATTCAAAGGGTCCACAACTACATGCAACGCTTTGATAATATATCCGATTAATTCAATTCGGGCTGGCATTACCTTATAATATACCAATTCTTCTTGCAGCTTATTAATTACCTCCGATTTATATCTTGTCAAGTAATTACCACCTTCACTCCGTTTCAATCACCACCACCCTGCCTCACTACATTATTTTCATTTTTATTTTATGCCTAGTAGTAGCTAGTTGGAATATAATTCTATCTATTTAATTAAATAAATTATATCTCTTAAATTTTATATGTTAATTTTGTGTGGAGATCATATCAAAATTTGTCTATCATGTTAAAAATTATGGATCATAAATGTTTCATGTCAAATTCGCATCATATTTGTCAATTTGTGTGGGCTCTTAGGATTGAAGTAAATAGTATACATAAAATAATTTTATTTTATTTTTTAATTTTTTTAAGATGGAGGCGTAAAAATGATTAAATATATGTATATATAGTAAGTAGTAATAATTTTGTGAGAAAAAAAAAAAAAAAATTGTCACAATTAATAATTTAAGAGATAAATTATCATTTGAGGGATTTAGTCGTATAATAGAGAAAACGAAGGGCTGTGGATGACTGGGAACTGGAGCCGTCTGTGTGAATAATCCGATCGTTGAGAATGAATGAGAGGTTGCCACCGCATACACACATACGCGTCTCAGAAATAGAAGAAAAGAAAATAAAGGAAGAGAGAGAGAGAGAGAGTGGAGAGGGGTTGGGTTGTCGTTGTTGTTGTTGTGTATCAGAATATTTGCAGTGATATTCATTGATTGCCCCATTTTTCCTTACTCCCATGTCCTTTCTTTTTTCTCCTTACCAAATAATAAATAAATAAAATCAAGCAAGAAAGAAAGAAAGAAAGAGAAATCAAAAACGGAGCCAAAGATTGATTTCAACGCAGGCAGCAGCCAAAACCTTTGGTAAATATTTCTAATTTCTTCACCTTTTGAATGTGCAAGTTTCCTGGAAATTGCGGGCGCTAATTTATTTGGTTTTAGTTTGCGTGTCAAATATGTTCTTCCCGTCTGTCTATGTTCAAAAATAATTTTAGTGTTTTTTTTTTTGTTAATTTTGTGTGAATATGAATCGAATAACATGCTTCCAGATCCTTTTTTTTTTTTTTTTTTTTTTTTTTTTTTTTTTTTTTTTTTTTTTTTTTTTTTTTTTTCTTCTTCTTCTTCTTCTTCGTTTTTTTTTTTTTAAGAACTCCCCTATTTCCTCCGACATCAAATTCCCATAAAGCTCTTGAAGAAAAAAGAAAGAAAGAAAGAAAGATCCAATTTTATCTCTGCGGTAGCTGTTGTTCTTTCAGGGTTTGGTAAGACCACATAACCTCGAAATCGGAATCTCTCTATCTCTCTCCTCTTTTTTTTTTCCTTTTTTTTTTCCAAATATTTCTATACAATTTGATCAGGTTTTAATACCTCGTTGACGGATTTACAAATCTTTGACCCTTTTCTTCTCCAATCTCGAACAATGTTTTTGGGAAATTAAGCTTTCTGTGCCTGTTGATTCTTCCAAAGAAAAAGGAAAGGAAAAACAAAATGTGGAATTTTGTGTGTTGTTGTTGTTTTTTAATTTTAATTTTAATTTCTCTATTGTAATCCTGTCGTGGTATAAAAAGTTGTTCATGGGCTAGATCTGTCAAATTCTACAAATTGTCTGTATTATTGTTTCCGCTGAAAATGAGTTGTTGTGACTATGGCATAGGGGGTTGTCGTGGGGGTGTTTTATTCATTGAGTTTATATGATATGAATTTTTTGTTTGTGATTGTGGCAGAGGAAGGCAAACGTAAAGTGGTAGTGGTGGAGAAAAAAGAAAGAAGAAAGAGAAGAGAATGGAGGAAGCAGTAGCAGAAAGGTATTGGTGTCACATGTGCTCTCAATTTATCAATCCCATCATGGAAGTTGAGATCAAATGCCCATTTTGCCAAGGCGGATTTGTTGAAGAGATGAGTAGCACAACCATTAGGGACAATCAAGCCCAAGCGGACGCAGATACTGACACCGATTTTGGGTCCGACCGCGCCCTCTCTCTCTGGGCCCCCATATTGCTCGGCATGATGGGCAATCAACCCCGTCGCCGGCGCCGAAGATTCAGACAAATTGAGTTGGAGTTTGGAGATGAAGATGATGAACATGACAATGACCATGAGGATGGCCACGGCCACGGGGGAGGGGAGACTGAATTGGATCGTGAACTTGAGTCCATCATGAGGAGGAGGAGAAGAAGCTCAGCTACTATACTTCAATTGCTCCAAGGCATTCGTGCTGGAATGGCCTCTGAATTATCTGAGAATTCTGAAGTTGATAGGGATAGAGAGAGGGATAGGGAAAGAGATAGAGATAGAGATAGAGATAGAGATAGAGATAGAGAAAGAGAGCGCCTGGTTTTGATCAACCCTTTCAATCAGACTATCATCGTTCAGGGTTCTTATGATTCCAGCAGGGGGAGTCAAAGCGAGAATCAGAGCCACATTGGGTCTTTAGGTGATTATTTTATTGGACCTGGTTTAGATTTATTGCTGCAGCATTTGGCTGAGAATGATCCAAATAGATATGGTCCTCCACCTGCGCAAAAGGAGGCAGTTGAAGCATTACCTACTGTGACAGTTAAGGAGAATTTGCAGTGTTCAGTGTGTTTGGATGATTTTGAGATTGGTGCTGAAGCAAAGGAGATGCCATGTAAGCATAAATTTCATAGTGGATGTATTATGCCATGGCTGGAGCTTCATTGTTCTTGTCCAGTTTGCAGGTTTCAGTTGCCTTCGGATGAGACCAAGCGTGATGCAGATGCTTCTAGGAACAGCAGTAATCAGAGGGAGAGGGAGAGTAATGAGAGTGAAATTGGTAATGGTAATGGTAGTAGTAATGAAGAGGGAGATGGGGGGGATGGGAGAAGTGGAAGTGGGAGAAGGTTTTCATTTCTATGGCCTTTTAATGGTTTCTTTTCTTCTTCTGGTGGAGGGAATTCTTCCTCAACCTCCTCATCTTCGTCGGCTAATGCAACCGGAGGTGGAAATGCTTCATCTCAAACCGATGATAATTGAGTATATTTTCATCTTTTTTTTTTTTTTTTTTTTATCAGGTTTCTTTCTTGCTTCTATGTTGCCTGAATTTTATGCCTTGCTTTATTATGTAAATAGTATCTTTCTTCCTGCATCTAAATCTGTGCTGTCATATCCTTCAATGTTTTGTAGATCTCTTGCCCCCCTTGAAAGAATTTCTACGTTCCTATTTGACCTACTCTTTCATTTGTATAAATTTTTCTTTTTACCATTTTTTTTTTTTTTTTTTTTGGGGTGCTCTGAAAGATTTGAATGTGATTTGTAATTGGTGGATATTGGACCAAACTCCAAGTACGGATAGAATTTAAGAATGGCCCCATGAGGTATCTGACACTAAACAATGCCGAACTAACCGATAATGCTTATCAAATAGTAGTCTAATCCCCCCCGCCTTGGACAAAGAAGCCATGTGTAATGGTCCTTGTCTACGGATTATTTTGCTTTGAAATTATGTAGCTGTTGCTGGCAATCTGGCATAGATGTTCAACCGACCCTTGTCCGGAATTGCGTTTAATTCACACACTCTAGTTTTGTGCACATGTTGATTTGCCAATTCATTTTTCTGATAAGGCTCACAGGCACAATTCATTTAATTAAACAAAATTTTAAAAATAAAATAAAAAATTATAGCCTATTTACAAGTTACAGCCATCCCAAGTGTTGTTAACCAATCATACGCCCCCATCTACTTGCAATATTGAGTAACTAAGAATAAAAACAGAGTTCTTCTATTAAGTCGGTCAGATGATCAAACATTAGGAAATATAATCCCAATGCATTTGTCTCGTCAAAACACATTTAATAGTACGTAAAGGTTTCTGCCTCCAGAAACAAAAACAAGGTACCAAAACTAGAAGCATCATCATTCGCTCATCTTGATACTAACCCCCTACCAACAAGAGGCAAAAAGGGAAAACAGAAGACATATAGAGAGCGAGACAAAAACTTTTTTTTTAAAAAAAAATCATGAAAAAAGATCATCACTTGACGGTCAAGATCTTGATAACAGATGCATTATCAACTTTGTGCAAAGCTACCACAGAATCTCCATTTTTGCAGAGACCCTTTGTCTTGGCAAGCTGCATGGCAAACACCAATGCTTCTTCCGTTGTCTCGGCATCAGAAGCCCTAGCAGATCCAGCACTCAGAACCGGGACCAACCCACGGAAAATTAGGCTATGCCTTGCCGGAGCTTCATCACTGCACGACCAGTCAAAAGAATCGGTCTTAATCTCTGGGACGACCACAGACAGTATAGGCATGCCTGGCCTATACTTGGCCACCAGTTTTGCAGTGCTTCCTCCTCTAGTTAGGACCAATATAAGTGATGCTTTTGCTGAGTTGGCTGTTTTGACAGCAGAAGATGCCAGGCTCTCTAATGGGCTCATGGGCACTGGCGAGTGTTTCATAAGTCTTTTGAAGACGTCTCCATAATCAAGGGTGCTTTCTGCTTCTACGCATATTTTGGCCATTGTCTGAACTGCAAGTTCTGGATAAGCTCCAGCAGCTGTTTCACCACTCAGCATCACACAGTCTGTGCCATCAAGAACCGCATTGGCAACATCAGTAGCTTCAGCTCTAGTTGGCCGGGGAGATTTGATCATTGACTCCAACATCTGGGTTGCAGTCACCACAGGTTTTCCTTGGATGTTACACTTGTAAATCATCACTTTCTGCGCAAGAAATATCTTTTCAATTGGGATTTCCATTCCAAGGTCACCACGTGCTACCATAAATGCATCTGAATTTGCAAGGATGTCGTCAAAATTTGCTACCCCTTCTTGATTTTCAACCTACAAAACAAGTTTCAAAATGAAAAACAAGTAGTTAAAACCGAATTGAAGTATAGACAATGACCATTTTAATGACCGATAAGGCAATTCAGATTGCTAAGAAGTTCACACTTATCAGTGAATATCCAAAGAACTTCCGGAAAATTCCAAATGAGTTCAGGACGTATTCTCTATAAAATCAGCCAAACTAGCAAAAGTTGCCTGTTATTGTTTCCTGATCAAGGCTAAGACAAACCAAATGGTTGGTACCGACTTCCACCAAAACCAACCGGGGTTAAACCAAATCTCAAATAGATTCAAAGTTTCCACAAATATCAGCATACCTTTGACATGAGAAGTATGTTCTTAGCATGTTCCCCAAGCACCTTCCGGACCTGCACAAGGTCTGAGCCTTTTCGAACAAAAGATAAAGCAATCATATCAATCTTGTTGGGAACTCCCCACTGCAAGATGTCCTCCTTGTCTTTATCTGTTAGAGTTGGGAGATCCACTACAACCCCTGGAAGATTAACATTTTTTCTCTCACCAAGAACTGCGGAGTTCTCACAGCGGCATCGAACCAAACCCAATTTTTTGTCACAAGATAGAACTGCAAACGAGATAGTGCCATCTGCACAAAGTATCACCATTCCTGGCTTTACATCCTCAGCCAACTTCTTGTAGCTCATGCAAATCATCTTCTCATCACCCTTTATGCTATAATCAGTAGATATGGTGATTTCTTGACCCTGTTTTAGCTGGATGGGTTTGCTATCCTTGAGAAATCCAGTTCGGATCTCTGGACCCTGTGACATTAATTACAAATGATCGATTAAGGAGTTTCGCTAATGTTTTCATTAGTAAATACAGAAACTTAGAAAGCTTGCCACTAGGGATGGGTAACATGATTCAGCTTATATGATGCAGAATAATAACAAAATTCAGAAATGAAAAGGCCGGCCAAAAAATGGGTGAAAAAAAAAAATTATCACCACAGAAATAAGTCCATTCAAAAGCCTAAGCCTAAGCCTGAGGCAAGTTTACAACGTAGGCGTATCTACACTGTAGTTTGTTCAGTAGAATATTGCATGCACTTTACAAAACACATTTTTTACTTTTCAAGTATGTTTCTCCAAAAGAAGTGAAGAACTGCAACAGATTTTTTTTTTTTTTTTGGTGTCTGTAAATTTCAAAAAACCAAAATATAATCAGCAGACAAAAAAAGAAGAATCTAGACAAAGACCAAGATGACCCAAAAATATAATTGGTTTTGATTATGAGCAAACTAGGTTCATATCACAACTAGACAGTCCAAAACACCACTACCACCTCACCTGCCACTACTGACCCTCTCACAACCATCGTTGGTAACTGTACGAAATGGATTTATGTTACAGTGTAGGTTTCTTTTTCTAAAAATAACAACCAAAATAATTAGAAAATATCAAACCAAAACAGGAAATGGGATGCTTAATACAGAAAACAAACACAAACGGCCGCCCCAATGAAAGGGTTTTTTTTTTTTTTTTCCAGCTCTGCATAAATTGAAGTTGAGTTCATTCTTTTATAGAACGACCTGATTATGTGGGGGTCACGTTTGAACAATCCATAGCTTACAAACATAGCTATTAGAGATTCATAATGCAAGTCATAACTTATAAACAGAAAAAAGGATCATTTACATCTCATTTCTCTAATTGTATACAAGAAGAAAACATAGCTAGTGAAAGAGTGAAGGCTACTAGCACAAGAAATGAATGGCAGCGTTCAAGGTGAACACCTGGCGCAAAACCTCATGCCTATCGTAGCTATCCAAATGCAGATATTTGTTTCATTCAACAAACTACTGTGCCTATACACTAAAAAGTTGCAGATTCCTTGATTTTAACAAGTGCTTAAAGAACAAGTGGAAACTGACAATTGAGGAACGAAATGGGAAATTCTGTACAGAAGAGACCAATAATAGTAATAGAATGGAAAGTAATAGAAAGGACGAAACCAAACCCCATCACAGAATGGAAATTACAGAAAAGTCATCCGAAAGCCCCCGGATGTAAGAAAGAAGCAAAACGCAAGAGGACCACAAACAATGAAATTGAAAGGCCAATAAGCAAGCGAACCAACAAATAAAGACAGAAAGATAACTAACAACACGGCCTTCCCAGAAATCAGACATCAGATGGAAAAACAAACAAATCCAATGAGAACACAACGAATACCCAGATGGCAAAAAAGTCCCAAAACGTATTAAATCCGATCGATACAAATACAGCGAGGCAATATTAAAATATAGTACCTTGGTGTCAAGCATGACAGCACAGAGAATACCGGTGTTTTCCATGGCGGTCCTGAGGTTGTCGAGGGTTTCCTGGTGATATTCGTGAGATCCGTGAGAGAAGTTGAAGCGAGCGACATTCATGCCGGCCGTCAGCAGCTTCTCCAGCATGGGCACCGACCTCGATGCCGGTCCCAAAGTGCAGACGATCTTCGTCTTTGGTTTTTGAATCGTCTCCATTCTTTGAGTGTCAAGAGCCTTAGACGACGACGATGATTATTGTTACACACAAGAGAGAAATAAGGGAAAATGGCGATGGAAGTCACCCCAAGAATCGTCAACAAAGGCTAACGAGATGAAGACCCAAAGAGGCTTCTATATATGATACACGTGTACCACAACAGAGACAGAGACAGAAGGGGGAACCAAAATATTAGTTAAAACTTAAAAAATAATAAAACAACTGGATGAAAGGAACCTGTGAAAAGAGGACGAAAAGTGAAGAAGAAATGAAAGAAGCGTGATGGTTGTCGATGGCACTGCTCTAACAGCAGTAACAAGTAATATATATTATATAGAAAGAAAGAGAAGAGGGCATTTTCTTGAGGCACAAGGCGTCAGGCCAAAATAACAAACATTGAAAATTGAATAAATAAAAAAGGGTATATTACATATGCGCGAATAAGTTGAAAGTTTTGTGAGGGTGACAACCAACTTTGGGCGGCGTATATGGTTTTGAGAGTTTAATATTAGCGGTGGCTAATGGCTAATGGCCATGTCAACTAATACTACTATAGTGCCTGCTCCACCACGCTATTCATTCAATAAATATTCATATATAGATATTTATTGAACCTTCCTGCTGAGGTGCTGATGTAAGGAGTTTTCTGTGGTTTGGTGGTTGTGTAGTTTTGCTTCCTGTAAGGTTACAGGAATATGTTTGTGGGAGTATGTATGTTGTTGGTGGTTTTATGCGGAGTCTGTTTGCTGTTTTGTCTTCGGTTAGGTAAGGTTGTTGGTAGGCCTCTGTGAGGTTTGTTTTAGCTCATTGCAGAGCTTGTAATTTTGTGATACTTAGTGTTTTGGTTTTGAGATTTAATGAATTTGCTTATTCATTAAAAAAAAATTCTGACTTCTGTTCCTCCTCAAATGTCTAAAAGTGATGTTTTGAGGTGGAAGGAAAAAACAGGGAATGTCGCCTCTTGTTTCTGACTAGATTGTTCATTTTCCCTCTTGTTTCTGACTAGATTGTTCATTTTCCCTCTTGTTTCTGACCAGATTGTTCATTTTCCTGCTCAAAGTATAAAAAGAAAGTCTAAAGTGGCTTTTAATGAAGTTCACGGTTCAACTTTTTCTCAAAGATCATCATGCATGCTCGCTCTTCGCCTTAAACGCATCAAAGTTTTATCTATAGAGCCTACTTGCCTAAGCAAGTCCACAGATAACCTCATTTCAGGAAAAAAAAAAAAAAAAAAAAAAAAAAAAAAAAAAAGAGCCCACAGATGCCCTAAAACTTGCTTCAACATGTAAGCCCCATATTTGATCTCTCACATTTGCTTTGCTGCCCTACCAATTTGGGCAGCAAAATTATTAAGAATCTCTATCCGAAAAGTTGGTTGTCTCGGTTCTTTTAGGTATACCCAACATCTGTTCTACGTGTTTAGCTGTCAATTTCAACATTAAAACACAGTTGGCAGTCATGGGCAAATGTTGACATCAATTTACCAGCTCTGATCCTCCACAATGCTGCTTGTTTATTCTCAGTCAGTACCACTGAAAAAACACACAGGTCAAATGAAAAGGGCTTTCCAAAATATACTATATAATAAGACAAGCAAATTTTGATAGTCGCAGATGTAGGAAAAATAACCGCTGTTCTGGGTACAAGAATGGATATCAATATCAGTTTAAGCTAACCCCAACTAGCAATGAGGGCTCCCAAGCCTCAATCCATCACCCCCCCCACAAAGAACTACTGCCACATCCAAAAAAGAAAAATTTACGGGAGGCCACCTTCAGGTGTTGCTTGAAACTCTTCAAACTACCTGCCAAAAGCCGCATTATACCTCTCTGTATCTTCAAGAATGAAAAGATTAGTCTCCATAAGCAAAGGATCACTTTCACCAGTCAGCTTACTCTATAGAGTATTCGCAGGCAAATCCATCTAGACTGTTCAAAGTTCATCATGGCTCTGTGGCTGTTCTTTATTCATCAACTCTAGTTTATGTTGTAGTTCCTATCACATTTCATTACGCATCCACATCAATTACGATTCAGTGCAGAAGAGAAGCAACTAAAACTGCAATTATTTAGGAACAATTTTTTTTTCTTTAAAAAAAAAAAGGTACCTTCAGCTTTTCTTCAAGGCAAAGAGCTGGGGTAGATAACAATGCCACGTATCTGACACAAGAAAATTAACAGTTATATATATATATATAGAGAGAGAGAGAGAGAGAAATTCTTACTCGCAACGACTTGGTTCATCTACGTCAGCAACCTCATTTTGCAGCCCACATCTTAACTTGACCTGTAAAACATCACAGACAAATGTAGAGGGTTTCAAAAGGGGCATCCACCTTTTCATTTTTATGTTTTCAATTCTCAGATTAATAGGAACGTTTAATTTTCAGTCTGGTTAACAGTAACAGCCTTTTCCTTACAAAATACGGCTGCTGCCATTTACAGCAACTAATCACCCCGCCCTTTCAAAAAATGAGCACTTTCTAAGGAGACGTAAGTACTCTTTTTTTTTTAATAGATCCTTATCACAGTGGGCCATAACAAATATAGTCTTAAAAATAATCCACTTATGTGCATATTAAAAATCTTGAACAACTTCATAATGTGACCAACTAAACCATTGCTGCTAAACAACCTCAATCATCTGAAACAAGAATAAGGAGACATAAGTAATCATCCTTGTTAAAGACAAGATGCACGACCCTACTTGTTAGCATGGCAGTAAGTACCTTAAAAAGGAGCACTTTGCACCAAATACCCCCTCATTTTTTTAAAAGATCTTTATCCCCAGGGGGCATAAAAAAGATAGTCTTATAAATAACCCACTTAAGTGCATATCCTAGTACAAATTTAAAATGAGACCAATTAAACCATTTCTGCTAAAAAAAAGACCTCACTCATCTGAAACAAGAATCAGGGGACATAAGGAATCATCCTTGTTAAAGAAAACAGAAGCATGACCCTGCTTATTAGCACGGCAGTAAGTACCTTCAGACTTCTATCAGGCCCATTCCAGCATTTGTCACCATTTGAAAATATCATGACTCTGTATGAATCCTCAAATTTGTCCCAGCGCCTATTTACAAAAAGAAAAATGGAGAAAATAAAATAAGACACGAGTTCATTGAAATGAAGAAATATGTAAACCTCGGAAAGAGAGAAAAATGTCAAAGTAAGGCGAGCCACATTGTGCATGCATGCATGTAGAGAACATGTCTACATCATACACAAAAATGAGAAACCTCTATCCTTGAATAATTCCAGAGCAAACGCCAGAAGGAATATCAGAAGATGTGCTGAACCCGTGAGAATTGGCTACAACTCTATTGCATGCCAACTGACAAGATAAGGTGATAGATATGCATTAGGATGGTACCAATTATTTGTAGTCTATACCAGGAGATCTAATCATCTAAGAGATGGTACAATTATGTCATTTTCATTATTCAATGTACCATTCTTCTCGATGCCAGGACATCAACCTAGAACAAATTGATTGACTGGACAACTAAGATACTCAAGTGCAACATCTCTGACAAAGATCTCCCAAAATGATACCTCAAATAATACATGCATAAAAGGAACCCATAAAGCTAGAAATGCAAAGTATGTAATGATATGTAATAGATACCAACCCCAAACGAGTTGTAGCATGCCCCTCCTCCTGGGAAGCTTGTTTATATGGGCAGACTTTGTAAACATACCTGAACCAAAATTTGATTGCCCAAAGGGAAGAAAAATGAAAATGATTAAGATTGCAATTTCCTTGAAAACCCAAAGCATCGTATGAAGACATTAACAGTCTAGGGTAAGATAAAATTTCTAACTTGTTCTGCTTGCCCTCAAAGCAACGTCCATAGAATGAATAGAACTCCTTCTCAGGCCCTGTGATATTAAAACTTGAGTTCAGCTTATGGAAGCCAAGTGACCGTCAAACTTCCTCAGAATGAAGTAAATGATACAGCATAAATATAGATACAGTCCATTATGTACTAACCAAAATCATGTTTCAGCTTTTGAGACAAACTTGATATTCTTGACTCAATTTTAGACAACTTGGCACTGGACTCGTCATATTCTTTGCGTACATGAGCAGCCTCTAAAGAAGTCAAAATGATACAGATAAAGTCATTTCCTTGCATTCATTTCCATTGTTGAGTACAATATAACTTAAAACTTTAGGTTGTACCTGACTGGTTCACTGGAGTCTGGAATAAATTAACAGCACGTAGAATGTTTTGTACAGTCTTTTGTATCTTCTCCAACCAAGATGGGTTACTTGGGGTTGTTATATCTAAAATAAGTTAGATTATTAAGAGTAGGTTAAATATCAAAACAGCTTGCATTGAAGGATAACAACTTATTCACATAGAACGAACTGTTGCAAACCTGACAAGTCTGATTCAATTTCTGAGTCAGAATTGTACGAAGAACTAGAGTCATCATGGTCATCATGATCCTCCTCCCCTAAATCTTCATCTACCTCATCTTCTACATCATCATTATCATCATCATATCTTCCGTTGTCATTATCGGTTTCAGATGCGTAGCCATCAGATTCTTCACCATGCGTGCCCCCAGGCATCTCCTCATGATCATTGTCTTTTGTAGCATCAACTTCTTCTGTTTGCTTTGCAGTATTCTCTCCTGTCCAGCGAGAAGCAACAAGGCGACCCAACTCTTCCTTTGATAACCCCTCAGTATTTTCAGATACATCATTTCCCTAAGGATGGCAAAGGCAAAAACCAATAAGCTTATGCTTAAAGAACTCCAGGATCAAGGAAGTGGAAAATATAAAATTTTAGGGATGCAACAATTTCAGTATCAGTGAGGCTGAGAAATACGCAAAAATATATCAAGGTTCCATCAGAAAATACTTTTTATTGCTGGCTAAAGTTTCATGTGGAGCCTCCTCTTTCAAAATTTCATCTTCAAACTATTAATAACCATATTATCATATGTTTGTCATATATATAAGTTTTCAATATAANTTACATACGCGAGACAGCCAAACCGAAACGTCCTCCAGTTTTCGCGTGACGTTTCAGTATTTGTCAGGTAATCCCATGCGCTTACTAACCAGAAAATAGTTGGCCATGCCATAATCACAGACCTACATTTTCCTCTTCTCTTCTCCGCCAGTTGAACCCCGCCTTGCACATTCGACCGAAACTCAAACGCTTTATTTTCCACATAGAAATAACCTAGGTAACCCATATCCACTGTCCTTGATGACTACCGAACGAGAACTAATCGAAAAATCCTAAGCACTGTTGCAGAAAAATCCCACGCGCCGTCAAGCTACCTCACGCGCCGATGAAACGTGAAAGTTCTTCATGCTGACGTGGCGAGAGAAAATTTTGAGTATAAAGGCATCAGTTAAAAATACCTAAGAGATGAGTAATCCTCAAAGAGTAAAATTATATTTCCAATCAAATAGAATTGGAGCGAAAAATATCAAGATAGTGGCTTCATGAGTAGACACCTTGCTTCCAGAATCAGGTAAAACTGCAGACTCTTCCTTTGCTTCTGCTGCAGGCTACATTGAGATAAATGGATAAGATATGGAAGTTCACTCTATATCTACTCGGGGAAGATATGGAAGGTTACTCCTCTCTACACTTATATTTCGGGAAGAGTTGCAACTGCATGGAATGTTGATTTACCTGTTCTACTTCATTAACCAGAGATCCTTCACTTCCTGAAGTATCACTGTTCTCAACTTCAGCTGCAGGTTCATCATTGTCCTTAGCCACATCCTAATAAAGGCTGTGAATGAGAAACTAGTAGAAACAAACTATTTGCAATTGAATAATGAAAATGATCACAGGCCAGTCATTGGTGAATTCACATCAATGTACACACTTTATTATACAGAGATGTTTGTGGTTTTATCCAGGTACAAACACCAATAGGTACATACAACATTTGTGTGACAAATTTGACAGATGTAACATCCCAACCCTAGATTAGTCCAACCTATATGGGTAAAATGTCATTAAACAAGTTAATTAATTTTTATCAATGGTGTGATATTAAAAATAATTTTCAAAGCTTCATAAATTCAGTTAGTCAAATATGGGCATGAGAATTCTATTTCAAGCACTTTAAATGCCATCTAAATTATTTGTAACATGATAATTTTAATAGATAAATATTTTAAAGGCTATTTTTTTAAGCCAAATAAGCCATAGCAACCCCCTAGTTCTTTTTGGAAAAGCAAAAACCCTAGACCTATAAAACGACCCCTTATGGCCCTGTACCCCTCCCCCACATTGTGTCTCATTCTCTCAAAATTTTCACAAAGTTTCAAGAGAACAGAAAGCCCCCTAACCCCTGTACAAATTGGCCACCATAGTTTCCTAGAGAAAAATTCATTCTCTTCAAGTCTTCTACATCATACAGCCAAGAACACACCCTAGCAACAAAGTCTGCATAAAAAATTCATCTCCTAATTATAAGTTTACTTGTTCTCTCAACTTTTCATTCAAAGTAATGTTGACTTTCATTGAAGGGTGCAGAACGGATCCACTCCAGGGTGGATCCGTTCAGGGTGGGTATAACTTACATAGGCCACAAATGGCAGTTTATGGCCCTCTTGACTTTCATTGAAAAAGAGAGGTTGAAAGAGTTGGAAGCTCAATCTCCATCGGTTAGTAAAAGAAATAGGGAGATCAAGAATCTTGAGAGTTCCATCAATTATGACAATCGAGAAGAGGGGCAGTCTAGCCGCGGCAAGCGCAAGGGGAGGGGCAGCAAAGTGGTTTAATGAAGCCAAAAATTCTGACTTGGAATGTGAGGGGGCTGAACGAGGGGAAAAAACGTTTGAGGATTAGGAATTTGCTCCAAGATTGGAAGGTGGATATTGTTTGTCTTCAAGAAACTAAACTCTTTAGTTTGTCTCGAAGGTTGGTGCGGAGTCTTTGGCGTTGTAATTATGTGAATTGGGTGTGTCTTGACTCTTGTGGGGCGTCCGGGGGGATTTTGATTTTATGGGATAAAAGGGTGGTGGAGAAGATAGAGGATTGCTACGGGGTGTATTCCCTGGCAGTAAAATTCAGGTTAATTGAGGATAATTCCATTTGGGCTTTTGCGGGGGTGTATGGTCCGAATCATGCTAGAGATAGAAGAATCTTGTGGGATGAGTTGGCGGGCCTAATGAGCTGGTGGAACATGCCGTGGTGCATCGGGGGGGACTTCAATGTCACCCGCTTCCCTAGTGAAAGATCAGGAGCTGCTTGTCGCTTGGCTATGGCGGAATTTTCCGATTTTCTTCTTGAGCAGAGGCTGCTGGATTTGCCTCTTGCAGGGGGTTTTTTTACTTGGTCTCTTGCTCAGGATCCTCCGAAGTGGTCTAGGATTGATCGTTTTCTTATCTCTCCTGATTGGGAAGCCAGGTTCCCAGGTGTGTCTCAAAAGAGGCTTCCCCGCATTTGTTCGGATCACTTTCCTCTCCTTCTTGATAGTGTGAATGGTCCTAGGGGCAAAAGACCGTTCAAGTTCGAGAACATGTGGCTCAAGAAGGAAGGTTTTGGGGCTTTAGTGAAGCAATGGTGGGATTCTTACCAATTCCAAGGTTCGCCTAGTTTTATCTTTGCGTGCAAGATTAAAGCCCTAAAGTTGGATTTAAAGAAATGGAATGAGGAGGTCTTTGGTAATATTGAATGCAATAAAAGTAAGCTCCTAGACGATCTCAGGGAGTTGGATGCTATTGAAGAGGATCGGGCTTTGGATAGCGCAGAACTAGCCAAGAAAGGGGAGGTTTCTAGGGAGTTAGAAGCTTGCTTGCTTATGGAAGAGATTAGTTGGAGGCAAAAATCCAGAATTCTTTGGCTTAAAGAAGGTGATAAGTGTTCCAAGTTTTTTCATTCTATGGCCAATTCTCACCGAAGGTACAATTCCATCGACTCCTTGATGATAGAAGGAAATTTAACCAACAATCAAGCGGTTGATTAGTGAGCACATTGTTAAATTTTATCAAAAGCTCTTTGAGGAGCAGTGTCAGTGGAGGCTCAGGGTGGATGGTCTAGCGTTTGACCAGATTCTTGACCATGAGGCTGGCTGGTTGGAGAGAGAGTTTGAAGAGGAGGAAGTGAGGAAGACTGTGATGGCTATGGAGGGGGATAAGGCGCCGGGTCCGGATGGCTTTTCAATTGCTTTTTTCCAGGTTTGTTGGGAAGTTGTCAAAGAGGACGTCATGAAGATTTTTAGGGAGTTTCATGATGAAGGTAAATTTGAAGCTAGTCTCAATTCTACTTTCATTTCGCTTATCCCAAAAATTCCAGGTGCCTCGGAGATGAAAGACTTTCGTCCCATTAGTCTTGTGGGGAGTTTGTATAAAATCATAGCCAAAGTCCTTGCAAATAGATTAAAAGGAGTGCTGGATAAGGTTATCTCCAAGTCGCAAAGTGCCTTCATCAAAGGGAGACAAATCCTGGATCCGATCCTCATTGCGAATGAAAGCCTCGATAGTAGGCGTAGAACGGGGGAGTCTGGTATTTTGTGTAAAATGGATGTGGAGAAAGCTTATGATCATGTAAATTGGGACTTCTTGTTGTATATGTTGAAGAGGTGCGGTTTTGGGGAGAAGTGGTGTTCATGGATTTCTTTTTGCATTTCCACAGTAAGGTTTTCAGTCTTGGTTAATGGGTCTCCTGAAGGCTTCTTTGACAGTTCTCGGGGGATCCGGCAAGGGGACCCCCTCTCTCCATTGTTATTTGTTTTTGTGATGGAGGCTTTGAGTCGTATGTTATCTGCAGGGATTAATGATGGGTTTTTAGAGGGTTTTAAAGTTGGCAATGTGACTGTTTCCCATTTATTGTTTGCTGATGACACCTTGATTTTTTGCAAAGATAACCCTGATCAGTTGGCTTATTTAAGGGATATTTCTTTTGTTTGAAGCAGCTTCGGGGTTGAAGGTCAATTTAGCCAAGTCAGTGTTGATCCCTGTGGGAAACGTTCAACAAGTAGACTATTTGGCGCGTATTCTTGGGTGTGGGGTGGCCTCCCTGCCTTTTGAGTATCTAGGGCTTCCTTTGGGGGCTCCCAATAATGCTTCCCATATTTGGGATGGTATTCTGGAAAAGATGGAACGTCGTTTGGCTGGTTGGAAACGGCCTCTTTTGTCTAAGGGGGGGAGAGTTACCTTGATTAAGAGCACTTTGGCCAACATTCCTACGTATTATATGTCTCTTTTCAAGATTCCTGTTAAAGTGGCCAATCGCATTGAGAAGCTTCAACGTGACTTCCTTTGGGGTGGAGTAGGGGAAGAATTCAAGTATCATTTGGTGAAGTGGTCCAAGGTTTGCTCCCCTCTTTCGGCGGGTGGGCTTGGTATTAGGAAATTGGTGGACTTCAACCGTGCTTTACTAGGTAAATGGTTGTGGCGGTATGGGCTTGAGAGGGAGGCTTGGTGGAGAGTTGTGGTGGAGGCCAAATATGGGAGCATGTGGGGCGGTTGGTGCACTATTCCTCACACAGGAGCAAGTTTGTGGAAAAATATTCGGATAGGGTGGGAGACTTTTTCTAGTCACACTAGACTAGTGCTTGGGGATGGGTCTTGGATCCGGTTCTGGCATGATCGGTGGTGTGGGGATATGACGCTTAAAGAGGAATTCCCTGTGCTCTACAGTATTGCTCGTGAGAAGGATGCTTCAGTGGCAGCCAATGTAGTTTTTTTAGGCGGAGCTCCTCAGTGGAATGTTATATTTAGCAGGGAAGTTCATGATTGGGAGTTGGATGTCGTCACTGCTCTTTTTCAGAAACTGCAGTCTGTTGCTATTCAAAGGGGGATTCAAGATAAATTGTGGTGGATTCCTTCCAAAAAAGGAACTTTTAAAGTCAAAGATTTCTTCAGAGCTTTATCTAGGGCGGAAGGGAGAGGTTTCCCTTGGAAGAGTGTATGGAGGACCAAGTCTCCACCTAGGGCTGCATTCTTTGTGTGGTCGGCGGCGCTCGGTAAAATTCTTACTTTGGATAATCTAAGGAAGCGACAAGTGGTGGTTATCAATAGATGCTTCATGTGCAAGAAGGATGGAGAGTCGATCGATCATTTACTCCTTCATTGCGAGGTGGCCCATGCTTTGTGGTGCAACATTCTTAGCCGGCTTGGTTTTTCTTGGGTTATGCCTAGTAGTGTTTTGGATTTGTGTGCTTGCTGGTGTTCTTCTGGCAGGACTAGGAGTGCTGTGGTTTGGAAGATGGTGCCTATTTGTATTTTTTGGTCTATTTGGAGGGAGAGAAACAATAGGTGTTTTGAGGACGTGGAAAGCTCTTTGGAACAGATTCTAGCCTCTTTGTTGTACTCCTTGTATTCGTGGACTGCGGCTTACCTATCTCCTTTGTATCTTAGTTATGCGGATTTTCTTTCCCGCTTTTCTCTTTCTAGCTAGGAGTTCCTCTTGTATATATCCTACGTACTTT
Organism: Carpinus fangiana; assembly: GCA_006937295.1. Lineage (NCBI taxonomy): Eukaryota > Viridiplantae > Streptophyta > Magnoliopsida > Fagales > Betulaceae > Carpinus > Carpinus fangiana. The sequence continues at coordinate 867,206 of CM017324.1, forward strand.
TGGGGCGCCTACGCTTTTTAATAAAATTCCCTTTTGACTTATCAAAAAAAAAAAGTTTTAGCTTCAATAAAATTATGCATTGTTTTTGTAAGGTTACATTAGTTTAATTTTATGGAAGTTATGTTCAAGTTTTAAAGATGTTACGATGTTGTGAGATAAAAGTTTAAGAAACAGAAAAGAAAGTTTGGGCATATGAAGAGAGTTTATTGTATAAAAATATTTTGGCATAAGAAAAGATAGAAGTATGGTACCAGAATAGGATATAGTGCAACCGCCCCAAGGTGGTCCATCACCTAGTTTGCTAAGATGAGTGCACCTAGACGTTAGTCAGCTGGTTAGAGGACACATCCGTGGCTACAGATTGTTTCCATGATCCAAGGCTCGCATAATCTTAGCATACAAGGCGTAACAGTATGCATCGGCCATAGTATGAGAAGAAGAGAGGCAATTTCTTAAGTTCATGCTTTTAAAGTAAATGTCTTAAAGGAATTGTATTTACTCATAGTATAAGATAAAGGAAGAGATTCTCTCAATTTTTGTTTTAAAAGGAAATTTGTTAAGAATTTTCTTTTAATGTTGAAGTCAAGGTTTTCAGAGACAATTTCTTGAAGAATAGTTTAAGAATCTTCTTTCTTATGTTGTATGAAGTGTTTTCAAAAAGAATTTATGAAGGAAAAGGTTTTTACCCGATCGGTTTTAAATTGGTGGCAAATATTACTTATTGAGCCTTTTCGCTCACTTGTTTTGTTTCATGTTTTCATGTCAGGATGAAATGCAGTAGGAGGCTAGATGCAATTTAGATGGGGGATTTCATTTCATGTCATGATTTAAGATTAACTTGCCTAAGAGCATATGAGAGAGAAAATTTCAAGCACTTTAATTATGCTATGTTTAGACCTTTACATTTCTGCATTTATGTATAATATATTCTTTTAAACTCATGCATTTTACATTTGCGCCTCTGAGACTTCTAGGTTAACAAACCTAACCCTTACAGGTTGGGGGTGTTACAGCTCAATAAGCAAATGCAAAAGTTTCATATGTGGTTGTTGAAGGAAGAATAATCACCCCAAATGCAAGAAGTTTCAAAGTGTATCATGTATTTCCCACTCATCTTTCAGCTTAAATAATTAAAAGGCAAGGGGAATATGGTTGAGTTGATAAAGTGATTTGCCAAATAGCATTTTCAAGCAATTGTGACCCTAAGATTTATACAGAACAGAAAAATATACGATTATGTACAGTACAGATGTTAAATCTAAATGTTTGTTGAAGTTTAGCATAAAATTAATGTTATAGTTTACATGAAAACCTGATATGAAGAAGAATCCTCCAAAAGTCCAATCTCGTCGTCATGCATACTTTCAGTGGGTTGTTCTTCACTGTCAGTATTCTCCACAGCTGCTGTTTTATCTGGATTAGCTTCCTGCGCAGCTTTGTTTTCTTCCTTATTAGCCTTCTCCTCAGCTTCCTTCCTTTCCTTCTCATCTTTTTCTTTCTGTAAACGTTCTTTCTCCTCTGCCTTTTCAATTTCTTCTTTACGCTCTGCGTTGAAGGTGAAGTAAAATAACAATTACTTGATGGTAAACTTCACATTACCAAACAACCACCTAGAGTATACCCAAGCGATGTACTTATATCCACGAGCCAGAAAGAGGACCAAGGTACTTAGAGAACAGTATAGTTTTTAGCTTTACTGCAAGATCAACAGCACATGGCTCATCATGTCTCCTTGAGCTCTCTTCATTCCAAATTAGAATGGTTACCATCGTCCCCTTATTCTCAAATGTAGCATAACTCCATATGGAAACTTTATGAAGGTTATGCCCTAAATAGAACATCTTCAAATAAGAATTTCTTGCTCGCAGACATGGGGCAGTTTGTTTAAATAAGCAATTTTAGGAGCACAAATCCCTTATTTTTTAAACAAGTTACTATTTTCTAATTGGATATTAACAGATAGGAGTTCCACAAAATTCATGGGCCCACCAACTAACATATATGACCATATACTTAATTTTCTATACAAAACATGAACTTATTCAACTCTGAATAGTTGGGCTACAACCTAGGGTGAATCGCATAGTTAGAACCATACCTTTAAGCTGTTGAACAAGCCCTTTCAGTATTTTCTCCTCGTCTTTTAACTTTGACAGTTCTGCCTCATCTTTGGCTAAACCGAGCTTTGCTCGTTCAACTTCCTGCTTTCGTAATGTGACCCCCTCTTGATATGTAGCAATCTTTTTATTCAGCTTATCTCTAGCCACTTTGCCAGCCTCCCAGCACGTATTTGGGCACTTCACCTTACCATCATACTCATCACTCCCATCGCAACAATCTACAGATAGTTGAAAATTACTTATATTACAAAGAGAGTTGAGTAAACAGGTGAGAGTAAAATGGGGAAAAATAATAGTTGGGTTGGCAACTTGAGTAATGAAAAATGCACAATTTTCTGGATAATAATCAAAGAGCAAGGCCAGCTCATCAGGTAAACGCTAAAAAAGCAAGAAACACTTACCACATATACCATCATTCACTCTAGAAGAATATAAGAAAAGAGGGGCATGTCCTGCATTGCGACAATAGAATTTTCCAGCAGGGCATGCCGATGTACCTGTAACCCACAAAAGAAAATGTGAGCAGAAATACAGGAAAAAGATGAAGAAGAAGAAGAAATCTTTCATAACAAAATAAATTACAGCAATTCCTGCTTCAAAGTGCAATGATCAAAGAATGACGGACCTCTAATTCCATCTATGATTAATGAAGATGGACCCTCGGTGCAGTATAAGTAAACAAGCAAACCACAGACAGAGTGATATGGTAATGTCATGCCAATAGTTTTTTCTATGACTTGTGATCAAAAGACACCACTAAAATGAACCACATTCCAAAATGCTACAGAAAGACAATGTTATGATAAAAAAAAATACCCATTTGGTCAAAACGGCTCAATCATACCAATTTGGTAAAAAATAAAAATAAATCAATCAAGGAAAGAGAGAGAGTAAATAAAGCAAGAAAGAAAGAAAGAAGGAGAAAATAGAGGGAATGAATGAAGAGAGAGGAACCAGGCTCGTCAGTGCCATCAGGGCAATCGCAGAAGTCATCGTTGAGCTGGGCTTTGCTGAATTTCTTGGATCCATCTTTACATTTTATTAAATCCGACGACGTCTTGTAATACTTCTCATCTGTAGTAATGAACAAAACTAAATTAAAAATGAAAAGAAGAAGAAGAAGCAGGAACAGAAAGATTTTGGAAAGAAACAATGGACCGACCTTCCGGAGCAATTCCGATGAAGGGGTCTTTGAGAGATGCCAATACTGATCTAACCGCAACCGGAGATCTCAGAAAAAACACCCACAGCACAAGTGAAATGAGACCCAAATCCATCATATTTAGCTTCATCTTCTTCTGCCCAGTGCACCCAAATCAGTTCCAGCGATAGCGAGAGAGCAGTGGGACTTGGCGAAGAACTGGTTAAGGCTTAAGCAGGCCCTCGAAAAGTTTTACGGACGCCTTCCGCCTTAGGGTACAACTTAACGCATTAGTTACATTTACCATCCATTCCAACACTAAGTTAATATAAAATTAAGGAATTATGATCTTTTTATAATTTTATATTTATATTTTAACGCGCAAATTTGATATAAATGTAATTTAATATTATAAATTAAAATCTCTAAAAATAATTTAATTAATTGTAAATCACATTTTATAAAGTAAAAATGACAAATTTGAATCTAGTTAAAAAAAAATTAGTTTGTGTTATTAAACAATAACATGCTCAAAATTCAGCACACGACATCACAATCGAAATTAAAAGTCAAACTTTCTCAACTGGTTTGGTTTCCATTTTTCCGCTCAGGCCAATCAAGTCGAAACGACGGCGTCCAGAGTAAAATATCCCATATATAAAAGTACTAAAGTCTAAAGCCCTCTTAAAAACTCGACAAACGTACACCGACGAATAGAAATATGGATAGTTTATCCTGAAAGCATTCCTTCACAGCTCGCTCGGACACAAGAGAAGAAGAAGAAGAAGAAGAAGAAGAAGAAGCAATGGAAGGAAGCTCGCTCCTTCTCGGCTATACTTGCTGTTCTTCGTCTCCTCCTTCAACCTTAAAACCCCAATTCGAGTTCACTTCTTTCCCTCTCTCTTCTTCATTTGTAGCAAAATACCGTGTGCTCACTTCCCTTCCCAAATGCAATGGGTGGCCCAGGAGCACCCTACTTTCTGTTTCGTGCCCCGGAAGCAGAACCAGCTCTCTCCGCACTTCAGCTTTTGCAGTCCAACAGGAGGCTCTGGAGAAATCTAAGGACTCTTTCTCAACCTCAACAACGTCTTCGTCTTCCAGAGATATGTTGCCCAAGATTGACAAGAGTGGCAGGTTTTGCAGCCCAAGAGCAGCCAGAGAGTTCGCTCTGTAATTGTCTTTTTCTTTTCTTCTTCTTCTTTATTCGATACTCGCCCATGTTTGATTCTCGGGAAAATAATCTCATTTTATTTGGTGGGGTTGAATATAATATGTCAGGTCAATAGTTTATGCGGCGTGTTTAGAAGGGTCGGACCCAATTCGGCTGTTTGAGAAGCGACTGAATGCGCGCCGAGGTAACCAACTATTTACCAAGCTTTCCCATATGAAAAAATTGTTCATTTTTGGAGTTTGAATCTTTTATGTTGAGGAAAAGAAATGGATATCTGACCATCTTTGTTGCTACATGCCTTCTCTCAGAACCCGGGTATGAATTCGATAAAGCTTCGTTGTTATCATACAACCACATGAGCTTTGGAGGGCCTCCTGTCACGGTGGACACAATTGAAGAAGCAGACCAGCTTCTGCGTGACAATGAAAAGGAATCTGCAATCGGTAATACTGTAAAAAGTTTTTTTATTTTTAATTACTTAATTTTACATGGTCTTCACTAATGCTTAAACTTTTGCTAGAATGAGATTAGGTCTGAGTGCTAATTTAGTGAATTAATAATATTTGTATGTCTTTCTGTCATGCTATCCAGCTTAAAAACTTCAAGAACCATGTAGTCTCTTTCATAGTGGATTTTAGAACTGTCTAGATCTCTGTATTAAATTAATTGATGGTTGTGCTGGAATCAGCATTGACTCAATCAATCAGTTGTTTCAACTCCAAGGTAGATCAAATAGAATGATTGAGAGCATTTTCTTATAATTAGGACACAATCTAGGCAATTTTTCGTGTCTTTAGTAATCCCCTCCCTCTGCCCCAATTGTTCTTTGGTGCAAGTACTCCTTGTATTATAATCTCCCCTTGGAAGAGCTTAGCTACTTTACTAACTTGTTCCATTAGCATAGAGTTTAAAACATATAAAGTTTATCACCCCAATAGAGTATGAAATATTACCTCTATCATTGGCAACTTCTACTATAAAGAAATCGATTCCCTTCCCTTAAAGAGATAGATCCTCCTTTCCTAAGGATATGTTGCAATATCATTCTAGATTGCAATAATAGTTCCTCAGGACTTGCATGATGGTTTCAAAACTACCAAAAGTCCATCTATTCAAGTTGAAACAATCGATCAGGTAACTTTATCCACACTTGTTGAGTTACATAGATAGTCATGCATAATTGTATAGTGGTGTTATTCGGTCAATGTGGGATGTGTGGAGATTAGCTAATGTGAATGTGTGTTCCTTTGTTATCGTCAAAGAACCATGTAGTGAATATTTCTATAATTGAACACGTCGTGCACAAAAATCCTATCAATTTCTCAGGTATCATAATGTTATAACGGCCCTTGATGTTACACTACTTCCATAATAGAATGACCTGTTCTGATACTAAGAAGGCAAAGCTACTTCAGTAGCTTTGTGCAAGTTGAGTGAGCAATGGCTTTGCATATGCAATTATTCATAGCTCTTAGATCTAGTAATAATGCTTATTCTATCTCAATTTTCGGGGTCCCTCTTTTTAGCGGCATGACTTATATTTTGTTTGTACCTCAGAAGCAGAAGTCCTCGCAGCTCCTCCAAAGCTGGTATACAGCAAATTGATTTTGAGGTAAACCCTCTGAAGTACTTTTGTTGCCTGAAGCAAGTGGAGCATGTCTTTTTCTTTTCTTTTGCTTTTTTCATTTGTGCATGCATATGTACAAGCAAGAGAGAGAGAAAGAGAGCTAACTCTGTCTTCATGCTTAATTGCAGATTTACAAGGAAACTCTTAGCTGCAATCGTGGAAAGATGGGACAGTCATGTGCTCGTCATTGAAAAAGTTGCCCCTCCAAATTGGAAGGTTGAAACAGTTGAAGTGTTAAATTACTGGTTTTCAATTTCTGCTAGCACGATTCTCTTTGTTAACAGTACTGTAGTCATTGTTTTTCATTAGGTAGAATGCATACCTACACTTATTTGCAAAGCATCAGCTGTAATTTGTGCTTTGATTTTCCAGTACAATTGTGTCCTGACCTTACCATACTAGATTTCTTTGCCTTTCTCGTGGACCACTTTCCATCATTAACCTGTACATATGTCCTTATTTGGCACTTGGTGGAACTGTATGACTTGGACAGAGTAAGGATGTAAATACCAGCTCAAATACTCAGCTAGTTTATACTCATTCTTAGGTAGGCATATCTTAAAGAAGTAATGGGGTACTTATAAATTTGTCCATTTCCTTATTTCGTGTAAAATCTTACTTACCTGAGAAAAAAAAAAGTATCAAATCTAGCTGAGCCCAAGAAAACTTTTTTCTTCTCTTCCATTTTCGTTATTATTATTTTTTTTTTCTTTTGGAAACGTTGGTCATTTACACAATGTTATCTTACTTCCCCATGCAAGTCTTATAATTTTTAACGCCTCAAACTAGAGTACAGAGTTACTTTTTTTGTTATTTGGCTGAGGAAAAAATTGGTCACATAGTTGTTTATGTTTTCGTCTAACAAAATTTACTACTGTCAGAAAATGTTTGCATCTTATTTATAAATATACTGCAGAGTGAGCCTGCAGGCAGAATTTTGGAGCTGTGTATTCTTCATTTGGCAATGTCTGAAATAGCAGTCCTAGGGACAAGGCACCAGATTGTCATTAACGAAGTAATATATTCACTTCCATTGCTTTTTGAGTTTGCTTATCTTTGCTTTGGTGTACTTGTATCAATTTCTATTGTTCTAATTACATATGGCCATTTGTGAAGGCTGTCGATCTTGCTAAAAGGTTCTGTGATGGAGCAGCACCGCGTATCATCAATGGGTGTCTAAGGACCTTTGTGAAAGACCTTGAAGAAACTGGTTTGACTCGGGCCATGGAAGAACAGAAAGTGATCAGTTGATGTATGAATAGTAGTTGTTTCGATTACTGCTCTGTTCCTTCACATTGTGGAAGCTCCTACTGCCAGTAGTGGACCGAAGAACCTCATTCAGGAGGTGATGGTTTAGTTTGTTGATGCTGGGAAACCCCAAGGGAAAAGAAATTTTTGTCTCTCTTCAGGTGTATGACTGCATTCTACATTAGAAGTTAAAAAATGGAAGGGCAGGTCTGGTAAGCAAGGTTGTATTAATTAGCTGAGAATGGTGATGTTATAACTTAAATCTTCCGATAGTGTAACATCGAATTTGAGCTTCTCCTTAAACGCAATTTTCAGCCTTTTTGGGGGAAAAAAGTGTTTTGTTGGAAGAATACAATCACTTTTTCCTTTGAAACAGCTTCTTAGATGATAAAAGTGTGTTTGATACTTTAAACGAATTTTCAAACAGGCTCTTACGTGATTTGCAAAAAAGATTTTAGCATTGGGATTTCTTTTTTTTTTTTTTTTTCTTTTTTTAAAGTACAACCCGAACACCAACCAAACTAGAACACGAGTCCTTGTCACTACGAACATGGAAGAAGTGAGCAGGGGCAGGAGAAGTGTGGGATGCAGCCGGAAAACATTTTAGTCCCAACCCAATAAGTCATATAAAGGTATACAAGTTTGCATTTCTGTGGACTTTCTTACCCTTTCAGGAGTAGGAGGTATAAATGGCAGAGAAAACGTACCCAATGGTAGAGGAGATTTGCCGATCTAGGATGAAACTTGGGGTTTCCTTTTCTGTTATAATGCAATTGAGACTCTAATTTGAGTATATATGGAGCTATTACATTGTAAAGCCTCTTAATAATTTGTAATTCTATAGCAACAAAAGCTAAGATGAGCGATACATGCATTTTTTAATAGAGCACGTGATTTTTACTTGTATTTTTAAAAATGCATATAAGAATTACATGCTTAAAAGAAATTTCTTCCATCTAGTTTTGAGAAAAATTGTCCTTTTTTTTTTGGGTTGCTTTTGATAAAGTAATTTTTTTTAGAAATCTTTTCGTAAATAAAAACACTACAAAACAAACAAGCCATTATTTTGATCGATATATATATATACTTATGTCATAGGTCTAAGCATTGAAGTGCAGCTAGCAAGTATAGGGTTGGAATTCCCAACATTCAATGGTGAGGATCCAGATTCATGGTGTTATAGAGCGGAGCAAATTTTTTTTTTTTATGAGATTCAAGAAAGACAGAAGTTGAGGATTACTGCATTTCACATGGAAGGTAAGGCTTTATCCTGATTTACAGCTTTACGTAATACCAATAATTTGTCTAGTTGGGATGAATTTTTAGCTGCTATTCAAGTTAGGTTTGGCAAGAGTTCTTATGATGATCCTACGGAGACATTGTCAAAACTGAAGCAAACAGGTTCATTGGAAGAATATAAAACTCAGTTGGAGGTGTTGGCCAATAGGGTTTTGAGATTGATAGATTCTCATAAATTGAGTATGTTTTTAAGGGGATTGGGGGATGACATTAGACTTCCTGTGAGGATGTTTAATCCCAAAACCTTGAATGATGCTTATGCTTTAGCAAAAATTCAAGATGATTGTCTTGTTAATAACAGTAGGTCAGGAAAATTTTTCTGGAGGAAGGGGGAAATGATGGCAATGCTGGTTTTAATAAGGGGTAATCAGTATGGGAACAGAATGCAATTTTCTAATTTTCCTAGACAATTTCAAGGGAGTGTTGGGGGAAATAATCAGTCAAAAGGAATTGTAAATGACAATCCTAAAGCATTGGTGCCAGTGCAGAAGATCTCTCCTGCTCAAATGGATGAGAGGAGGAGAAAAGACTTGTACTATTCATGTGATGCAAAATGGAGTAGAGGGCATGTGTGTGTAGAGCCTAAGCTGTTTTTAATTGAAGTGGTTGAAGAGCATAAACAATTTTTCTTGGATGAAGAGCCTGAAATATCTCTCAATGCCATCACAGGAACTCCTAATTCAAAAACTATGAGATTGCTAGAATTCTAAGAGGCTAACAAGTAATAATTCTCATTGATTCAGGTAGTACTCATAATTTTGTGGATGAGCATGTGGTTAAAATGATGGGGTTATCAAGTACTAACAAAGATGTTATTAAAGTGAGAATAGCAAATGGACAGCAAATCAATAGCCCAGGGAAATGTGAAGACATTTCTCTTAAGATGCAGGAGACTGTTTTTCAAGTAGATTTGTATGTCCTACCTTTGGCTGGGTGTGATGTAGTCCTTGGTATTTAGTGGTTGAGGATATTAGGTCCAATTCTTTGGAATTTTGATGACCTGACTATGGAGTTTCAATGGGGTACTAGAAGATGTAGATTAAAAGGATTACAACAGGGTCCTAGATTGAGTATGGAAAATGAGAACTCATTTAGGTGGTTGAAAAGAGGAAATAAAGGTGTCTTATTCAAATTGATTGAGACAGAGAATCAAGACACACAGTAGCTACACAGTGTTTCTGAGCCGACAAAGGATCAGCTTGGGGGAGTGTTAAATGATATTTTGGAGGAATTTGATGATGTCTTTCAAGTACCTACTGAGTTACCACCAAACAGGTCGCATGATCATGCTATTACTCTGCAAGAGGGTGTGCAGCCTATTTCAGTCAGGCCTTATAGGTATCCATTTTTTCAAAAAGCAGATAGTGAAAGGGTTATTACAATCTGGTGTGATTTGCCACAGCACTAACCCATTTTTTGCTCCAGTAATTTTGGTGAGGAAGGCTGATGGGACATGGAGAATGTGTACGGATTACAGATCTCTCAACAAGGTAACTATTAAAGATAGTTTTCCAATTCCTGTTGTAGATGAGTTGTTGGATGAGCTGTGGAGAGCTACCATTTTTTCTAAATTGGATTTAATTTATGGTTATCACCAGATTAGAGTGGCTGAGAAAAATATTCCTAAGACTGCCTTTAGGACATATGAAGGGCATTATGAATTCTTAGTGATGCCATTTGGTTTAACGAATGCACCTTTTACCTTCCAAAGTTTGATGAACCACATTTTCCAGCCTCACCTTAGGAAGTTCATCTTAGTATTATTTGATGATATTTTGATATTCAGTTAGGATGTCAACAACCACAGACAACATTTACAAATAACTTTAGAAATTTTGAGGAAACACAAGTTATTTACTAAGAAGTCCAAGTGTAGTTTTGGTTGTAAAGAGGTGGATTATCTAGGCCATATTGTTTCAGAATATGGGGTGAAAGCTAATCAAGGAAAAATTCAAGCAATGGTGGATTGGCCATTTCCAACCAACATCAAAGCTTTGAGGGGATATTTGGGGTTGACAGGGTACTATAGAAGGTTTATTAAAGGGTATGGATCCATTACAGCTCCCTTAATTGCTATGTTGAAGAAGAATACTTTCACATGGGATGAAGTGGCCAAAGAAGCTTTTCAGAATCTCAAGGTTGTAGTGACTGAAGCTCCTGTTCTAGTTTTACCAAATTTTGCACAGCCCTTTTGTAATTGGGTGTGATGCAAGTAGTTTGGGTATAGGAGCAGTCTTGATGCAGAATGGNGAGGGGATATTTGGGGTTGACAGGGTACTATAGAAGGTTTATTAAAGGGTATGGATCCATTGCAACTCCTTTAATTGCTATGTTGAAGAAGAATACTTTCACATGGGATGAAGTGGCCAAAGAAGCTTTTCAGAATCTCAAGGCTGTAGTGACTGAAGCTCCTGTTCTAGTTTTACCAAAATTTGCACAGCCCTTTGTAATTGAGTGTGATGCAAGTAGTTTGGGTATAGGAGCAGTCTTGATGCAGAATGGTAGGCCTATTTCTTACTTGAGTAAGGCATTGAAAGGGAGGGCTCTTCTCATGTCTACATATGAGAAAAAGTTGTTTGCTTTGGTAACTGCTATTCAAAAGTGGAGACCATATTTGTTAAGCCAGAGTTTTGTGGTTACAACTTACCAATAAAGCTTAAAATTCTTATTAAAGCAGAAGGTTGGTACACCCTTTCAATAGAAGTGGATCACCAATTTGATAGGTTATGATTTTACTGTGGAGTTCAAAAAAAGGGTAGATAACCAAGTAGCTGATGCATTGTCTAGGAGGGAAGGTTGGGCAGAAGAGGTGGCTCTTTCTCTTTTATCTATTCCAACACCTGATTGGATTGATAAGCTTAAAGGGCAATACCAGGAGGATAAGGAGTTGAAATCTTTGTTTGCAAGGTGGCAAAGCAATAACTTGAATTCATCCAAGTATGCTTTTAGGGATGGTCTTTTGCTTTACAAGAATAGATTGTATTTAGGAAGTTGTCGAGCCATTAAGGAACAAGTTTTGGCTTTTGTCCATAGTGATCCAATGGCAGGGCATTCTGGTTTTGAGAGGACAATGCAAAGAGCTAAGAGAGATTTTTTTTGGAAGGGTATGAAAAAAGATCTTAAGAGATTTATTAGAGTGTGTGCAATTTGTTAGCAGAATAAAAATGAGAATATTTCTCCTGCTGGGCTGCTCCAGCCTCTTCCCATTCCCTTACAAGTTTGGTATGACATTTACATGGATTTTGTGGAAGGATTGCCTCTATCTCAACGACATTCTGTGATTTTTGTGGTGGTAGACAGGTTGTCAAAATACAGTCACTTCATTTCCTTAGCTCATCCATACACTGCTTCAAAGATTGCTCAACTATTTGTATCTAATATTTTCAAATTACATGGCTTGCCTACCTCTATAGTTTCTGATAGAGATCCTATGTTCACAAGTAAGTTCTAGAATGAGTTGTTTAGATTGCAGGGGACTTCTTTCTTTGAAGATGAGCACAAGTTACCATCCTCAAACAGATGGTTAAACAGAAATTGTGAACAAGTGTTTGGAAAACTATTTGAGATGCTTTGTTCAAGATAGACCTAAGCAATGGAGTAGTTGGATACCGTGGGCTGAATATTGGTATAATACAACTTGACAAGGGTCTATTAAGATGACTCCATTTGAGGCAGTCTGTGGCAGGTTACCTCCAACAGTCTTATGTGCTAGGTACTACTCAAGTAAATGTTGTGGATGAGATTTTGAAGAATAGAGAAGTGATTCTATATCTGTTGCAGCAGAATTTACAGCATGCACAATAGAGGATGAAGAAGTATGCATATTTGAGGAGGACATAGAGGACCTTGACAGTGGGGCAGCAGGTGTATTTGAGGTTACAACCATACAAACAATGTTCTGTTGTGATCCAAAGGGCATTGAAGTTATCTCCTAGATTCTATGGACCATTTACTGTGATTAAAAGGATTGGTGAGGTTGCTTATGAGTTAGATTTACCAGCAACAGCAAAGATTCATCCTATTTACCATGTGTCTCAGTTAAAACCGAAGTTGGGGAGTGGTAATGCAGTGCTTCCTAGGCTACCTCCAGTGAATGAGGATGATGTGATTAAGCCTAAACTAGAAGTTGTTCTCTCTATAAGATTTAGGCCGGTTGCAAACAAATCAATTACTAAATTAATTATCAAATGGGTTGGACAGGATGAGGCAGATGCTACTTAGGAGGAGTATGGATCTTTAAAGCTATCTTACCCTCACCTTGTGGGCAAGGTGTTTTAAAAGGAGGGAGTAGTGTCATAAGTCTAAGCATTGAAGTACAACTAGCAAGTGAGAAGTTGAGGAGCTGCAACTACTTGGCAGTTAGTTTGTTAGCTTCTATTAAGTTTGTTAGGTGTTAAAGAAATGAGCGGGAAACTGTAGTATAAAGTCTATAGTTCATTTTGTAATGAGTTAGCTTGTTGGTTGTAAGTTCATTCTTGAACTGGAGTTTAGGCATTCTCGAATTGTCTAGGAGGTTGAGTAACCCTCAAAGTTACTTGTTCATTCAATAATAATTATCTTTTCTTCTTCCATTCTTCTCATTTACAATACTTTCTATATTGGTACTGTAACAACTTCCACCAAAATTAAGGTAGTTTAGGCTGAAAAAACAAAAGGAAAAGAAAAAAAACAAAGTTGGTTGATATGGACAAAGTCTATGGGCCATGCGCAAGGAAGACAAAAAAGTAAAAGCAGTTTCAAAATTGTTAGGTCGGAGTGTGGGCCTGTAGCCAAATAAATACTCCTTCAGGCTTCAGTCCATCACTACAACGCCGCCTCTAGGGTTTACTCTTTTTTATTGCCATCCTTTTCTTCTTCTATAAATAGGAGCACAACCCCATCTTCATTCCTTACTAGTGCGGCGGGCATCCTTCTTCGCTTCCGGTCCGCTTTGAAATCCCCCAAAGTCTTCCATTTCATAGGTTTCATTCATGGCTATCACTTTTCTCTCATGCTCTTTTACCTATCTCCCTTCTCTTTTTTTATTTTTTTATTTTTTTCTCTTCTTTTTTTTTCGCCTAATATTGCAATTATGTGATCAGGGAATATGGTGGGTGATCATAAAATCTATCGTTAGGCTATATTGATGTAGAATTTCGTTGTGTGTATATATTCCTTACACGTAACTTTGCCTTTAGCTCCAACTATCCTTTCTCTTTTATAGGATATCAATGACAAGGTAGATACAATTTCTCTCTTGTATTTAATGATTATTTGCAAGGATCTATGTGCGTGATGTTGGGTGATGAGAAAAATCAGACGGATTCCCTATGATATTTTGCCAAACAAAATATGTGACATCATGTCCAGCTACTTCTGACAACATCATGTGTGATCTCTTTTGTTTAGTGTTTTTTTGTTCTTGTAAATTGTTTATAGATTTAGGATGAGTGATGACAGATTAAATTGAGGCTGGTGATTTGCTACTCTTAATGGGAATCAATCACATTTGATGATTCATTTCCACCAAGATCTCTGAGGCCTCTTTTTCGCATTATTATCAAACCCAATCGTTTTTTGTTTAGGCTGGAGCTATGCCTTAGAAACCGCATGGTAGCCAATTTTTTACCAAGCTTATTGTAACGCCCTGAAAATTAGCCTTGGCTAACCTGGCAGGGTTATTGGTAATTACCCCAATTAAACCAACTTATGGCTAAATGAGGAATCGCCCCTTTAAGCATTATTAGAGTTAATGCATAGTAAGGTGATATAAATATAAGAAAATTATTAAATCATGAAACAGACAAGTATATTCCTTGAAATTAAGACATAGAGCAACTAACAGTAATGTAAAACAAACGTAATAGCAGCATGAAGATTCTAAAGCAAGGTTCGTAGTGGCAACCATGCCACTCCTAGGTTCTAGTGACAAACTTCCTAAAATGGTAATAACAACGTAAGTCTAACAATTTAGTAAGTAAATCTCACAATTAGGTATAACATGAATCTATTTAAGTAGAAATAAACATGCAGTTTTAGTAAACATTTAAAAGATGTGTTGTCTCCGTTAATACACCATAAAAATATTGTTTGGTTAATAAAAGAGTGGTGTACTTTCGGTGGTAATCGCCTAAGTATTTTAATGTAGGCAAAACTAATGTTTTATAGGTTATAACTCTTATGTATGGTATACCCGAGATATTACCAATTCTCAGCAGGGTTGACGTTATCTCAAGGGACCTATAATACAATGTCGGTGCCCCAACCATAGTACGCTATCGTCCATATCATTAGTGGCACGACCGAGTCCAACCTCGGGTGGCCCACACTATTAATAATGTTCATCCTATAGTAATCATTCATTAGAGAATGGTTGCGCTTGGTCATGAAACCATTGGATTCAAAGCCCCCCCCACACACACATTTGACCATAGAATGAAGTCTATGTAGTAAGTCCATAGTAATTATTCCACACATACTGGTGTGCATGTCATACGATGCATCTTATCAACTAGTTATTAAAGCATTTATCAAGTTATTACAAAAAGTAGTCATGCTCATATAATACGCGTGGCCAGTCAGCTGACATATCCAATATTTTTAAGAAATTGTTCGTAAGTGTTTACTTACCTCATGCGCTCGCTTGAGTCTTCCGACATCACAAAATCCTGCTATAACAAAATACGACATATTGTTATGCGCAATACTAGAGGACCTCTATGAGTAAGATGCTAAGTCCTATCTATTAAAAGGGTTGCTCGGCTCTAAAATACACAAGTGAGGCTAAGGACAGACGCCTGACTTCTTGGCCGTACATACGGGCTCGAGAGCGTACGCTCGATTAGTGAGTTAAGGTTTCTAAGGGCTCTATAGGCCACTAAGTCATCTTCTAACCTATTGAACAAACACATGCATAGTATGAAAATTCAACATCATGCAATACAAGGATTCGAAAGGGCTCTTTAAACTCTTTTTGAAAACATTTATTGATTTGTAAGGAAAGTAGTAAAAGCTCGACATAACGTCTTTTGAAAACTCATAATATCAGTAGAAGCAATAAGAACAACATTGAGAGTATACAAACAGTCAAAAGGTTACCTTAGCAAATGGCAAGAACACAAGTTTTCTTCATCCTCTCTCTTAAATCACAAAAATCTCAAAGAGCACTCAGTTTGGTGGTTCCAGAGAGCTTAAGGGTGAAAGAATGGG
Source organism: Carpinus fangiana (assembly GCA_006937295.1). Taxonomy (NCBI): domain Eukaryota; kingdom Viridiplantae; phylum Streptophyta; class Magnoliopsida; order Fagales; family Betulaceae; genus Carpinus; species Carpinus fangiana. Next base: position 883,000 of record CM017324.1, read on the forward strand.
TTCAAGGGATGGTGGGGGGTTGGTATTTATAAGCCAAAAAAGCTGAGGGCGCTAACAAGTACTCTGAAAAGTAGCGTACGTTCGGTACTATTGAGGCGTATGTCCAATACTGTTTATTCAACGATCCAAATGGTGCATCGTACGTATAATCATTAATAAGTGATCAACCCAAAAGTAGCGTACGTTCGGTACTAGAGACAAGAGCGTACGTCAGATGGTCCCACTACGTATGTTCGGTACTAGAGAGAAGAGCGTATGTTAGGTGGTCCCCCTGCATATGTCCAATACTAAAGACAATAACGTATGTCTGGTGGTCCCCTTGCGTATGTCCAGTACTAAAGACAAGAGCATACGTATTGTACTACTGGGCGTATGTATGGTAAAAAATGGTAGGTTTGGGTTTTGCTTCAATGCTTTATGGCTAAGTGTGAGGGCTTTGGGTTATGCTGAGATAGCTTAGGGTTTTCTATTTAAAGCTGATTTAGAAGGCTATTAACTTGTTAAGTAAGAGTTTAAAATGATTTAAAAAGTTGAGGTATTACACTTATGCTTAATAATATAAGACCTAAAATTGACACAAATATGAATTGTTCAAGACAAAGGTTAATAATATTAAAAACATATGCAAAAGGAATAAAAAAGTGTCCGGTGAAGAGAAGAATAGAGTAGGAGAAGCCTAATTATGATCACGGAAATAATGAAGAATGCTCGAGTAATAGAAATTCCCATACTAAAAGAAAGGAAAAATCAAATTTCATTCTTAAATTTTTATGTTACTTTAATTTAATTGTTGAGTCATAAATTTCAACAAGTATCTTTCTAAGGAAATTTTAACTATCAATGTCTTAAATCTAATTGGTAAAAACAACATATTATTAGAACTTAAATTGAACTCACAAAAAATAAAACTAAAATTGATATATATATTTTTTTCAAAATGAAAAAACAACGAACAATACTCTATTATATATTATATTTTTATCTCACGATAACTTTTTATTTTATTTTATTTTTTATAATAAGGACCCATTAAAGTTTTGGTTAAGAGTACCATATTAATTATTTTAAAAATATAATTTATAGCATTATTTTTTTAAAACAAAGAAAAGAAGTGTTATATGAGGCATGGAAGCGTGGCGGCGAACGAGGGCTTTGATTTAGGGTTTAGGGCGATGGCTGTCACTGGCCTGGGGGCGACGCCAATATATGGAACTATAAATAGGGAAGGTTGGGTCGCTAAAATGATCGGTCCACATCGCAACCCTAGTGCTCCATGAGCTCCCAGATCCTTCGACAGCCTCTCAAAAACCCTCTCTCTCTCTTCTCTCTCTCTCTCAAGAACAACTCTCTCACACTCACACAGATACAAATCTCTTATAAAGCCCTTATAAATCTATAAAACACTCCCATTTTCAAATTCTTCCTGCTCCCAATTGCAATTTCTTTTCTGGATCTGCTATTCTCGAATCCCTTCCTTTAAATTGAACTGAGCAAACCCTAGCTTTTCTTTCCACTGCAGAGAAGGTCCGATTTCTCTCATTCTCTCCTTGTCTACCAAGATCCTGTCCAAATTCTTGCTATTTACTTTGATTTCCTCCCTCTTATGACCTCCGATTATACTCTCTTAGCCGACCACATATGTCATATTTATATCAAACAAATTTTTTTTTTTATCGAAATGAAATAAATTTGGATTACCCAGAATGAATAACTCTGCTGAACCCGATTTCTTCGTCTCTCACGCAAAGATCCCTTTTTTTCGCTAATCTTTTTGGGTATTTTACGATTTTAGGGTTTAGGATTTAATCTGCTCACCTTTTTTTTTTTTTTTTTTGGTTTTTCGCCTAATATTGCAATTCTGTGATCAGAGAATATTCTGGGTGATCATGGAATCTATCATTAGGCTATATTGAAGTAGAATTTCGTTGCGTGTATATATTCCTTACACGTAACTCTGCCTTTAGCTCCGACTATCCTTTCTCTTTTATAGGATATCGGTGACAAGGCAGATACAGTTTTATCTCTTGTTTTTAACGATTATTTGCAAGGGATCTGTGTGCATGATGTTGGATGATGAGAAAAATCAGACGGATTCCCTATGATATTTTGCCAAGCAAAATATGTGACATAATGTCCAGCTACTTCTGACAACATCATGTGTGATCTCTTTTGTTTTGTTTTTGTTTTTGTAAATTGTTTATAGATTTAGGATGAGTGATGATAGATTAAATTGAGGCCGGTGATGCTAGATATATTTGCTACTCTTGATGGGAAACAATCCCATTTGATGATTCCTTTCCACCAAGATCTCTGAGGCCTCTTTTTCGTATTACTATCAAATCCAATCGTTTTTTGTTGAGGCTGGAGCTATGCCTCAGAAACCGCATGGTAGCCAATTTTTTAAAAAGACTTATGCTTAATAATCTAACACCTAAAATTGACACAAATATGAATTGTTCAAGATAGAGGTTAATAAAGCTAAAAACATATTTAAAAGGAATAAAAATGTGTCCAGTGAGGAGAAGAATAGGTAGGAGAGGCGTAATTATGATCATGGAAATAATGAAGAATGCTCGAGCAATAGAAATTCCCATACTAAAAGAAAGGAAGAATCAAATTTCATTCTTAAATTCGAAGCTTATTTTTATTCTAAAAGAAAGGCATTTTACGATTTTTTTTTTAATTTTTTTATTTGAAGCTTATTTTTATATATTTTTCAGTGAAATTCTTTCGACGGAAAAATGTGTTTTGGTTTTGTCTGAGCTGATTTAAAGTCAGAAATTTAAAACATTTATTGTATAATTTTATGTATGGATGTCTTGGTTTCTGGGTTTCGGTGGAGAGTAATTTGCGAGTCTGTTATCTTTTGGGTGGTTTTATAGAGCAAAAGAATTTATAAGGAATGGCCGATGAAGGAGGCTTGGAAGGGGGGAGCCAACCCGTATATCTCAAGAAGCATCCTTCTGGGATCGCCCCCACCCTACAGTGAGTCCCTATTTATATGCAACTCTTTCAGTTTATATCCCACCTGTTTAGTTGGGTTAGCTAAGATTCATTGCATATTCACTAAAACATAAAAGACGGCTCAATTGTTTTAAGACCAGGAAGAGGATGCTGCTATCAATACGGCGTTGGAAAGATCATAGGTTTTATGATGTTGAAATGGGCTAATTCCTCTTCTGGAAGTATGTCAGTCAGTGAGTTGTAATTGGTAACAATGAGATGCTGTGTGGTTCTGATATGTGACGGTTGTTGTATACCTTAAAAATGTAGTGCGGCTTTTTATTTGTTGTGATTGGAAAACAGTGAGAGAGTTGCTCTGTTTTGTTATGTAAATTTCGTTTTTTATTGCAAAAAGATCTTGTGCTTTTATTGGGATATGATCCTGTTGAGGTTTTGATACTCTAGTGCTATGATTTGACATTATTGGCTGGCTACAAAGGTTTTGATGCCTTTGTGGAAGGGTGTTGTTATGGTGCTTTGTGCTATATTTTGCAAAGAGGAATGCTACACTTGACTCCCATTTCTTTACACAATTTTCCCGCACTCATGGTTGGCTTTTAAAACCATTATTGGATCAATTTCATATCCAATGGTGGTTTTAATAGCCGGCTATTGGTATGGAAAAATTATGGAAAGAAGTGGAAGTAAGTGTAACATTATTCTCATGATATTCAAATTACGCATGGACCTAGTTTATTTGTTTAAATGGCTCTGTTAGAGAAGTGGTTGTTGTGGCTGCTCATTTATGTTAATTACTTATATATTTTAGAGCGTATCTTTTAAATGTACTTCAAGCTTTGAACTTGCAAACTCTTATCCAAAGTGTCAGACTGGAAATGAGAGTGCTCCTTACCTAATTCATGGTAGATTAACAAGGTGTTGTTTGCTCTTCAGGAACATTGTGTCAACAGTCAATTTGGACAGCAAGTTAGATCTTAAGAACATTGCACTGTCTGCTCGTAATGCAGAATACAATCCAAAGGTATATGACTGAGGGCATAGCTCTCTTTCTCCCGCATTATCCTTTGTTTGATAATTCAGGACAAGTAGTTATTCACTTTCTGGAGATTCTTTTTTTTTTTTTGGTGGGGGTGTAAGTAATTAATTCTCTAGGAAACTATTCATTCAGATTTGCTATTTTACCTCTGAATTTCTGTTCTGGAGACGAAATTTGAGATGATTTGATGAAGATGGTTAAACTTGTTTGATTCTTCTTTCACATGGAATGGTGTTTCCTGTTTCATATCAATATGCAATGTTTAAATGTACTTTTGTTATGTTCTTGCAGCGGTTTGCTGCTGTAATTCTGAGAATAAGGGAACCAAAAACAACAGCTTTGATTTTTGCTTCTGGAAAGATGGTAGGTTTAGCCTAAGCATCTGATACTTTCTTATTTACAACAGTGGATGTTCTTTTTATGTTCCTTAGAAATGCCATTGGGTTTGTTTTAGTTGTTACTATTTCCTGATCCAGTGTTGGTCCTCTCTCTCTTGAAAATTTCACTAAAGTGATATGATGCCATTTAGTTGGTTTTTATTATTATTATTATTTTTATGAGGTAAAATTCTAGTCACGAAATTTATGGATGGATGAGGCTCAGTAAATTTTGCTCATTTCTCCTGTAGCGGGCGTCCTTCGCTTCCGCTCCGCTTTGAAATCCCACATAGTCTTCCGTTCCAAAGGTTTTATTCATGGCTATCGCTTTTCTATCTTGTTCTTTTTTTTTCTTTTCTTTTCTTTCTGGTTTTTCACCTAATATTGCAATTCTGTGATCAGAGAATGTGGTGGGTGATCATGGAATCTATCGTTAGGCTATATTGAAGTAGAATTTTGTTTTGTTGCGTGTATATATTCCTTACATGTAATTATCAAAAAAATATATATATATTCCTTACATGTAACTTTGCCTTTGGCGCCGACTATCCTTTCTCTTTTATAGGATATCGGTGACATGGCAGATACAGATTTTCTCTTGTTTTTAACGATTATTTGCAAGGATTTGTGTGCTTGATGTTGGATGATGAGAAAAATCAGACGGATTCCCTATGATATTTTGCCAAGCAAAATATGTGACATCATGTCCAGCTACTTCTGACAACATCATGTGTGATCTCTTTTGTTTAATTTTTTTTTTAATTGTTTGTAGATTTTGGATTAGGAATGGTTTTTTGCTTGGGCTGGAGCTATGCCTCAGAAACCGCATGGTAGCCAATTTTTTACCAGACTTATGCTTAATAATCTAAGACCTAAAATTGACACAAATATGAATTGTTCAAGACACAGAGGTTAATAATATGTTTTAACTATTTACCTATTTTCCTGCTCTTTTTTCTGGTTTTTCACCTAATATTGCAATTTTGTGATCAGAGAATGTGGTGGATGATCATGGAATCTATCGTTAGGCTATATTGAAGTAGAATTTCGTTGCGTGTATATATTCCTTACACGTAACTCTGCTTTTAGCTCCGACTATCCTTTCTCTTTTATAGGATATCGGTGACAAGGCAGATACAGTTTTATCTCTTGTTTTTAATGATTATTTGCAAGGGATCTGTGTGCATGATGTTGGATGATGAGAAAAATCAGACGGATTCCCTATGATATTTTGCTTGCAAAATATGTGACATAATGTCCAGCTACTTCTGACAACATCATGTGTGATCTCTTTTGTTTTGTTTGTTCTTATAAATTGTTTGTAGATTTAGGATGAGTGATATGATAGATTAAATTGAGGCCGGTGATGCTAGATATATTTGCTACTCTTGATGGGGAAAAATCCCCATTTGATGATTCCTTTCCACCAAGATCTCCGAGGCCTCTGTTTTCCGCATTATTATCAAAACCCAATCGTTTTTTGTTCAGGCTGGAGCTATGCCTGTTAGCGAAAAGTGATTTTGGTTGCCCTGGCAAGTCAGCAAAAGAACTCATTTATACTCCTTTTCTAACCTCCATGCATACAAAAAAACTATGATAACCCAATTCTTTCAAACACTTCCATCATCGTCATAAGAGAAAGAAACAATAACGGTAGAATTTGAAGAGGATAATAAGAATGACTTGTTGGGAAACATGATCCTACGAGGAATCTCTCTCAGTAATTGCAGCAGTTGTAATCGGAATCGATCACCACACCAACTTCCATCCCAAACCCAAAGATCTCAAACCTGATGAGACGATGATGACACTTGACGCTGTTTGTGACAAAACTGATTACAAGGAATCCTGTATGGCTAGCCTACAACTGGTAGTTAGCGGCAACGCCAAATTGACAAACCTATTTCAGAGCTGCTGTGTATGCAACTCTTTCAGAAATGTCACTCGCAATGAAAACTGCAGGCCAAAGTTGAAGCTGACGAAACTTACTCAAAACATGGCGCTTGAAGATTGCATCGAGTTGATAAGGGTTGGCTATGCATTGAGGAGCTCAAGTACTCCGTGATTACAATTATAAACACTACTTCTTTGCGATCGCCAGACTTGTTGTATGGATATAATTCAGGTGATGCTATGAGCAGCTTGCTCGAGCGCTCTTCTTTCGTACCAAAGACACAGCGTGTCTTGAGGGATTAAAGGAGTCTGGTTCCACATCTGATATGGATCGACTTCTGCAGAAGCCCACTCAGCTTGCAATTGCTAGCAATGCCTTGGCTATAATTTACGAGTATTCTGAAAAGGCAGCACATGATGATGACGGAGGATCAATAATGTATCAAGATCAAATCTCAGAAGCAAACCTCAAACTCTTGCAATCGAACAAGAAGGGCAGCCAAATGATGCCCCATGCAGTTGTGGGTGTGGCTAAAGATGGAAGTTGGCAATATGCAAGCATCAATGCCGCTCTTAGTGCATACCCAAATGGCCACAAAGGACGATATCTCATTTACGTCAAGTCCGGCGTCTACGAGGAGAACGACCCAGATATTCATGTACGGTGATGGGGTTAGTAAAACCATTATCTCTGGAAGAGATTTTCATGGGACTACCTACTTTATGTGAGTGATTGCAAATGCTTTTGCGATGTTTCCTCTCTTTTGTTTCAAATTTACTGAAATTCCCTCGATCTCATGATATCATGTTACAGCGGTAATTGGCAATGGATTTATTTGCAATGATATTGGAATCAAAATCCCAGAAAAAAGCAGAGGAAATAATTCCATGGCGGCTGTCAAAATCCAGTCTGATCGTGAAGCCTTCAAGTACAAGTACAACATCAAGCATATTTGCATTAGTGCATCGGCAGTTCTTGATAGATTGTCAAATCTACGGTGTGCGGCGACGCAGCTAGCACTCGTAATCCAACGCTCCAGAATCATTTTAACACACCCATCTCCACCGATATTTGCAAACATTATAGCTTCGCAAGGCAGGAGCGATAAGCGTGAAAGCACTGGTTTTGTCATCCATGGCTGCTCCATCGAATCAGACGACGAATCTTATAATAGACCGGAGAATTCGGCTTACTTGGGGATTGCGGCGGGAGAAATATTTATTAAAGAACAATCGTAATGGAATCATCTCTGGGAGATTTAATTCATCCAGATGGATGGTATAATAACAACAACTATGCAATAGATACAGTGACATTTGGTGAGCATGAAAACAGGGGGACCTGGAGCTGGAACCAACAATAGAGTGAATTGGGATGGATACAGGCCGGCCTTTTTTCCTGATGAATTATATATATAAAAAGAAAACAAAAAAACATATATATATATATATATATAGGGAGGACAGATTTCTGTTTTTCCTTGGATTACAAAAATTTTAATCATGGAATTAAATTTACAAGGTTTTGCTCATATGCAAGTCAGATTTATTTATTTATTTTTTTTGTCAACCACAATGATAGATAAAAGTGGTTATTGAAATTTAAAAAGTGAATTTTTCTCTTCAAATTTAATTTTTATTTGAGATATCAATAAGAATGCTCTAAAGACGCGAGAATGAAGAAATAATGGCTAATCGATAGTGTGATAGCATTTTCAGCCAATCAATTTTTGGATTAGCCATTTAATATTTATTTTTTAATAATTATTGATGATTGTCACCATCAGCTCAATGGAATGGGGGTGGGATGATGCCCATGAGAGTATAGTATGTATCGTATGTCATTTCCTTCCTTATGTTTAACGAAAATTTCAACAAAAAAAATCACAAAAACTTACCTACATTAAATTCCTTAGCGAACCTTCAAAGGTTGCTACAGTGTTTCTTAATGTGCATGGAACCAATAGTAGTTCCTTATACATTATTTTAATACAAACATTTCTCATCTTTCATCTTTTTGTCTTTAATTGGAGATTTTGTGGAAAAAAGTGAGGGTTTATATAAAGAAATAATATTTTAATGATATAGGGAAAGGTAAGAAACTATTGTGAAATATATTTTCATATAGAAGCAAAAAGTAGTTTTATAGAAGTAAAATCAAAAGAAACTGCTACTAGTGTAGAATGGCTGATTGATAGTGTTATAGAAGTAAAAGAAAAATGTTAGGGTACCAAATCTTTTACCAAGAGATAAATACTATGATAATGTTGAACTTATTCATTGGAAATGATCAAAACAATTAATAAAAATAAATGTACGTATAGGTACCAATAAATAAGTTTCACATCATCTTAAGCTCCGTTTACTTCGACGTAAAATGGTTTCCAGACAATGATTTCCGCATTTTACGGTGTTTATTTCGACGTAAAATAGTGGTCAAAAGAAAATATTTTCCATTTGACCGAAAATTTTTCTTTAATTTTCGAAAAATGCATTTTCCGATTTTGAGCATCTCATTCTCAAATTGACGTACTCTGTCAAGGCACGCCTAGGACCTTGCCAGGACTTGACTGGGACTTGCCCGGGACCCAACTCGGGACTTTAAAGGGACTTGCTCGGAACTCACCTGGGACTTTACCGGGACCCACCCGAAACTTAATCGGGACCCAACCAGGACCTGCCCGAGACTTTATCGGGACCTGCCCGAGACTTGATCGGGACCCGCCTGGGACCTGCTTAAGACTTGACCGAGACTTGCCCGAGACCCGACTAAGACCTGCCCGAGACTTGCTCGAGACTTTACAGGGACTCGCCTGACACTTGATCGGGACTTTACCGGGACTTGCCCAGGACCCGCCAGGCACTTGACCAGGACCTGTCCGAGACTTCACCGGGACCCGCCCAGGACCTGATCGGGACCTACCCGGGACTTGATCGAGTCATGCCCGGGACTTGATCGGGACCCGCTTGGGACTTCACCTGGACCTGCCTAGGACTTGTCCGAAACCTGCCCTAGACCCGCCTGGGACTTCACTGGGACCCGCCTGGGACTTCACCGGGACCCGTCCGGGACTTCACCGGGACTTGCCCGAGACTTCACCAGGACCCGCCCGGGACCTGACCGAGACCTGCCCGGGACTTGACTAGGACCCGCCCGGGACTTGACTAGGACCTACCCGGGACTTCACCAGGACCGCCCAGGACTTGATTGGGACCTGCCTAGGACCTGACCGAAACTTGCCCGGGACCCTCCCGGGTAGGTCCCAGTCAAGTCGCGGGCAGTACCGAGCAAGTCTCGGTGGGGTCCCAGGCAAGTCTCGGGCAAGTCCCGGATGGGTCGCAGTTAGGGGTGTAAACGAGTCGAGCTTGAGCGAGCATTCCTTGTTTAGGCTCAACTTGTTTAAATTTTACTCGAGTTCGAGCTCGAGCCGAGCTTAAGGATGAGCCAAAAAATCGAGCTTGAGCTTGAGCTCGAGCTCATAATAAGTCGAGCCGAGCCGAGCTAACTTGCGAGATAGCTCTTATATTTAATTTAATTTATATTATTTATTAATTTAATTTTTGTATTATAAATTTAAATTTTAAGTACTCTTAAATGGCTCAAGAAGTTAGTTTACATATGAGCATTTGCTTAGTCTTGCTAACCGAGTATGGAGCCTTTGTCAATACAACAAGACATTTGGTTTCGAAGATAGATAATATGCATAATTATTATAAAAGGATGCATATGAGAAAAAAATAATAATCAATTTTTAATATTAATATGAGCAATTATGTGAACAACTACTAATTCAAGCCTTATACGAGCTGCTCACGAGTTTAGTCGAGTCGAATCGAACTTGTTTCGTTTAATATTCGAGCTAGGATTCGTGTTCACGAAACGTTTCATTTAATATTCGAGTTGAGCTCAAACCGAGCTCGAGCTTGCTCATGAGACGTTTCGCTCACTTAACACCCCTAGTCGCAGTCAAGTCCCGGTCTAGTCCTGGGCGGGTCCCGAGCAGGTTCCGGTCAAGTCATGGGCAAGTCTTAGTCGGGTCATGGGCAGGTCCTAGTTAAGTCCCGGTAAAGTCCTAGGCAGGTCTCGGTCGGGACCCAGGCAGGTCCTGGGCAAGTCCAGGTCAGGTCTCGAGTAGGTCCCGAGCGGGTCCTGGGCAAGTCGGGGTCAAGTCCGGGTAGCTGCCGGTAAAGTCTCAGGCGGGTCCCAGTCAAGTCCCGAGCGGGTCCCGGTCAAGTCCCGAGCAGGTCCCGTTAAAGTTCTGAGTAGGTCCTGGTCAAATCTCAGCGGGTCCGGTCAAGTCTCGGGACCTACCCATAAATTTAGAGTTTAATATGATTTAATGAATATATATAAATTTTGTGATTTTCCGTATGCGCGATAAACACCATAAAATGTTTTCGATAGAAAATATTTTCAGGGAAAATGACTTCCCTGAAAATATTTTCCGACGGAAACCATTTTACGTCAAAGTAAATGGAGCCTTAATATCTATCTCTTGGTAAAAGATTTTATGCCAATCGGTGCATATTGGCCTAGCCTCCAAGCCACAATGTATTTTCCTTTCTTTTTTTTTTTTTTTAAAGTATCCTTATAACTTTGTTAAAATTTATTTTTTTATTTATTTTCTAATCAAAAGTGAAAAAATGTTACTAGGGAAATTCCACCCAGATTATGCCAATTAGCTAGAAAGTTGATCACTAATCTCCAGGGACAGCTCAATCGGTTATGAATCATGTCTAATGAAACGAAGGTCACTCGTTTTATTTTTTCCTCTCTTTTTTCCCATGTGGGCATATAAAAAAAAAAAAAAACAAACAAAAGAAGAGAAAGAAAGATGATCAGTAGATTCACCACCTAAATGAAGGAGATTCCCATAACTAGGAAGCCATACTGATGAGCTGTCTCTCCTGTTCATACCAAACTCAGCTCTAAAATTAGGCATGTGGTTTTGAGAGGTAGCATGAAAACGTATAGTACCCAACCGAATACTGTTACCAACAGTATGATTTTGGTTGCTTTATCGAGGCCTCAAACTCATTTATGCTGCTTTTTCTAACCTCCCTGCGACGCATACAAAACAAAAAAAAAAAAAAAAAAAAAAAAAAAAAAAAAAAGGAAAAATTAATTTAGCCGCATGATGTTTCAGAGGATTTTTAATTTGAACTCTAAAATTTTAAAATTGGTAGTTTCTCCTCCCCCCCCCGAAATTTCAAAAAATGGCAAAGTGAACCCTCCGTTAACTTTTTCATCAAATTAGACGGAAAATGATGAAATGACATAAATGCCCTTAGGCTTTTTTTAAAAAAAATTCCATCTAATTTGACGGAAAAATTAACAAAAGGTTCACTTTGTCACTTTTTGAAACTTCAGGGGGGTAAACTGCCAATTTTGAAACTTTGGGGTTCAAATTGAAAATCCCCTAAAACTTTATGAAGTAAACTGAATTTTTCCAAATAAAAAAAAAGGTACAATTTGAGGAGGACAATCCAGATGACTTTCTAGGTAACATGGTCGTATTGGGAATCTCTCTCATAGTAATTGCAGCCGTTGTAATCGGCGTTGTTGCCGGAATAGATCGCCCCGGCTATAGCAACTCTGACAAGATTACACAAACTGAGTCACTTGACTCTGTTTGTGGCCAAACTGATTACAAGCAATCCTGTACGGCCAGCCTACAACCGGCAGGTAAGAAGGCCGCAGTGATAAGCTATTTCAGAGTTGCAGTGAATGCTACTTTAATAGCAATGGCACATGCAATGAAGATGGTGAAAGCTGATGCTGACGCGGTTAGTTTGGATCATGAAAGTGAAAAGATGGCGCTTGAAGATTGCATCGAGTTGATAGGGTTATGCATGGAGGAGCTGCAGTCCGTGATTACAATATTTATAAACAGTACTACATCAACCTCATTCCATTACGATTCGGGTGATATTAGGAGCAGCTTGAGCGCTGTGCTTTCCTACCAAAGAGCGTGTCTTGAGGGCGTTCTAAACAAAAATTTCAGAAACCATGCGCGTTTTTCTTTAAGTTCCCCAAACCCTCAAAAACACTAAAGCTCCGTTTATTTCGACGTAAAATGGTTTCCGTTGAAAAATATTTTCAAAGAAATCATTTTTCCTGAAAATGTTTTCTGTCGAAAACATTTTACGGTATTTACCGCGCGTACGAAAAATCACAAAATTTATATATATATTCATTAAAGGAAAACCTCTTATACAGTTGGTCTGCAAAAGTGTTATTTTGCAGCCACCAATAGAAAAAAGCCACATCACTTAAAGCATAAAAATTGCATAAAATTAATCTACAACCTAAAACACTAGAATTTCTTCTTCTTCTTCACGCTGACAACCAGATCACCAGCCTTTCTTCTTCTTCTTCACGCCAACAACTCATCTCCCTTAACAGAGAAAGAGAGATGCTCTGAGAGAAAGAGATAGGCAGAGAGATGCTCTGGGTCACGGCATGTGGCATTAGAAACGGATTAACCTTCCCCCTTAAGGGTTAACCTTCCCCTCTAAGATTTAGTTTTGAATCCAAAATTGAGTTTTGAGGTATTAGAAACGAGTTTGAAGAAATAGAAACGAGTTTGAGGCATTAGAACCGAGTTTTGAGGCATTAGAACCGAGTTTTGAGGCATTAGAATCTGATTTTGAGGCTGAGTTTCGCTGGGTCTCGCCGGATTTTTTTTTTGTTGAGTTTGGCGATGCTGGGTTTGGGATGCTGGCCAGTGGTGGGTCGGCGTCTCCGGTGTGGTGGTCGTGGTTGGTGGGAAAGGGGGGGAAAAATGAAGAAAAAATGGCCGGCGACGCACGGAGTCCTTGTGTGTCCCGTAGATGACCTTGAGCGCGTAGATGAGGTTCGTGGGGCCGGTGGATCACCTTGTAGACGGTGCCGTCGCTGCCGCTGCCGATCCGATTGGCTCGATCCAGCTCAGAGAAGTTAATGGCGTTGCTGGGGTTGGCGTGGCTCGGCAACGGGGTGGAGTTGGCAGAAGAGCTGGTGGAGGAGCAGTTTAAATCACATTAAACTCTAAATTTACGGGTAAGTCCCGGGACTTGCCTGGGACTTGACCAGGACCTATCTGAAACTTTAATGGGACTCGCCCGAGACATGACCGGCAGCTGCCCAGGACCCACCAGGGATCTGCTCAGGACTTGACCTGGACCAGCCCGGGACTTTATCAGGACATGTTCGAGACTTGCCTGGGACTTGACCAGGACCTGCCCGGGACTTGACCGGGACCTGCCTGGGACTTGACCGACACTCGCCCGAGACTTGTTCGGGACCCGCCTGGGACCTGCCCAGGATTTGACTGAGACCCGCCCGGGACTTGTCAGGGACCCGCCCGGGACTTGATCGGGACCGACTCGGGACTTGTTCAGGACCCGCCCGGGACCTGTCCGGGACCCGCTCGGGACTTGACCAGGACCCACCCGGGACTTGTCCGGGACCTGCCTGGGACTTGACTGGGACCCGCTTGGGACTTATTCGAGACCCGCCCGGGACTTGGAGGGTCAAGTCCCGGGCAGGTCTCGAGCGGTTCCCGATAAAGTCCCAGACAGGTCTTGGTCGGGTCTCGGACGGGTCCCGGTCAAGTCCCAAGCAAGTCCCAGTCAAGTCTTGTGCGAGTCCCAGCCCCCAAACAAGTCAAGGTTAGGTCCCGGACAAGTCCCGACCGGGTCCCGGTCAAGTCCCATGCGGGTCCCGGGTGGGTCCCGATCAAGTCCCGGGCGGGTCCCGGGCAAGTCCCAAACAAGTCTCAGTCAAGTCCTAATCGAGTCTCGGACAAGTCCTGGGCGGGTCCCGGACAAGTCCCAGTCGAGTCTCGAGTAGGTCTCGGGCGGGTCCCGGACAAGTCCCGGGCAAGTCCCGAACAAGTCCCGGGCAGGTCCCGGTCAAGTCCCGGGCAGGTCCCGAACAAGTCTCGGTCAAGTCCTAAGCGGGTCTCGGACAAGTCCCGGGCGGGTCCAGGACAAGTCCCAGTCAAGTCCCGGACAAGTCCCGGGCAGGTCCCGGTCAAGTCCCGGGCAGGTCCCGAACAAGTCCCGGGCAGGTCCCGGGTGGGTCTCGATCAAGTCCTGGAGAGGTCTCGGTTGGGTCCTGGGCGGGTCTCGGGCGGGTCCCGGTCATGTCCCAGGCAGGTCCCGATCATGTCCCGTGCAGGTCCCGGACAAGTCCAGGGCGGGTCCTGATCAAGTCCCGACAGGGTACGTCAATTTGAGAATGAGATGCTCAAAATCGAAAATTGGTTTACGGTTTTCAAAACCGTAATTTTCGATCAAAGGAAAAATGTTTTCCGTTGACTATTATTTTTCGTCTCAGTAAACACCATAAAATACATAATCATTTTCTTGAAAACCATTTTACATCGAAGTAAACGGAGCCTAAATCCCTAAATTTTCCCCTCTCCCTTAGGATCCTAACACCCCCCTCTCGATCACTCGATCAGCTCCTCATGACTCTCTCTCTCTCTCTGTCTCACTCAATTCTATCTAGTTTGGTTTTGTTCTGGTTGTGTTTTGCGATATGGGTTTGGAGTGAAACTTTGTTCGGTGATGAAAGTTCTGATCTTTACTGAAAACCCAACTGTTTGTGACATGATTTTATCCAAGATGCTACTTAAAAAAAAAAATAAAAAATCAATCATTAGATGGAAATTATTGAAATTAATCTTTAGAGGGTCAAATGTATCTATTTTTGTGAAAATGCTATCTTACTCGCATGAAAATTGGTTCCTTTGTAAGGAACTGACACCTGAATCAGACCAAGGTCAACAGGCTACCCCAAATACTGTTGAGGTTTCTGCAGACTCTGGCGATTTGCAGGAGGGTGGTAAAAGCATAGAGAAGGGAAAGGATAAGGAAGAAAAAGATAAAGAAAAGACAAAAGATTCGGACAAAGAGAAAGGGAAAGAAAAAGAAGCAGATAAAAAGGGAGAAATTGAGAAGGAGAAACTAAAAAGTATTGAAGGCACAAATTTGGAGGCTTTATTTCATAGGCTCCTGGGTTGCGTGAGCCGTGATCTTATCGAACAACTGACTTTAATCATATCTCTGTTCCTTTGGGCTTTATTTTTTTACTGCCAATTTTAATATTTTTGTATCAAATGATTGGATATATACATTTAATATTTCTACTACTCATGGATGGTTGCCACACTGTCGACTTGTATGGTTAGATTCACTTAATTGCTTCTCTTACTGCTGGTTTGAGTCGCTATCATGATGAATTTGCCGTAGCTGCTGTTGATGAGGTTTGTTGACTTTCACTCCAGATATCTTTTTGTTGAGTTGCTCTAATGAACACAATCTTGATTTTGAGAAAGAATGTAGATTGTCTCTTACTTGTTTCTTGATAACCATCTTCTCTACTATATGTTTCTTTTGATTGTGCAAGCTTGATAGTTTGTACAATGCTTTAATGGTAGAAAATGCTTGTCTGGGGAAGTTATGGCCTATTGGAATGCACTGTTTATGTTTTGAAAGTAAACAGCAACAATAAAATCCTTAACTGCTGTTTTCAACCTTTTGAAGTAAAAATGAATAGAAGAGATGGGAAGTGTAAAAATAAAAAGAAGTTTTTGACATAAACAGACAGTTGGATATAAACATAAGCTGCTAGAAATAAGCTCTCAATAATTGACAAGTATTTGTTGTTTGATTTGAAGAGCTTGTTTTTCTTATCCTCCTCTCCCTATCGAGAACTGAGAGTAAAATCTGGATGTGTTGTTGGTTCCAGTGCACAACTCGGCTTTTTTGTTCATGTTCAAGAGCTTTTACTGTTTTGCAGATACTCCCAAGGAAAAGTGCGGCTTCCTATAGGTTTTTCTCAACTTATTATATCTTTGGAGATTACCTTTGAAATATGGACATTTCTACTGTTTTCTATGTTCAATAAGAAGCCAAGCTGTCCAATTCTTAAAGTTGCTGATATATTTTTGTCTAGTTACATGGAAAGATTTATCTTTCTGGCTCTTCTTTTTTCTTCTACTATGCTTTTTGTTAATTTCTTCGCAACCCTCCGCGGGAAGTATTGAAGATTCATGATGATGTGGACTTTTGTTCTGAAATCAGTTTCTGGTATCCTAGAACCTAGATCATTAGCCATGTTTACTGCTGAGAATTCTGTTTGCCACAAATTGAAGAATAAATTTTATATCTTTCAAGTTCATTTCAGGGCTGATGAGTGGGATGTCAACAAATGGGCATGGGAGGGGGTGTTGAAAGTTATTAGCAAGGGAGAAGAGTGCATTATCAGACTTGAAGATAAGACCACAGGTAAGATCATTTTTGTGTTGCTATGAGGAGCAAACAAAATGGCACATATACCTCAGTAATATCTATTATTTTGTTTGATGCTTGTCGCAAGTTCCAATCTTCTGCGTCTCAACGGGAGAACGCAGGTCTGATTAGTTTTTAGGGTTTTGATTGCTGTGAAAATCTCAATTATTGTTATCTTTAGTATTACAAATTATTCATATCTATTAATGTATTGAAATTACTTTTTTTTTTTTTTTTTTTTTTTATCACCAGTTCTCAGAAAAATCCAGGGTTTGCGACTGGGTTGCACATCATAATGCCTTGTTTGATGTATGTGGACTAAGGTAATTGCCAAATTCCTTTGTGATTTTCTGAGTTGGTCTCTTTTAGAGCGAAATTTTGATAAAATTTTTGTTGCAATTGTGCTGAATTGGGTACTTTTCCACCAGACATGTTAAAATCGAGTTTTGATTATTGCCATTTAATAATTTACATTGTCAAGAACCCACACATTTTCAACTGTTTCTAGGAAATGGGAAGTGAGAATTTTGGTTAGTTATTAATTGTCAATTTGGGTCAAGCAAAAGAGTTTTCGGCTCAACTATAAAGGTTTCTGTCGATGCTTTTATGAATCCCAATTTGAGTTAATAAATTTGTTGTGTCATNATATATTTCTACAGTCATCTGACATTTCATATAAACTTCATATTTGATCTTCTCTGATGCAATCTATTGCAGGTCCAATATGGTTTTGACTCCTGCATAATGGGAGAAATTGGTTATATTATCCCTCGACTTGTTATGGGGTAAAACAAATGAGTTTTATATATATATATGTTCTATTCTTGAAACCATGACTCTCCATTTATGTACAATATCTTATGTTTTGGTTGAATACCAATTTTGATTCTTAGGGTATTCATTCAGTTTGTCTGCAGCTACAGTACCCAACCACTGTATGCAATTGTCAACCAGGTGAGCTGGGATCGTTTTTTTTTTTTTTTAATTTTTTTGACATGTCCACACAAGGGAAAGGGGAGGGCGGATTCGAACTTGTGACCTCCACTTCATTAGGTGTGATCTACAACTAATTGAGCTACCCCTTGGGGATGAATTGGGATCATTCTAAGAACTCTTTTAACTTCTTTTTTATGCATATTTATGTTGGGGTTTTTGGCTGATTATGAAAATTAATCAAGTTTTAGAAGAATGATATATATATATATATAAACTTTTTTGATGATGTGGATGGAGAAAAATATCTGGAAGCATTAGTAGGGAGCCATGATTGGCCCTAATTTTTTTTTTTTTTAAAGACCATTAGCATCCAAGTGGACGCTAATGGTTATTATTATTTTTTTAATTTTTTTAAACACTCATTAGCGTCCACATGGTTTGGACGCTAATGGGTATTATTATTTTTTTTAAAAAAATTTTAACACTCATTAGCGTCCACTTGGTTTGGACGTTAATGGTTTTTTATTTTTGAGATATTAGTGTCGACAAGAGTGGCGTCCATATTTGGTCAACGCTAAAAGTGAAGTATTAGCGTCCATATTTAGTCGACGCTAATAGTGCACCATTAGCGTTGACTTTGGCTTCCGTCCATTCCAATATTAGCGTTGAAACTACACCGACTTTTATGTTGATGCTAAAAGTCGACTATCAGCGTCCAAATAAGGTTGAGGCTAAAAGGGGTATTAGAGTCGGCCAATTAGCATCAACCTTATTAGAGTCCAAAAGTCGACGCTAATAGTATTAGCGTCAACTTTTAGACTTTTAGCGTCCAAAAATTGTCGACACTGAAAGTCCATATTCTTGTAGTGATGATATGATACTCGGCCACATCCTGTTAATTATTCTCGTATGAAGAACGTGTTGTATTTTATTTTCAACTTCTGGTGGGCTGCATAGTCATTTTAATATTTGGGTCAATAATGGGCCCAAATATAAGCACTTGAAAAAGCTATGTACTCTCACTCTACATATATTATGAAGCTAGCCCATTAGACTTCATTAGGTCATTAAAGCAATTAGGGTTAAGAGACTAGTGCCTTCTACACACACAAAACACAGTTTTCTTCTATATATTTGTACATCTATAGAAGACTTGAGAGACAAATATTGAAAGTTTGTCTCGTGATTAATGAAGGTGTGTGATTATCATCTTTGGTCTATACATGCTGTGGAGAAAAAACATATCTATTGTTAAAGTATACTAACAATTGGTATCAAAGCCTTATGTTTCTTTTCTTCATGGCTGTAAAAAACCTCGTTTTCAATTGTGTTATTTTTGTTTGTGTGGAAAACGTGACATGTGTTTTAATGGTGTTTTGTTTTCATGGAGATTGTCATAATGGATTATTGTATGTGTTTTTATGCTTATATTTTGTATGAATCATAATGAAAAGCATGAAAATTTCATATTTTTCATCATGGGCACACATATTGGCTGAATGCATAAAGATTAAAAACGTTAAACTTTGTTCATTTTGAGATGAATTGATGGTTTTATATACTGCTATAGTATTCTAGTGAAACATTGATTTCGAGTTTATGATCTATTGTGGGGTATGGTTTTCAGCGACGTAAGGCTTAATGATTTCGAGTAGAGAATGTTCGTTTGTTTTGTCAACCCATTGAACTCAAGATCTGCTATAGTTATCTAAAAAAAATAAAAATAAAAAATTACAAAGCCACGCCAAAAAGACCTTATTTAGCACGTTAGTGTCTCCACATTTTTGTGTGTTTTATTTTTGTGGGTATTGCGAAAGCGGCATTGATTTGCATCATCTTTTAATAAACAAAAGGCTCTTGAATTGCATTTTGGTGAAGTTGTACAATTTATTTCTTTGTCGTGAGATTTGTTTCTATGTTTATATGAAAGGCGAATCTAACCCTTTGTTTTACATGTTTATATTTTTTTTTAGAAAAAAAAAAAAAGGTCTCTTGATTTTGTGTAGATGCCAGCAAAACTTTGGCATTCCGACACTATTATGCTTTATATGAGGTGTAAGGACTTATGTATATATATGTGTGTACCATCAATTCTTAAAGGCAAATTTGTGTCTGGTGCTATTATATTTTACACGCCATTTGTGTTGTAAAGACTGCAATATTTATTTAAACACTGTTTTATTTTGTGAATATATTCTTATTTTATTTTATGCATACATATGGTTTTAGGTATACATATTATTTTTATTCGTAAAATTGGGGCTTTGACAACTGCATTGATATATTTTTCAGTCATATGTGATTGTTATTTTGATTGAAATATTTTTTGTCGAATATAAATTGTTAATGTGTTATGTTGTACATTTATATTCGACATTAAGATTTAAGCTTTATGATGCAAGGATTGACAATTTCCTAGAAGCGTGTTAAATTTGGAACATAAAATCCAAAATTTTTATTTCTTTCGTCTTGGACGACAAGCATTTTTGACCCAAGAGATTTTTTCAGTATTATTTATTGGAGATACGTCATTTTATGGCAGTAGTAAGTTATATATTTTCTCATAAAAACTTTGGTTTCAACCAATTAGTTGATAAAATGCTATTAATGTAACTCTTGCATACGTGACACTTTATGATTTGTAAATGACTCACATATAAGAGAAAAAGTTGAGTCAATGTAAAAGAAACTCACATATGAGGGGAAGATTTATTATAAATGCACGTGTGAATGGTATGTCCTATATTGAGAAATGAAAAGAAAGGGGTAAGTGTTATTTTGAAGAAAACAAATGTTAATATCAACTTATTTTGTATACACGTATTATTCTGTATACATTGTTTATCATATTTGTGATTTTGAAATATTTAGTTATAAACAAATACTGTTTTTAAGGAATAAATAAATGGTGCATCTATTGTTGCTTGTGAAATTTTATGCATTCCTTTTGAGATTTATATGTAAATTTATATATATTCCTATTGAGATTAAGGAATTTTGTGCAATATGAATAATTGAGTTGTATACAAAATTGATGATTTTGACCGGTTATGTTCCCACCTATCGTGGGACAAACTGTGATCAATTGTTGAATTTTAGAGAAAATTGAATAAATATATATTTTTATGAACGAATAATTGTGTTATGTATAAATTTGATGATTTTGACTAGTTATTCTCTCCCCTATCGTGGGAATAACTGCAATAAATTTTTGAATTTTATCGTTAATTCAATAAAGGGCTTTTTGCGAACCTTGAGAGCATCGGTATGTTTAATACATGATGCATTATTGCCTTTATTGTAATTAAGCGATGCCATGCATCAGTACAAAAAATGTAATTGGTTTTGACGTGGCCTTTTTGACGTATTCGAATGATAAAATTAATGGTGTCAAAAAAGTTGATATTTTGACATGGCACTCTCAGAAATGTCATAATTGTAATGAGCTTCAGTTAAGACACCTTCCCAAGAATTCCCACTTTGAAGATTCACTGAAACAAGCCTTGAAAGTTTTCTGATGCTTTTTGGAATTGTTCCCTTCATTTGATTGTATAAGAGGTCAATTTCTTGCACCGACGGTAAGTTCCCATCTTCAAGGCATTTATGTTTTTTATTTGAAGTTAAACCGCAACATTTAATATGTTTGGGATTGTATTTCAAAATCGGAGCATTTATGTTTAAAAGCTTTTCTTTCTGTAAAAATTTTATTTTTAAGTTTTTGCGAAAAATACGTTTTTGATTATTTTTAGATGATAAAAGTCAAAGAAGTATTTTTAGAATTTTTTACCAAACATGCTACCTTTTAGTTTAACATTACCTTTTTTTATATAAAAGCACTTTTGATCATTCATAACACAATTTCAAACAGGCTCTAAGTCGTATCAGAATACCTAACAATCGTCCCCAAGAGGTGGCTCAATCGGCTGGGACCACGCCTAATAAAGCGGAGGTCACTAGTTCGAATCCCCCCTCCCCCTCTTGTGCGGACATGTTAAAAAAAAAAAAGAATACCTAACAATCTTTTTAACTATATATAATTTTGTTTTAAAAAAATTTAGATGTACGTGATGTTACCGATTAAATGGCCGAGTTTTAGGTTATAAGATAAAAATTGTGTGTGAGTGAATATGTATGTTAAAGTCAATAATTGTAAGAGTATATTTTATTTGAAGTTGTGATAAATAATGAAAGGCACTCTCTTGAACGACTAATTAGAATAAATCCAATAAATGAAGGAGCTTAGAAGTTTATCTCTCTCTCTATATATATAAAGACTCCATGCGGATTGCCTCTTAAATTCTACGTGGACACCAATGATGTCAATAATTTTCCATGCACCTCCAAAACAAAAAATGATAGACCATTCAAAATAGATATGAGATGTCACGTTCGGAAAGTTAAGTAATGAAATAAATGATAAAATGCTATTAATGTAACTCTTGCATATGTGACACTTTATGATTTGTAAATGACTCACATATAAGAGAAAAAGTTGAGTCAATGTAAAAGAAACTCACATACGAGGGGAAGATTTATTATAAATGCACGTGTGAATGGTATGTCCTATATTGAGAAATGAAAAGAAAGGGGTAAATGTTATTTTGAAGAAAACAAATGTTAATATCAGCTTATTTTGTATACACGTATTATTTTGTATACATTGTTTATCATATTTGTGATTTTGAAATATTTAGTTATAAACAAATACTGTTCTTAAGGAATAAATAAATGGTGCATCTATTGTTGCTTGTGAAATTTTATGCATTCCTTTTGAGATTTATATGTAAATTTATATATATTTCTATTGAGATTAAGGAATTTTGTGCAATATGAATAATTGAGTTGTATACAAAATTGATGATTTTGACCGGTTATGTTCCCACCTATTGTGGGACAAACTGTGATCAATTGTTGAATTTTAAAGAAAATTCAATAAATATATATTTTTATGAACGAATAATTGTGTTATGTATAAATTTGATGATTTTGACTAGTTATTCTCTCCCCTATCATGGGAATAACTGCAATAAATTTTTGAATTTTATCGTTAATTCAATAAAGGGCTTTTTGCGAACCTTGAGAGCATCGGTATGTTTAATACATGATGCAGTATTGCCCTTATTGTAATTAAGCGATGCCGTGCATCACTACAAAAAATGTAATTGGTTTTGACGTGGCCTTTTTGACGTATTCGAATGATAAAATTAATGGTGTCAAAAAAGTTGATATTTTGACATGGCACTCTCAGAAATGTCATAATTTTTTCTTACGTGACACAGTTTACAATTTTATAATCTTATAACCAGTACTTTACAATTTTTACTTCTCTTAAAAGTTTAAGCTAGCAATAAAAAATGATAAATTTAATCATTTAGTTAATATTCTAACACTTTTCATAACGTGTGTATTTATATATTAAAAAATAACTAAGGTCACCTCCATGGCTATTGAATTTATATATTAAAAAAAGATTAACTAAGGTCATAGTTGCAGTTTCACACTTATCAATCATAGGGGGTATAATGGATATTTTGTGTGTTTCCTGTCCAAATTAACAGAAAATCTTACCGACAGGGAGGGGATAAGTAAGTTTTTCCAAAAATTTAAGATAAGGTTTTAACTCGTGACTTATGTTATATTTCTATGTCAAATCGTCAATTATTTTAAAAACTTAAACTAAAAATAAATTGTGAATTTGATAATTTAATTAATATTATAAATATATATTAATTTGTTGAATGGTTGTGGCATATTGTACAATATAAACCCTAATTAATATTATTAATTTTGAAATTTTTGACATGGTGGCTTTTCACTACATCAAAAATTTTTGGTGTGTCATAATGCCATGTCAATTTTGACGTGTCAAATTGCCACATCAAAATTTTTTGACGTAGCACTCCATTCCCACATCAAAAAATTAAAAAATGGAATATAAAATTTTTTTTGGAAAAAATTAATTTAAATTTTTTGACGTGGCATTTTTAACACGTTAGTAATTTTTGACGTGTTGATACTGCCACGTCAAAAAATTTTGATATTGCCACATCAAAAATCACATTAAAATTTTTTGACGTGGCACTCCATTCCCACGTTAAAAACTTTAAAATGGAATATAAAATTTTGACGTGGCATTTTTTACCAAACTCCTAACACGTCAAAAACATCCCATTTTTTTGTAGTGAAATATGGTGAACTTTCACCCATCCATTCTGGAAGTTTTCCATAGAATTTGTTTCCTCCAAGAGAAAGGCTTTTCAAGTTTCTGTAATTTTTGAAGAAAGAGGAAAACTCTCACTTGAGATGATTTTGGTGCAATGATAATAACTTTAGTGAACTCATATGTCACATTGATTGTGGGAGTTTTCCAGATAATAAATTGTTTTTCAAAATAAGAAATGTCAATTCCTTTAGCATTCCAATAGCATGAGGAATTCTACTAGTAATAGAATTTGATGCGAGGTCCAACCAAGACAACTTAGGCAATAACTCACTTATGTTTTTTGAAATGGGTCCAGAAAACATATTATTCTTGAGGAGTATACAACTTAGATTACTATGAAAAAGTGGAAGTGGACCCTCCAAGTTGTTGTAACTCAAATCAAAAAATTGTGCCGAAGGGTGAAATTGAAAGTATGGTACCTATCCCTGTAGTGTGTTACCGGATATATCCTAGGAAGTGACATTTGGGCAAGACCTCCAAAGGCTAGGCGGAATGGTGTCTAAAATGCCGACGTTATTGAGTTGAAGATCTTGGAGTTCATTTTGTGTTTTTAGCGATGCTGGAAAATTTGGGCCGATTTGAACCTTATGTAAATAAATCATTTTCAGCTTAAAAGGAAGAACCCATTCCTGTTCGACATTTAAAACCAATGCCCCTTTCGTAGACAACCGAAGAGATTTTAATCGGGTGAGATTTTGAAAATGAGCTTCAATTAAGACACCTTCCTAAGAATTCCCACTATGAAGATTCAATGAAACAAGCCTTGAAAGTTTTCCGATGCTTTTCAGAATTGTTCCCTTCATTTGATTGTATGAGAGGTCAATTTCTTGCACCGACGGTAAGTTCCCATCTTCAAGGCATTTATGTTTTTTATTTGAAGTTAAACTGCAACATTTAATATGTTTGGGATTGTATTTCAAAAACAGAGCATTTATGTTTAAAAGCTTTTTTTTGGAAAAAATTTTATTTTTAAGTTTTTGCTAAAAATACGTTTTTGACTATTTTTAGATGAAAAAAGTCAAAGAGGTATTTTTATAATTTTTTACCAAATATGCCGGCTTTTAGTTTGACACTATCTTTTTTTATATTAAAAGTACTTTTGATCATTCATAACACAATTTCAAACCAGCTCTGAGTCATATCAGAATACCTAACAGTCTTTTTAACTGTATATAATTTTGTTTTAAAAATATTTAGATGTACGTGATGTTACCGATTAAATGGTCGAGTTTCAGGTTATAAGATAAAAATTGTATGTGAGTGAATATGTATGTTAAAGTCAATAATTGTAAGAGTATATTTTATTTGAAGTTGTGATAAATAATGAAAGGCACTCTCTTGAACGACTAATTAGAATAAATCCAATAACTGAAGGAGCTTAGAAGTTTATATCTCTCTCTATATATATAAAGACTCCATGCAGATTGCCTCTTAAATTCCACGTGGACCCATGATGTCAATAATTTTCCATGCACCTCCAAAACAAAAAAATGATAGACCATTCAAAATAGATATGAGATGTCACGTTCGGAAAGTTAAGTAATGAAATAAATAAACAATTTAATACTTATTTAAAACATGTAAATATACATAATTAAGTTGTGTAATTTATAATTTATGGAAAAATTTATATATCCCTCATACTATCATTTAATTGATAATATTTTCCTCTAAATTTTCAATTCGGACCGTCTCTTCCAAATTATCAAAATATTGTTAATGTTCTTTCAAGGCTAACCTATTGATTTTTCAATAAGACAATAAATTTGAAAAAAAAAATTAATTAATTTTCTAAAAAACGTAAATTTATTTGTTTAAAATAAAAAAAAAAGGAAATTTTTTATTTTTTTAAGGAAAATTCTTAATTTTTATAAAACGGAAATTTGTATTAAAAAATCAAAAGTTATAAAACAAAAGTTTTTTTTTTAAAAAAACGAAATTTTTTAAATTTTTATGAAAAATAATTTTTTTTTTTTATTTTTGTAGGAAAAATGAAATTTTATTTGAGTTTCAGCGATATGCGTGATTTCAGCTTTGAAGATAAAATTGTATGTATATGAACATGATGAGTCAATAATTCAAAGAGTCGTTATCGATATATTTTACTTGTGGTTGTGATAATGAAAGCTTTGATGACTTTTCATGCACTTGTTCAATTTCTTGATTGGCCAAAAATAAAAGCCAAGAAAATAAAGGAGATGTAACATTTGCTATAAATCCAACAAAAGTTAATTTGGAAGTTTATAATCCAAAGATTCACCATTTACAAATTGCCTTTTAAATTTCACATGATGCATGTTAATAATTTCCAAGTGACAATCATAAGTTTATCATGTAGCTAAAGTTTTTATTGATTGACTAAGAATAAATCCAATAAATCCAAGTCCTCTTCATGCAAATTGATTCTTAAATTCCATGTGGACCACATGATGTCAATTTTTTTTTTCTCAAGTGATTGAATCAATTTAATGTTGGCTTGTGACAATACTGCCCAGCATGAAATTTCTGGGTATCCACTCTCTGGATTCATTCACAATAAATCCAAAAGAAAAATCCACTTTAGCAAATAAAGAAGATGTAATTATTGTCTTATCTCAGTGTAAAGACTTCACACTTGGAGTTGTTTACACACATATTACACGTAAGTTTCACATAAAAAGACAGAATTTTCGTTCAAACTGAAAGTAAGGAGTAAGGTATGATAACAATTATTTGGAATAATTCAACGTCCCCACATTTCCATTATTTTGAATCATTTTCTTACTTACCTTCATATATTTTAAAGTTTCATTATTAATTAAGAGACGAAAGAGAATTTTTGTGTTAAACAAATTATTAGGGAAGCAATTTAGCTTCCATATATATACATTTGGAAGCACTAAAGCATACCCAATATTTAAGAACCTATTGGGAAGCTACTGCAAGTGATTTTTTGTGAATTTTGTGAGGGTTTTTTTTTTTTTTTTTTTCGAGAATGAAACACAACTATGTGGTATATGTTTCTTAGATAATTCACAACAACTTACATCTTATTTGCTTTTTGCTACTCTGTTTAAAGACACTTCATAATAACTTCACTATTTTTTTAGTAATTCTATAAGTCATTATTGTGTCCCTCTAAAAATGAGGTGGATTTTAAAATCAACATTTAATCAAAATACAATAATAATAAATCACAAAACCCAATTATTATTTTAAGACTCACATTATTCTTGGAGGGAATAAATCGGTGCTCATTACCTTTATGGTTAAAGATGTTAAATATCAAACTACATTGGACATCAAGGTTGAAGTTGCATTTGTCACAACGGTAGACGAATCCATTACAACAATGCTTACAAGCATTTCAGATAAAATACTTACCAACTTCAAGTGTCTCTAGGAAGAAAATGCAGAGGTGGCGATGAAGTGTTCACTTTTATATGTAGATCTATGCAATAAGGGCAAAAACCCTTATTATAACATTTTACTAGCAAAAAAAAAAAAACAAAATGTTGGTAGAACATAATAATACAACTGAAAAATAGGCCAATAGAGCAAGATTCTAGATATCACTATAAAAAATAATAGCAACAATATTGGTTGACTATCTTCGTCTAAATGAATTCCATCCTTCCACTTAGATTCACCATAGATGGTACATGAATCCAACTCCTTATTGCCTTTTCAAAATAACATACTGTTGTTATGACACGTCGGAATCTTCTCATACCTGAGTCCCATGTCCCTTAGAAACTTTTTTGCCTCATATGTACTCCCGAGCAAAGGCTTCATCATTCGCAGGCAACAACTCGTTGATGAATTCAAGGAATGAGGAGAATGTTGTGTTACTAACTCAACCAACACACTTCAAGTTGTATAGATTTACAATAGCATTCAGTTTGCTATGTTTGGTCCTAGCATGAAGTGGTTTCTCAGCCTTTTTAAGCAAGTCATGAAGGAGGTTCGAAGTTTCCAAAAGGTAGTTCAATTGGTTAGGACCATGCTTAATGAAGCGAATATCACTAGTTTGAATCCCCCTCACCCCTCTTGTGCGGACATGTTAAAAAGAAAAAAGAAAAAAAAAAAAAAAAAGAGTTTCAAACTACTAACCTCGTTTTGCGACGCATAGTTCCCAGTCAATTAAGCTACCCTTTTATGGACTTCTTAGACTCATTTACACAGCATTGACATTAATTGTCACATTTCCTCTTTTAGGAGATTTGGGCCCCAAATATTTATTTGCCACCACCTAGATTTCAATGCTTTCTGCAACCTCATATGATTAGCCATGACCTATATATCTAATCTTCATTAGGAAAACCATGTTTCTTGCTAAAGGGGTACGTATTGATTATTAAATTAAAGGATCTTACAAGTAATCGCATATATGAAATATGTTATTTAACCCTCATGCATGTGATTGATTTTTGGAAAATATTTGAGATTGTGCACGTCTTTAACTATAATTTTAATACAAATTGACGTAATAATTCACAATTGATGAATTGATTAAGGATATATAAACTATCGTGACATTTTATAGAGAAATTTGTAGTAAAGGCTATTAAGTCACTCTTATTTTTATGGTACAATTGAGTTTGTAATTTTTAAAAGTAGCAATTTTAAAACTTGTGATTATTGAATGTTTAATAAAATTGTATTTTAATATTTAAAATTGTAACTTTTTTTTTTTAAAAAAAAAAACATTTAAACGGTCTTTACGTCATAAGACATCATCTCTAATCGATCGCCAAACTTGCTTTGAAGAGGTGAAATTGACAAGAGAGATGAAAGTTTATTATCCTCTAGAGTAATCCTACGCACATTATCACAGTCCTGCACTTTCTCTTTCGAACTCTCTCACACGTGGCATTACTCCATCCTTAAACATACAATAACCGTTGAAGCAGCTTCTTGAAAAACCATTCTCATGGTGGTTTCTATTTCCTCCATTGGACGTGCACCTTACTTTTTAAATATCTCACCGACTTCCCAGACTTTAGTCCTTCTGGATCTTTTGAGTTCAGTTACCCCTATTCAAGTTGAGTTTCATCGTTAATGTTAACCCAATCCCACCGACACACAGCAATCTTGTTGGCCAACCTATAAACTTCATCGGAAAAACCACCATGAATCCTGCTCAAGGGTTACTGAATACGTCGTTGCTTCTCTCCCTACTTGTTTTCCGATTTTGCATTTCCCTTGACACCATTTCCCCCAACCAGCCCGTTAAAGACGGTGACATCCTGGTTTCGAAAGGACAAACCTTCGCACTTGGGTTTTTCAGCCCGGGAAACTCTGGCCGCCGCTACGTCGGAATATGGTATTACAAAGTTCCTAAACAAACCGTTGTGTGGGTGGCAAACAGAGACAGCCCTCTCAATGACACCTCCGGAGTCCTCTCCATCAACGGCCATGGAAACCTCGTCCTTACCGGCCAAAACCGAAGCACTCCAATCTGGTCTACAAACGCTTCAGTCTCATCCACAAACGATTCCTCTGCTCAGCTCTTAGATACTGGGAATCTTGTTTTGGTTCTACCAGACAGCCAAAGATTTACATGGCAGAGCTTCGACTATCCCACCAATACTATGCTTCCGTACATGAAAATTGGTCTGGACCGGCGGACCGGGTTCAGTCGATACCTAACTTCTTGGAAGTCCGAAGATGACCCAGGAACCGGAAACTACTCATTGGAGATTGACCCAATTGGGTACCCACAAGTGTTCCTAAAGAAGGGCGGAACTCCATTGTGTCGGGGCGGACCTTGGACCGGACAAAGATTTAGCGGCGTACCCGAAATGAATCATAATTTTGTTCTCAACTACAGTTACGTGAACAATCAAGATGAAGTCACAATTGTGAATGGTATAACTGACCCTAGAGTTCTCACTAGAGCCGTGTTGACTGAATCAGGAATCATTGATCGGTCCACTTGGAACAAGGATAGATGGCTAGTGTTTTCGTCTACTCCGAAAGAGTCATGTGATATGTATAAAGAGTGCGGTCCAAATAGTTACTGCGACCCATACAATCCGGACAAGTTCCATTGCACATGCTTCCCCGGGTTTGAACCCAATTCGACTCGTGATTGGTACTTGAGAGACGGGTCGGGCGGGTGTGTGAGGAGGCAGGGAGTATCCACGTGCCACAGTGGAGAGGGGTTTGTGCCGTTGGCACGTGTGAAGGTGCCGGATACTTCAATAGCACGTGCGGACATGAATCTGAGTTTGGAGGAGTGTAAGCAGGAGTGCTTGAGGAATTGTTCGTGTACGGCTTACACCAGTGCAGACGAGACAAGGGGAGGGATTGGGTGCTTGTCATGGCACGGTGACTTGGTGGACACTAGAGTCTACTCCAATGCAGGACAAGAGTTATATATACGTGTGGATGCAGTTGTGCTAGGTATTTTCCATTTTTATATCTTTTTCTTTCTCACTGCTTTTTAAATTGGAAAACGTGTTTTTTATATATTTTTATCTTGCTTGAATTCTAACCCATCAGCAACAAGTGGATTTTTGTAAGATTTCCAAAACTTGTATTAAAATACTCCTTATTTTTTTGTCCTTATATGTCACGCATGGCCCATCTGAATCTTGATTTTATGAGGATAGTTTCATGCATTTGCCTTAGGATGAGGATCACGTTATTAGATTTTCTCAATTTTTGTTGAAATTCGAATAGCTTCAGAAAGAGGTTCTACATAGTTCACCTGGTCCGAACAGTTTAAGATGCAGGATTCACTTGTTTGGATTAGTTTAGTTAGTAATCTCATATGTTAAGCTGTTCAAATTTTTGTAAAATTCAGATAGCGTATTAAATCATCATTTATCTTAAAAAAATTAATCGATAAAAAAAAATGTAAATTTAATACTATTTTAACAGTTTCTTTCTTTTCTTTTTAGCTCAATATTCAAAGAAAAAAGGCCTTCTTAAGAGCAAGAAGATGTTGGCAGTTGTTGTTGTTTCTGTTGCTGTAATGTTGCTTCTTTTGGTCTCCACTGGATATTGGCTGGTAATGAAGAACAAAAGAGGTAAGTTAACTATTTTCATTGTTTTATTTGAAGCAGTTTTTATTTCTTTATTTCTAAGGCTGGTAATTAATGAATGTTGTTCTGTTCTGATTTGTTCCTCTATTTCATTATTTTCTTTTAATGTATTTCTTTTTGTGTTGGAATTCATAATTGCAAAAACATTGCCTCCTGAAATATTTGTAACTACGTTTGATGACAGGAAGAGGAAGCAGGGAAAGCAAAAGTCTGTCTAGTCCTACCTCAAGATCAACATACCTTCAAGAATCTCCATGTAGTATGAGGGAGCTCGATGAAAGTACAAGAAGTTCAGATTTACCATTCTTTGATATAAGTATCATAGTTGTAGCCACGGATAATTTCTCTGATGCTAACAAGCTTGGAGAAGGAGGTTTTGGCTCAGTTTATAAGGTACTACCCTCCCAGAAAGAGTTTCAAAATTTGCATAATTTCAATTCATGTGTTTTAATGCACCAAATTTTTATCCTTGATGTTTCCATGCATCATGACTGAATGAAATTTGTACTTTAATTTCAGGGTCTCTTAGATAATCATAAAGAAATTGCAGTAAAAAGACTTTCAAAATATTCTGGACAAGGAGTAGAAGAGTTCAAAAATGAAGTTTCAATAATTGCTAAACTCCAACACAGGAACCTTGTGAAGATTCTAGGTTATTGCATTCATCGAGAAGAGAAGATGTTAATCTATGAGTACTTGCCAAATAAAAGCCTAGACTTCTTCATTTTTCGTATGTCTACTTTTCACATAAACTTCTTGCAAAATGATCTCCCATTACAAACTCATATATTCCAAGTTCTTATCTCTTCATTCAGATGAAACAAAAAGGCCATTGATAGATTGGGGAAGACGCTTCGAAATTATTTGTGGGGTTGCTCGAGGGCTCTTATATCTTCATCAAGACTCAAGATTAAGAATTATTCATAGAGACTTAAAGGCTAGCAATGTTCTACTCGACAATGCATTGAATCCAAAAATTGCAGATTTTGGTATGGCTAGAATCGTTGGAGGGGACCAAATTGAAGCAAATACAAATCGCATTGNTTTTTGGAGAAAATTTTATTTTTAAGTTTTTGCTAAAAATACGTTTTTGACTATTTTTAGATGAAAAAAGTCAAAGAGGTATTTTTATAATTTTTTACCAAATATGCCAGCTTTTAGTTTGACACTATCTTTTTTTTATATTAAAAGTACTTTTGATCATTCATAACACAATTTCAAACCGGCTCTGAGTCGTATTAGAATACCTAACAGTCTTTTTAACTGTATATAATTTTGTTTTAAAAATATTTAGATGTACGTGATGTTACCGATTAAATGGCCGAGTTTTAGGTTATAAGATAAAAATTGCATGTGAGTGAATATGTATGTTAAAGTCAATAATTGTAAGAGTATATATATTTTATTTGAAGTTGTGATAAATAATGAAAGGCACTCTCTTGAACGACTAATTAGAATAAATCCAATAACTGAAGGAGCTTAGAAGTTTATCTCTCTCTCTCTCTCTCTATATATATAAAGACTCCATGCGGATTGCCTCTTAAATTCTACGTGGACACCAATGATGTCAATAATTTTCCATGCACCTCCAAAACAAAAAATGATAGACCATTCAAAATAGATATGAGATGTCACATTCGGAAAGTTAAGTGATGAAATAAATAAACAAGTTAATAATTATTTAAAACATGTAAATATACATATATAATTAAGTTGTGTAATTTATAATTTATGGAAAAATTTATATACCCCTCATGCATACTATCATTTAATTGACAATATTTTCCTCTAAACTTTCAATTCGGACCGTCTCTTCCAAATTATCAAAATATTGTTAATGTCCTTTCAAGGCTAGCCTATTGATTTTTCAATAAGACAATAAATTTGAAAAAAAAAAAAATAATTAATTTTCTAAAAAAACGTAAATTTATTTTTTTAAAATTACAAAAAAAAAAGGAAATTTTTTATTTTTTTAATGAAAATTCTTAATTTTTATAAAACAGAAATTTGTATTAAAAAAACAAAATTTATAAAACAAAAGGTTTTTTATTTAAAACGAAATTTTTTAAATTTTTATGAAAAATGATTTTTTTTTTTTTAAAAAAAATGAAATTTTATTTGAGTTTCAGCAATGTACGTGATTTCAGCTTTGAAGTTAAAATTGTATGTATATGAATATGATGAGTCAATAATTCAAAGAGTCGTTATCGATATATTTTACTTGTGGTTGTGATAATGAAAGCTTTGATGACTTTTCATGTACATGTTCAATTTCTTGACTGGCCAAAAATAAAAGCCAAGAAAATAAAGGAGATGTAACATTTGCTATAAATCCAACAAAAGTTAATTTGGAAGTTTATAATCCAAAGATTCAACATTTGCAATCTTAAATTTCACATGATGCATGTCAATAATTTCCAAGTGACAATCCTAAGTTTATCATGTAGCTAAAGTTTTTATTGACCAACTAAGAATAAATCCAAGTCCTCTTCATGCAAATTGATTCTTAAATTCCACATGGACCACATGATGTCAATTTTTTTTTTTTTTCTCAAGTGATTTAATCAATTTAATGTTGGCTTGTGACAATACTGGCCAACATGGAATTTCTGGGTATCCACTCTCTGGATTCACTCACAATAAATCCAAAAGAAAAATCAACTTTAGCAAATAAAGAAGATGTAATTATCGTCCACTTTGGGATTCGAAGTTTATCTCAGTGCAAAGACTTCACACTTGGAGTTGTTTACACGCATATTGCACGTAAGTTTCACATGAAAGGACATAATTTTTGTTCAAACTGCAAGTAGGGAAGTAAGGACCCTATGATAACAATTATTTGGAATAATTCAACGTCCCCACATTTCCAATATTTTGAATCATTTTCTTACTTACCTCCATATATTTTAAAGTTTCGTTATCAATTAAGAGACGAAAGAGAATTTTTGTGTTAAACAAATTATTAGGGAAGCAATTTAGCTTCCATATATATTTGGAAGCACTAAAGCATACCCAATATTTAAGAACCTATAGGGAAGCTACTGCAGGTGATTTTTTGTGGATTTTGTGAGTTTTTTTTTTTCTTTCGAGAATGAAACGCAACTATGTGGTATTTGTTTCTTAGATAATTCACAACAACTTACTTCTGATTTTTTAAAAAAATTTAGGAAATCAAAATGCTTTTTGCTACTCGATTTGTTTAAAGACACTTCATAATAACTTCACTTTTTTTTTTCCAAGTAATTCTATAAGTCATTCTTATGTCCCTCTAAAAATGAGGTGGGTTTTAAAATCATCATTTAATTAAAATTCAATAATGATAAATCACAAACTTAATTGTTATTTTAAGACCCACATTATTCTTGGAGGGAATAAGTCGGTGCTCATTACCTTTATGGTTAAAGATGTTAAATGTCAAACTACATTGGACATCAAGGTTGAAGTTGCATTTGTCACAACGGTAGACGAATCCATTACAACAACGCTTACAAGCATTTCAGATAAAATACTTACCAACTTCAAGTGTCTCTAGGAAGAAAATGAGGAGGTGGCGATGAAGTGTTCACTTTTATATGTAGATCTATGCAATAAGGGCAAAAACCCTTATTATAACATTTTACTAGCAAAAATAAAATAAAATAAAAAAATGTTGGTAGAACATAATAATACAACTGAAAAATAGGCCAATAGAGCAAGATTCTAGATATCACTATTAAAATAATAGCAACAATATTGGTTGACCATCCTCGTCTAAATGAATTCCATCCTTCCACTTAGATTCACCATAGATAGTACATGAATCTAACTCCTTATTTCCATTTCAGAATAACATAAAGTTGTTACGACACGCCGGAATCTTCTCATACCTGAGTCTCATGTCCCTTAGAAACTTTTTTGCCTCATATGTACTCCCGAGCAAAGGCTTCATCATTCACATGCAACAACTCGTTGATGAATTCAAGGAATGAGGAGAATGTTGTGTTACTAACTCAACCAACACATTTCAAGTTGTATAGATTTACAATAGCATTCAGTTTGCTATGTTTGGTCCCAGCATGAAGTGGTTTCTCAGCCTTTTTAAGCAAGTCATGAAGGAGGTTCGAAGTTTCACTACAAAAAAATGAAGGATTAGTGTTGGTTTTTTGGTGATGGTTTAAGGGTAAAAACCGTCACTACTAGAAAGGTGACGGTTTAATAGTGTCGGTTTTAAAGGGTAGAGAACCTAGGGTAGGGAAAACTAAAAAGGTGACGGTTTTAGTAAAACCGTCACTAATTAGTGACGGTTTTAGCCAAACCGACACCTTAGGAAAGGTGTCGGTTGAACAGTGGTACTGTTCAACCGACACCTTTCCTAAGGTGTCGGTTTTTAAAAAAACCGTCACTAAATTAATTTTTTTTATTAAAAAAAAAATATACATCAATACCCCAATTTCACAGATCTGCAAGCTTCCAGCAATGATGTATACATCAGTACTGATGTATACTACAAATCTGCAAGCTGTATATTTTACAGAAAAAAAAATATACTACAGATCTGCAAGCTTCCAACAATGAAAGAAAAAGAACAAGAAAAAAGAAAAGAAAAAGAAGATGAACACCAACTAAGAAGTAATCTACATATGAGACAAGAACACAAACATCATCACAACCTAAAATAAAATAAACAGAAGAGAATAATGGAGCAGCAAATTCAGAGATAAGGGTGAAGAATTAATCTACATATGAGACAAGAACACAAATTCAGAGAGCAGCAAATCCCGGTGAGACATTTTATCGAACACCAATCTCGCCTCCATAATCCACCCACACGCAGCATACATCCCAACCAAACCAGTCTGCACAAATGGGTCCGAGTCCAAACCCAACTTCAAGGCAAGCCCGTGAATCTCCATCCCTTGTTCCTACGCCGAAGCCCTCCATCCCCTGTTCCAACGCCGAAGCCTTCCATCCCCTGTTCCAACGCCGAAGCCCTCGACACCGCCTTCAGCAATGGCGGAAAGCTGAACCTGTCCACACCAAGTCCGTCCCTCATCATCTTCTCGCACACCAGAAAGGTCTTCTCGGGCTCGGCCCCACGCGACAACTGGCGCAAGAGCTTGTTGGAAATACGGTTGTCGGGCCTGGCCGGGGATCTGGGTGAAGACGGAGAGAGCGTAGTCGAGGCTGGGGGCCGGGCTTTTCTTCGAGCTAGCTGAGGATGAATAATCCACATCTTCGATCAGATGGTTGTTGCTGCCGATCTCCATCTTCCACGCTACCCGATTGCTCCACTTCCTTCTTCCACTCATTCCTTCTTCCACCGATTGCCTCCCAAGTTGCTGTACAGAGAAAATAAATTAATGAGAAAAGAAATAAAAGGCTTGCTGTACATATAAAATAAATTAATGAGAAAATAAATTAAAGGCAGATGCAAACGCGCGCAGATCTAGATAGAGGCGGGAATTTGTAATTTTATTTCAAAATAGTGTCGGTTCTACAGTAATTACTGTAGAACCGACACCTTTTTTTTTTAAATTAGTGTCGGTTTTGTGAAAACCGACACTATTAAATAGTGTCGGTTTTCACAAAACCGACACCCCTAAAAAAATAGTGTCGGTTTCCCTAAAATCGACACTATTTAATAGTGTCGGTTTTAGTGAAACCGACACCCATTTTTAAGAGGTGTCGGTTTTAGGAAAACCGACATTATTGTGTATTTGTTAGTGTCGGTCCTTTAAACCGTCACTAAAAAAACCGTCATTAAATCTCCAAATTTTTGTAGTGTTTCCAATCAATAGCTCAATTGGCTAAGACCATGCCTAATGAAGCGAATGTCACTAGTTTGAATCCTCCTCACCCCTCTTGTGCGGACATGTAAAAAAAAAGAAAAAAAACAGAAAAATGAGGTTCAAACTACTAACCTCGTTTTGCGACGCATAGTTCCCAGTCAACTAAGCTACCCCTTTAAGGACTTCTTAGTCTCATTTACACAGCATTGACATTAATTGTCACATTTCCTCTTTTAGGAAATTTGGGCCCCAAATATTTATTTGCCACCACCTAGATTTCAATGCTTTCTGCAACCTCATATGATTAGCCAGGACCTATATATCTAATCTTCATTAGGAAAACCATGTTTCTTGCTAAAGGGGTACGTTTTTTTTTTTTTTTTATTATTATTTTTTTTTAAAGGGGTACGTATTGATTATTGAATTAAAGGATCTTACAAGTAATCGCACATACGAAATATGTTATTTAACCCTCATGCATGTGATTGATTTTTGGAAAATATTTGAGATTGTGCACCTCTTTAACTATAATTTTAATACAAATTGACGTAACAATTCATAATTGATGAATTGATTAAGGATATATAAACTATCATGACATTTTATAGAGAAGTTCGTAGTAAAGGCTATTAAGTCACTCTTATATTTATGGAACAATTGAGTTTGTAATTTTTAAAAATAGCAATTTTAAAACTTGTGATTATTGAATGTTTAATAAAATTGTATTTTAATATTTAAAATTGTAATTTTTTTTTTTTTAAAAAAAAAAAAACATTTAAACGGTCTTTACGTCATAAGACATCATCTCTAATCGATCGCCAAACTTGCTTTGAAGAGGTGAAATTGACAAGAGAGATGAAAGTTTATTATCCTCTAGAGTAATCCTACGCACATTATCACAGTCCTGCACTTTCTCTTTCGAACTCTCTCACACGTGGCATTACTCCATCCTTAAACGTACAATAACCGTTGAAGCAGCTTCTTGAAAAACCATTCTCATGGTGGTTTCTATTTCCTCCATTGTACGTGCACCTTACTTTTTAAATATCTCACCGACTTCCCAGACTTTAGTCCTTCTGGATCTTTTGAGTTCAGTTACCCCTATTCAAGTTGAGTTTCATCGTTAATGTTAACCCAATCCCACCTACACACAGCAATCTTGTTGGCCAACCTATAAACTTCATCGGAAAAACCACCATGAATCCTGCTCAAGGGTTACTGAATACGTCGTTGCTTCTCTCCCTACTTGTTTTCCGATTTTGCATTTCCCTTGACACCATTTCCCCCAACCAGCCCGTTAAAGACGGTGACATCCTGGTTTCGAAAGGACAAACCTTCGCACTTGGGTTTTTCAGCCCGGGAAACTCTGGCCGCCGCTACGTCGGAATATGGTATTACAAAGTTCCTGAACAAACCGTTGTGTGGGTGGCAAACAGAGACAGCCCTCTCAATGACACCTTCGGAGTCCTCTCCGTCAACGGCCATGGAAACCTCGTCCTAAACGGCCAAAACCGAAGCGCGCACTCCAATCTGGTCTACAAACGCTTCAGTCTCATCCACAAATGATTCCTCTGCTCAGCTCTTAGATTCTGGGAATCTTGTTTTGGTTCTACCAGACAGCCAAAGCTTTACATGGCAGAGCTTCGACTATCCCACCAATACTATGCTTCCGTACATGAAAATTGGCCTGGACCGGCGGACCGGGTTCAGCCGATACCTAACTTCTTGGAAGTCCGAAGATGACCCAGGAACCGGAAACTACTCATCCGAGATTGACTCAATTGGGTACCCACAATTGTTCCTAAAAAAGAACGGAACTCCATCATGGCGGGGCGGACCTTGGACCGGCCAAAGATTGAGTGGCATACCCGAAATGAATCATAATTTAATTTTCAACTTCAGTTACGTGAACAATCAAGATGAAGTCACAATTGTGAATGATATAATTGACCTTATAGTTCCCACTAGAGCCGTGTTGACTGAATCAGGAATCATTGATCGGTCCACTTGGAACGAGGATGGATGGTTCGTGTCTTGGTCTGCTCCGAAAGAGCCATGTGATATGTATAAAGAGTGCGGTCCAAATTGTTACTGCGACCCATACAATCCGGACAAGTTCCATTGCACATGCTTCCCTGGGTTTGAACCCAATTCGACCCGTGATTGGTACTTGAGAGACGGGTCGGGCGGGTGTGTGAGGAGGCAGGGAGTATCCGCGTGCCGCAGTGGAGAGGGGTTTGTGAAGTTGGCACGTGTGAAGGTGCCGGATACTTCAATAGCACGCGCGGACATGAATCTGAGTTTGGAGGAGTGTAAGCAGGAGTGCTTGAGGGATTGTTCGTGTACGGCTTACACCAGTGCAGACGAGACAAGGGGAGGGATTGGGTGCTTGTCATGGCACGGGGACTTGGTGGACACTAGAGTCTACTCCAATGCAGGACAAGAGTTATATATACGTGTGGATGCAGTTGTGCTAGGTATTTTCCATTTTTATATCTTTTTCTCTCTCACTGCTTTTTAAATTGGAAAACGTGTCTTTTATATATTTTTATCTTGCTTGAATTCTAACCCATCAGCAACAAGTGGATTTTTGTAAGATTTCCTAAACTTGTATTAAAATACTCCTTGTTTTTTATGTCCTTATATGTCACGCATGGCCCATCTGAATCTTGATTTTATGAGGATAGTTTCATGCATTTGCCTTAGGATGAGGATCATGTTATTAGATTTTCTCAATTTTTGTTGAAATTCGAATAGCTTAAGAAAGAGGTATTACATAGTTCACCTGCTCCGAACAGTTTAAGATGCAGGATTCACTTGTTTGGATTAGTTTAGTCTGCAATCTCGTATGTTAGGCTGTTCAAATTTTTGTAAAATTCAAAGAGCCAATCATTCCCCTTAAGCCCATTTCTTTCTCCCTCTCCCTTTTTTCTTGCAATTTTAATCAATATTTACTTGTTATGTTTAATTACCCTCTTTGATTTATGATGCCAATACAAGGAATGTTTAAGTTAAATTACCATTTATGCTAAAAGTTTATAAGAATAAGAAAATGTAATTTTTTTTAATTATTTAATTAATATTGAACACTCTCCTTATATGTGAGTTCAAATTCTCTTGTACTCAAAACAGTTGTTTTGATAGCGTATTAAATCATCATTTATCTTAAAAAAATTAATTGATAAAAAAAATGCAAATTTAATACTATTTTAACAGTTTCTTTCTTTTCTTTTTAGCTCAATATTTAGAGAAAAAAGGCCTACTTAAGAGCAAGAAGATGTTGGCAGTTCTTGTTGTTTCTGTTGCTGTAGTGTTGCTTCTTTTGGTCTCCATTGGATATTGGCTGGTAATGAAGAACAAAAGAGGTAAGTTAACTATTTTCACTATTTTATTTGAAGCTGTTTTTATTTCTTTATTTCTAAGGCTGGTAATTAATGAATGCTGTTCTGTTCTGTTTTGTTCCTCTATTTCATTATTTTCTTTTAATGTATTTCTTTTTGTGTTGGAATTCATAATTGCAAAAACATTGCCTCCTGAAAATTTGTAACTGCGTTTGATGACAGGAAGAGGAAGCAGGGAAAGCGAAAGTCTGTTTAATCTTACCTCAATATCAACATATCTTCAAGAATCTCCATGTAGTATAAGGGAGTTCGATGAAAGTACAAGAAGTTCAGATTTACCATTCTTTGATCTAAGTATCATAGTTGTAGCCACGGATAATTTCTCTAATGCTAACAAACTTGGAGAAGGAGGTTTTGGCTCAGTTTATAAGGTACTACCCTCCCTGAAAGAGTTTCAAAATTTGCATAATTTCAATTCATGTGTTTTAATGCACCAAATTTGTATCCTTGATGTTTCCATGCATCATGACTGAATGAAATTTGTACTCTAATTTCAGGGTCTCTTAGATAATCATAAAGAAATTGCAGTAAAAAGACTTTCAAAATATTCTGGACAAGGAGTAGAAGAGTTCAAAAATGAAGTTTCAATAATTGCTAAACTCCAACACAGGAACCTTGTGAAGATTCTAGGTTATTGCATTCATCGAGAAGAGAAGATGTTAATCTATGAGTACTTGCCAAATAAAAGCCTAGACTTCTTCATTTTTCGTATGTCTACTTTTCACATAAACTTCTTGCAAAATGATCTCCCATTACAAACTCATATATTCCAAGTTCTTATCTCTTCATTCAGATGAAACAAAAAGGCCATTGATAGATTGGGGAAGACGCTTCGAAATTATTTGTGGGGTTGCTCGAGGGCTCTTATATCTTCATCAAGACTCAAGATTAAGAATTATTCATAGAGACTTAAAGGCTAGCAATGTTCTACTCGACAATGCATTGAATCCAAAAATTGCAGATTTTGGTATGGCTAGAATCGTTGGAGGGGACCAAATTGAAGCAAATACAAATCGCATTGTTGGAACATAGTAAGTGTGTTACAAAATAAAGATATATATATGTTACTGATTTCATCCTATTAGGTGACTTCCACTCTTATATGTCTTAAAAGTACAAATTCAAAGGGTTTTAAAATGAAACTTGGTAATTTTTTTTTCTATGGTGTTTATAGAAAGTTTATACTGTACATTAATGCCCAAACATAGAGCTATCTTTAATAACTCATTTTGCTATTGCAGTGGTTATATGTCACCGGAGTATGCAATGCAAGGTCTATTTTCAGTGAAGTCTGATGTATATAGCTTTGGAGTTTTGCTATTGGAGATCATTACTGGCAAAAAGAACAGTGCTTATTATAATGATGGTCTCTCTTCAAATTTGATAGGGCATGTAAGAACACATGCAAATTAATAATGGCTTTTCAAATTATCCTATTATTAGTTTAACGGAATATGATGATTACGTTGTTTGCAGGTTTGGGACCTATGGAGTGAAGATAAAGCCGTGGAAATAGTTGATTCATCACTGGGTGAGCAACATGCTAATGAAATTTTGAAATGTATCCAAATTGGACTTTTGTGTGTGCAAGATCATGCAACAGATAGGCCGACCATGTCAACAGTTGTTTTCATGTTGGGCAATGAGACAACTCTTGCTTATCCTAAACAACCTACATTTATCCTGAATAGCACTTATAATAGAGATGGATTACTTAGTGAAGGAGGTAATTCTGTAAATAAAGTAACAATTACTATTATTAATGCTCGCTAACCGTATATAGGCTGTTAGCTATGTTCAGTGCACCAATTATTTGCTTTTAGCCTATTACAGCACAAGATTAAATTCCTGTAAATCTAGTGTACATTGATATTTTTCTTGTATGAATCATATATATATATATAATTCGAATTACTCTTTAGATGCAATCTAGAATTGTGACATGTGGCATAAATCCTTTTTTTTTAAAAAAAGTTAAACCGGTTTTTTAAGACATAAATTTTTAATCGGTTTTTCTTAAAAAACCGGTCATTACTTAATGTTATTAATTGCATTAACTATATTTCAAGAGTTTTCTATATATAAATTATTCAATAAATTAAGTATTATTAAATTTCAAATTAAATAAGGAAACAAATAATATAAATCAAATTATTATGTATTAATATGTTTAGTCAATTTAATAAATTTTTTCTTTTTATGATTTGTCTCTGTAACCGGACAATCCCACAAAAGATGTCAAGTAGTCTTTGTCTCTACTCCGCGTAGGGCCATGACAGATCCTCAGCAATTTATTAACTGACCAAAAATAAATCCAAGAAAATAAAGGAGATATGGCGTTTGCTATAAATCCGTGAAAGCTTAAGGTTTGGAAGTTAATCTTAAATTCCACGTGGGGGCCGTGACGATTTCCAAGTAATAATCCTGAATTTGTCATGTAGCTAAGTTTTTCTTGAATGACTAAGAATAAATCCAAAAACAATAGACCAACATAACTTATCTCAATACCAAGACTCCCCCCTTCAAGTCTTTTTCATGCAAATTGCTTCTTAATTTCCCCACACACATATATATAGGACCCCATGACATGATGTCAAAATTTTTTTTTTCTTTTGCAAGTCATATAACCAATAAAGCGTGTGAAATTTAGGATATCCACGTACTCATAATAAATCAAAAAGAAAAATTTACTTAATTTGGGAAATAAAGAAGATATATAATTGACGTCCACTTTGGGATTGAAAGTTTATATTAATACATTTAGGATTCTACAAAAACAAAAAAGACGTCATATATCCGTGTAGGGGCCATTATGAATCCTCAGCAATTTCTTAACTGACCAAAAATAAATCTAAGAAAATAAAGGAGACGTGACATTTGCTATAAATCCATGAAAGCTTAAGGTTTGGAAGTTAATCTTAAATTCCATGTGGGGGGCTATGACAATTTCCAAGTAATAATCCTAAGTTTATCATGCAGCTAAGTTTTTCTTGAGGGACTAAGAATAAATCCAAAAAAAAATAGACCAACATAACGTATCTCAATACCAAGACTCCTCCCTTCAAGTCCTCTTCATGCAAATTGCTTCTTAATTTCCACACACATATATATAGGACCCCATGACATGATGTCAATTTGTTTTTCTTTTGCAAGTCATATAATCAATAAAGCGTATGGAATTCTGAATATCCACGTACTCACAATAAATCCAAAAAAAAAAAAAAATCCACTTAATTTGAGAAATAAAGAAGATATATAATTGTCGTCCACTTTGGGATTGAAAGTTTATATTAATACATTTAGGATTTTCAAAAGGAAAATGCTAGGAATTCTCCCCGTAGGTTCTCCTGGCGTTCTTCTAGTCTTATGTAAAACATGATTTAAGAAAAAATAAAATTGTAGTGACTTCCACCATCGGTTTTTTTAGGCATTAGCACCAAATTTGAGGCATTAGCACCAAATTTGTGAGGCATTAGCATCAAATTTAGGATGATCAAATCCATTTTGGGTGATACCATCCCTAAATGGTTAACCTTCCACCCTTAGATTTTAGTTTTGAATATAAAAAAAAGTTTTAAAGTATTATAACCTAACTATTAACTCATAAAAATTAATCTATTAGCAAAAAAACGGTACTACAATTTTATTTTTTCTTAAATTATGTTCTACGTAAGACTGGGAGAACACCAAAAGAATATTACAGGGAGAACCCTAGCAAACCCCTTTTCAAAAACAAAAAAGATGTCATATATATAACCGTTTTTTTCTTAAAAACTCGGTCATTAATTAGTGTAATTAATTGCGTTAATTATATTTCAATATAATCCATGTCATTAATTTGCGTTATGGAAAATACTAGGGGTTCTCCCCTAGTGTTATCTTAGCGTTCTTCCAGTCTTACGTGAAAAATGATTTAAGAAAAAATAAAATTGTAGTAGTTCCCACCACCAGTTTTT
Source organism: Carpinus fangiana (assembly GCA_006937295.1). Taxonomy (NCBI): domain Eukaryota; kingdom Viridiplantae; phylum Streptophyta; class Magnoliopsida; order Fagales; family Betulaceae; genus Carpinus; species Carpinus fangiana. The sequence continues at coordinate 926,866 of CM017324.1, forward strand.
TGCCAACAGATTAATTTTTATGAATTAATATTTATGTTCTAATGCCTTAAAGTTGAAGCTGACGAAACTTACTCAAAACATGGCGCTTGAAGATTGCATCGAGTTGATAGGGTTGGTTATGCATTGAGGAGCTCAAGTACTCCGTGATTACAATTATAAACACTTGCTTGAGCGCTCTTCTTTCATACCAAAGACACAGCGTGTCTTGAGGGATTAAAGGAGTCTGGTTCCACATCTGATATAGCGATATGGATCGACTTCTGCAGAAGTCCACTCAGCTTGCAGTTGTTAGCAATGCCTTGGCTATAATTTACAAGTATACTGAAAAGGCAGCACATGATGATGACGGAGGATCAATAATGTATCAAGATCAAATCTCAGAAGCAAACCTCAAACTCTTGCAATCGAACAAGAAGGGCAGCCAAATGATGCCCCATGCAGTTGTGGGTGTGGCTAAAGATGGAAGTAGGCAATATGCAAGCATCAATGCCGCTCTTAGTGCATACCCAAATGGCCACAAATGACGATATCTCATTTACGTAAAGTCTGGCGTCTACGAGGAGAACGACCCAGATATTCATGTATGGTGATGGGTTAGTAAAACCATTATCTCTGGAAGAGATTTTCATGGGACTATACCTACTTTATGTGAGTGATTGCAAATGCTTTTGCGATGTTTCCTTTCTCTTTTGTTTCAAATTTACTGAAATTCCCTCGATCTCATGATCATGTTACAGCGGTAATTGGCAATGGATTTATTTGCAATGATATTGGAATCAAAATCCCAGAAAAAAGCAGAGGAAATAATTCCATGGCGGCTGTCAAAATTCAGTCTGATCGTGCAGCCTTCTTCAACTGCATAATAAATGGCAATACAAGTACAACATCACGCATATTTGCATTAGCGCATCGACAGTTCTTGATAGATTGTGAAGTCTACGGTGTCACAAAAATCACCAGCGGCAACACAGCTAGCTCTCGTAATCCAACGCTCCAGAATCATTTTAACACACCCATCTCCACCGATATTTGCAAACATTATAGCTTCGCAAGGCAGGAGCGATAAATGTGAAAGCACTGGTTTTGTCATCCATGGCTACTCCAACGAACCAGACTGTTAGGAATAAAGATCGCCACACGTGCGAAAGGTAAGCGCAACAAGCTATCGCGGTTCCCGCGATAGCCATTTGGAGCTCACCCCGCGTAGGGTCCAAGTAAGTGCCTTCCTTATCCGTGGAACGTACTATCCGCTAGATTCACGACTCGCCTCTTCAATGACTCATACACGCCTACTACTGGACCAAAGTATGGTTCCCCGTACCACCTCACTTCCAAGGCATGCTTGTACGACCTCACGTCTCTGGTGTATGAAGACTGAGGGTAAGAATGGGCAACCCCTCCTTGTATTACGTCAAAACTAAGATGCTGGCCATACCTTGTAAGATGTGCACTCTTGTGCACGTCAATCATTTGTATAGTAGCCACCTTTGAATACAATAACACACCACTATATATAGGGCGTTCGTTTTTTATAAAAGGTAGAGTTTTTCCTAGTTTTGCTGTGGGAGAAAACTCATCTATCATCTTTCCCTCGTGTTGACCGAAAAATTGCACTAACAGTTTGGTGCCGTCTGTAGGAATCGTCGAGCATAGCCGTCTTAGCTCTTTTCCGCTAGAATAAGCATGTCGGCCATTGAGGGACAGACGACTGGCCCGGAGAACCCTACATCATCAACGGCCCTTCAACCCGAAGCTACTAAGGCCTATGTTTGGGTAGCTCCATCCAGCATAGTCTTGACGCAAGGTGGAGCCAATAATGGAGCTGCAATGGAGGAAACCACAGGAGCCCCTAATGTCAGTGACCCACACGTAAGCTACCTCACTTCCCAACTGGAGCTGGAGAGAGGTCGCGTACGAGAGCTTACCCAGCAAAACTTAGAGCTTTCCCAGTAGGTCTATACTGAGGAGTATTTACGGAACGCCGAGAGGGGAATGCAGCACCAGGAGTGTGGACGGCACTATGGCTCCGGCGGAGTGATACCGGACGTGTACTTCTGGCATGACGAGTATGTAAGCCATGAAGCAACCCCAGAAGAAGAGGAGTTCTACCGCGGTATGACTCACGGGGGGTACAATGCAAAGATTCAAGGAGATTATGGGCCATACGGTAATATGGGGTTTTAGGATCACAGTTATCAGGAGCATGGTCACCTCAACCGGGGGGCATTAGAAGGGCCCCTCTACGCTAACACCCTGTTCCAAGGTGAAGAAGCATATCACCTAGGTGGTGAAGGGTATGCGAACTATATAGGACCATACGCATTCGCACCATATTGCACCACACAAGCTCTCGCGTACGGTGCAGGGACAACACATGAGCGGGGTCATCGTGAGAATTTCACCTTGCTCGAGAACAGGAGCGATTCCCAAGGCCATTGCAGGCAACCCGCGGTTGGGTCAAACAACGAAGATTGGCGAACTATGTACAGCGAGTTAAAAGACGAATGCAGGGCTATGGCCCGTCAAATGAAAGGAAAGTCAGCAACAATAGAAGATACGCTCAGAAATATGAATTTGCCTTTTACAACGCGGGTGTTGAATTTCCCTCTGCCTCCCAAGTTCAAGGTTCTGCCCATCTCTCTCTATGATGGGGCTACTGATCACATGGCCTATCTCGAACAATTTCGAGCTCATGTGGCTCTCTGCGGAGTTCCAGACAAAATTGCATACAGGGCCTTTCCGCTCACACTAACAGGTGCAGCCCGCGAATGGTTCGCCAGTATTCCATCCAATTCCATAGACAACTTCACCGACCTTGCGAAACATTTCCTCGCTCATTTCATGTCCACACACTGGCGGAAGATGCCTGTCTCTTACCTGATGACGGTTCAGCAGAAGGATTCAGAATCACTAAAGGATTATATTGATCGCTCTCAGAAAGAAAGGTTAGCCGTAGCGGCAGCGCCCGGGAACCTGGTCCTTATGGCCCTGATGAACGGGATCCATCCTCAGAATCCCCTGGCTCTAGAGGTGGCGCGAAAACCTCCTTCCGACTTGCAAGAGTTCATGGAGAAAGTTGCCAAATTCATCAATGGAGAGGAGTCCATCCGCGCTATGACTGCTGCTAGACGAGAGCAATGGCCGCAGCCCCTAAGAAAGAATCTCTTGCGGCTGGCTTGCTCCCGAAGAAGGGACTATTCGGTAGAAAGGGAGACAAGGGAAAGCAGGCAATGACGCGGGAACTGAACCTCCCTCCCTTGAATACTTGTCTAGTTGAAGTCCTGCGAGAAATTATGACTATACCAGAAGCAAGGTACCCCGCTCCAATGCGAGCTCCGCCTGACAAAAGAAGCACGAACAAGTATTGTGAATATCACCGCGATCACGGGCATGACACGGAGGATTGCATTTCTCTAAAAATAGAAATAGAAAGACTGATTCGCAATGGAAAGTTAGCCAGGTTTGTAGCGGACCAAGGACACCCCGTTGCTGGCGGACAGCGAGGGACGGGAGGAAGGAGGCCTCAACCATGGCCCCGAGGCCGTAATAATCGAATTAGAGGCCCAGAAGGTGGTCAGGATAGAGACCACCTCGCTAGGACTGATATCATTCGTAGTCCGTGGAGGGATGCGAACCGAGAACGTGCATTGCGGGAAGATCTTCCTCATGAAGATAGGGAATCTGAAGAGGAACAACCTTTTCCTCTTGTGGTAAGGGGAAATGAAGGGCGCTAAGAGATGGAGCGGAGGCATCGTCCAGAGAATCGCCTTGTAATTCATAACAGGGCCATAAGGGATATCAATACGATCGTGGGAGGATTTATAGGAGGCGGGGAGTCCAGCTCTACCTGTAGGAATCACGCCAGAAGTCTCACATCGGGAGAAGTATTGTTAGTAGCAAGGCCATCTAAGTCACAGAGGAGAGAGACTCCGCCGATTGTGTTTTCTGACGAAGATTTTCAAGGAATTGTCTTCCCCTATGACGATACGCTTGTGGTAACTCTACTCATCTCCAATTATAACGTTCATAAGGTACTCATAGATACTGGTAGTTCGGCCGACATCCTGTTCATGGGTGCTTTCGAGAAAATGTCTATAGATAAAGGGAGGATACTCCCTATGACCGCCCCGCTTGTGGGCTTCAGTGGCGAGAAGGTTCGCCCAGTATGAGCAATCTCGCTCCCCGTTACAGTCGAATTTGAGCCAATACAAGTGACTATTATGATCGACTTCATAGTTGTAAACAAACCCTCCGCATACCATGCCATCATCGGAAGACCTGCACTGAACGCAATGAAGGCAGTAGTGTCCACACCCAATCTCGCTATGAAATTCCCCACAGAATTAGGAGTGGGAATAGTCAGGGGAAGTTAAGAGGTAGCGCGTTATTGCTATAATGCCACCCTTAAGGAACCGCTAATGAAGGAGACTTTTGCAGTCGCCATGGAAGTGAGGGATGAAAGCAAGCTATGCCAGGGAAAATCTGCAGAAGACTTATAAGAACTGCTGTTGAGCGACTTGGGCAAGATTGTGAAGATAGGGTCCCACTTAACTAATGAAGTGAAGACAATGCTAGCACAGCTATTGGAAGCGAATATGGATGTGTTCGCGTGGACTCACCGAGATATGCCAGGAATTGACCCCGCTGTAGTCACCCACAAGCTGAACGTAGATCCGTCCGCGAAACCTATGAAGCAGAAGCCCAAGTTAATTTCTACGGAAATGAGTAAGGCCATAATAGCGAAAGTAGAGAAGCTTAAGTAAGCCGGCTTCATCAAGGACGTGAGATTCCCATCTTAGGTATCTAATGTCATGATGGTTAGAAAGCACGACGAAAAGTGGAGAATGTGTGTCGACTTCACCAACCTAAATAAAGCGTGCCCCAAGGATAGCTTCCCGCTTCCTAGAATCGACTTGCTCGTCGATTCCACAGCAAAGCATGAATTGTTTAGTTTCCTAGACGCATTCTCAGGATACAACCAGATCCAGATGGACGAAATCGACAAGTAGAAAATACCTTTGTCACAGATTACGGACTATATTGCTATGAAGTTATGCCTTTTGGCTTAAAAAGCGCGGGAGCTACTTACCAAAGGCTGATGAATCATATGTTCAGAGCACAAATCGGGAGGGTAGAAGTTTATGTAGATGACATGTTGGTCAAGAGTAAGGTAGCGAGCTGCCACATGAAAGACCTAGAAGAAACTTTCCAAACTTTAAGGCACTACTCTTTGAAACTGAATCTTGTAAAGTGCACCTTTGGTGTATCTGCTGGAAAGTTCCTTGGGTTTATCGTATCGCAAAGAGGGATAGAAGCAAACCCGAAGAAGGTGCAGGCTATAATGAATATGCAGCCCCAAACTAATACCAAGCAGCTTCAACAGCTCACGGGTCGAGTCGCTACCCTAAATAGGTTCGTGTCGAGAGCGACGGATAAATGTTGCATTCTCAGGATACAACCAGATCCAGATGGACGAAATTGACAAGGAGAAAATAGCCTTCGTCACAGATTGCGGACTATATTGCTATGAAGTTATGCCTTCTGGCTTAAAAAGCGCGGGAGCTACTTACCAAAGGCTGATGAATCATATGTTCAGAGCACAAATCGGGAGGAATATAAAAGTTTATGTAGATGGCATGTTGGTCAAGAGTAAGGTAGCGAGCTGCCATGTGAAAGACCTAGAAGAAACTTTCCAAACTTTAAGGCACTACTCTATGAAACTGAATCCTGCAAAGTGCGCCTTTGGTGTATTTGCTGGGAAGTTCCTTGGGTTTATCGTATCGCAAAGAGGGATAGAAGCAAACCCGGAGAAGGTGCAGGCTATAATGAATATGCAGCCCCCAACTAATACCAAGCAGCTTCAACAACTCACGGGTCGAGTCGCTGCCCTAAACAGGTTCGTGTCGAGAGCGACGGACAAATAAACCTTTCTTCAAAATTTTATGAAATGCCTTTTTGTGAGGGGAAGACTTTGATAAGGCATTTGAGCAACTAAAGGAATACCTAGCAAAGCCACCGCTCCTTAGCAGACCGCAAGAGGGTGAGCCACTGTATCTTTACCTAGCCGTATCACTGTCTGCAGTCAGTTCTGCCCTGATAAGGGAAGATTCAGGAGTGTTGCAGCCAGTTTACTATTCGAGCAGAGCGTTCCGCGGAGCAAAACCAGATATCCTCGAATAGAGCAGCTAGTGTTTGCGCTGATTATAGCTGCCAGAAGGCTGCGCCCTTACTTCTAGGCCCATGCAATCAAAGTGTTGACAGATTTTCCGCTCAACCAAATCTTGCATAAACCCGAAACTTCAGGTCATCTAGTCAAATGGGCAATTGAGCTCGGAGAGTTTGACATAGAGTACGTCCCCAGGCTGTCGGTGAAGGGACAAGTTGTAGCAGATTTCATCGCGGAGTTCACAGATATGGTCGCAGAACCAAAGTGTGAAAAAGATGGCCTCTGGACCGTCAATGTGGATGGTTCGGCTAACAAGAGATGTGGCAGAGCAGGTGTGATAGTCAAATCCCTAGAAGGGCAAGGGCTTAGGTACGCTGTCAGACTGGGGTTTAAGGTAACCAACAATGAAGCAGAGTATGAGGCGATAATAGCAGGGTTGGCAATAGCTGTGGAGTTGGAGGCGAAGAATGTTGAAATAAGAAGTGATTTCAGTGTAATAGTGGGACAGGTCAATGGCGAATTCGAAGCTAAAGAAGAGCGGATGTAGAAGTACCTCGCGAAGGTGAAAGAGTTGATGGCAAGACTCAAGAAGGTTGTGATCATTAAGGTACCGCGATCTTTGAACAACGCGGCAGATCAACTAGCCCGGTTGACAGCAGCATTGGAGGAGGAACTAGATTCCTCGAAAGAGCGGATTCGCCTAATACCTGAGTCCTCAATTACTTCAGTAAAAGAAGTCGCACATGTGGATGCTAAGCCAAGTTGGGCGGAAGACATTGTTCAATTCCTGGAAGACGGAAGACTCCCCGAGGATGGAAGAGAGGCAAAGAAGATAAGGCTAAAAGCCGCGAAATATATGATTCTCCAAGGAACACTCTACAAGTGCGAACAAACCTTGCCGCTGCTAAAGTGTGTCTCTTCAGAAGAAGGAACCTACATATTGGGTGAAATCCATGAAGGTGTATGTGGAAGCCATGCAGGCGGACGAGTCCTGGCCCACAGAGCAGTGAGGATGGGGTATTACTGGCTGAAAATGTATGCTGAGTCGATGAAAGTTGTCCGAAAGTGCAAGAAGTGCCAGCAATTTGCTCCAGTTCCGCGTATTCCCCCAGAAGAGCTCACTCATATCTCTTCACCATGGCCATTCGCGCAATGGGGGGTAGATATCATGGGGCCACTCCCGACTGGAAAAGGAAGAATAAAATTTGCAGTGGTCGCGGTAGATTACTTCACTAAATGGGCCAAGGCAGAAGCCTTAGTAAGCATAACCACTCAGAATATTGTGCGATTTCTCTGGAAGTCAATTGTCACCAGATTCGGAATCTCGCACGCCTTTGTTACTGATAATAGAAGGCAATTCGATTGCCAACCATTTAGGGAATGGTGCGAAAAGTTGGGAATCAAAAATTTTTATTCATCCCCAAGCCATCCTTAAGCGAACAGGCAAGTGGAAATCACCAACAGGACCCTCTTCACAATCATAAAGAAGAAGTTGGAAGAAAGGAAAGGCGCTTGGGCCGAAGAACTGCAAGATGCACTATGGACGTACCGCACAACTCCGCGAACCCCTACGGAGGACACTCCATACAAGCTGACATTCGGCAATGAGGCAGTTATTCCTGTTGAAATAGGCTCCACAAGCACGTGGGTGCGGTACTATGATCCCGTAAAAAATGATGAAGGCCTCCAACTGTCCCTGGACCTGGTTGAAGAGAGACGGGAAAAGGCAAGCCTGACTTTGACGGCCTACCAGCAGAGGGTCTCCCAGTATTTCAATCAGCAGGTGCACCCCCGTAAGTTCGTAATTGGGGACTGGGTCCTACGCAAAGCTACAACCGCCACGAAGGACCCAGCGGAAGGAAAGCTGGCTCATAAATGGGAAGGCCCGTACAAGGTTATCGGAAATTACTTGCCTAGAACCTATCACCTCGAAAATGTAAAGGGCAGGCGCCTACTGCACCCATGGAATGCCCTAAACTTGAGAAAGTTCTACCAGTGACTCCACCCCTAATGCTTCTGCACCATAATATTTTCCCTTATATTTTATGTCTGTAATATTTGTGGCAAACCCTAGCAGGCTTCTGATGGCCTCGGCCTCTCAGCTAATAGTATTTCGGCTATGCTTAAAGGCCGCCGCATGACCACAGATGAACTTGTCCTTGTTGACAACTTGTAGGAAAATAAGCTGGTCATCCCGTGAACCGTTATCGCTATGACAACCCCATATGATGCTAAATATATAAAGAAAGAAGAAAAGAAAGAGAAGGCCAAGCCAGAGGTTAAGTCCAAATTCACTGTCGTGTAGAAGCTGCCCCAGGGGTATGCTCTCACCACGGCGAAGAGACCTATTTAAATCTCAAGCCAGGTCCAATCCAATTATACCACAAGACTGCTGGAACAGCATACCCTTGGCATAATTGGGAGACTAGCCCTTAAAGTCAAAGGAGATCATTCGAAAAAAGAAAAACCAAGTTTCCAGCTACTCGAAATATTAATAATGCAACAAACAAACAGCAGCTCATGCAGCCTGCTGTCCTAAAAGGCAAGAAAAGGATATGCCCAAGCAAACACGCAAGCGGATAAAAAAATGCTCTGTAAACTTAAGGTGTTTTATTTGATTTGATTTTTACATTGTACATCAACTAGGGCACACTTATAATAATAAAAAATTAAAAAAAAAAAGATAAAAGGGGGCGCAAAGGACACACTAGCCAAGCCGCGATAGATTTCACCACTATTCTTCCTCACTCGCGGAGTCTGGCTCAGGGAGAGGAGGTGCTATCATGAGCTACGTATTGCTCAAATCGGGGGCGTCAGGGAGCTCTACTGCCCCAATCGTCGCCAGCTCGGCCATGGCGCCTTCATCGATCATCAGATCATTAATGTTCGTCCTCCTAAAGTCGCCACGCTGCTTGCCATACAGCATAAGAGATCTAAATGTCTCAAACCCCCAGACGTAGTCGTGGTACCAAGACCGGTTGCGCACTATGACCACTTAGCGCAGTTGAGCCCGGAGCCTCCGCACCGTCCTCATCTCAGTTCGTAACTGGGCTCGGAGATTCTGGCCTCTGCGACTTCGGAAGCTGATCAGCTCGAAGATTTTTCTTTGAAGGCACCATCGCTGAGGGCCCTACCTGGGCAGCGACTTTCTTTCGTGGACCTTTGTCCCCAGCCAGTTTCGCCCGAAGCTCGGCAATCGTCTGGTCCTTTTCGGATATGTTGACAACCATTTCTGCACATAAGGACTCCGACTTACCCAGGGCCTTCTCGAAATCAGCAGCTTTAACGACCTCCTCTACGCGAAGAGCTTTCACCTTGGATAGGTTGTCCCGTAAATCTACGACATCCTTCTCAGCGCGGTTGCGGCTCTCCCGTACCCAGTGAAGCTGCCGCTCCAGGCCTTCAACCTTGGCTATATAGAAGGTGGTGTCATTCCTCACCTTCCACTCAAAGGCAGTCTTATTTATAAGCTCAGACTCCATACGAGACATGAGCTCCTTCTCCCTAGTGACGCCCTGGGCCAATTTTTCCTCAAGGTCGCTCTGGAGCCTGGCCATGGCGTTACCCCTTTTTCGTCAACTCTGCCTCCGTTGCCTTCCGCAATTCCTCCGCTCCTGCCAGCCGAGACTCCAATCCCTTCAGTTGGTCCTCCGCCGTAACTCACACGGCTTTGAGTTTTTTATTTTTCGCGTTAAGGAGAAACTCAGAGTCAAGAGTTTCCCGCAGCTCTCACTCCAAAAGTGAGATCTTCTCGCACGAGTCGACCTTCTCTCTCTCAAGCTCCGCAATTCGACTTTCGCAAGCGTTAAGTCTTTGCTGGAGCTCGGCAGATGAGCCCTGAGCACTTTCTAACTCAGCCTTGAGCCTCGCAGTCTCAAGGCCCCCAGCAGACAGGCTTCCGCCTTGAGCAGAAACCAGACGTGCTAGCTCCACCATGTCCTGCACGCAAGTTAAAGAAAGGTCACGGCATGCTCTAAGTACTGGAAGAAAGGAATCAAGTGAAGGTGATTTTATACCACAAAGATCTGCTGGCGCCAAGTCTCCAAGGAGTTCTCACTTTGACACGGCAGTTTGATTGCCTCCGCGGGGAGTACAGAAGCAAGGATCACGCAAGGATCCGTGAGAAAACCCGCGACAGCCCACCAGGAAGGCTCTCCGCCACACTTTCTTACACTTGGATCCTCTTTCAGCGGAAGCTCCTGCGCATCATCCTTTCCCACGATTGGCATTTCCTTCGAAGTCTCAGGTGCAGGCACCGCTTAAGAGGCAATTTCTTGGACCAAGGGGGAAAGGGACTCTACGGTTGTACCGAAGTCATCCTGAACAGTGGCAGCGGAAGTGTCTCCCTCTTGCCCTTCACCACCTTCACTCGCCTCAGGTGAGGCGGTCTCTACTTTCTAGGTCAGCGCCAACCAGTCACCTGTTGGCGCAGCAAAAGCGAGAGGAGGAACGTCAATTACGGGGGCTTCCCTTGGAGGAGGGACGTCAGCCTCCTCCCTCACCGGGCTCTCTTCCCTTGGGGAGTCGAGGTCCACGATCATGGGTTCCTCCCCAGGCATGGTAGTTGTCTCTCGCACAACTATCGTCTCAAGAGGCACCTCACTTGGCAGAGACACCTCATTCTTAACCTCTTTGAGAGGGTTTGTTTTGAACAGGATTTGGGGCCGAGGAGCAGCGAAGCTCAAACCCTTCTCTAGGATCTGGAACACCTCTGCAGGCCCTTCTCGAGGTTGAGGGCAGGGTTTCTTGGCTGCAAGTTCGACCCCTTCAACTTCAGCCTTTCTCTTTTCTACTTTGACGGTTGTTTTCGCTGGGATATCTTCTCATGCAGGGATCCGCATTGAGTGGGAGTCTCTCCATTTCCCCTGCGGATATCCCATAAGACATTCAAGGTTGTCCCTGGTAAGGAGACAACCGACATCGAGCTTATCGGGGTTACTTTTTGCCCACCGACGAATCGCCTCGACGTTGCGCTTCTCTGTTGGGCTAAGGGATGAGGGCACTCGCAGGTGGCTCTTACGCGGAACCCCCATACAACTGGGACTATCAAAGGGACATTGAGGTACCTCTCCCTCACGCCTAGCTCCTAGTTGGCTCTCGAAATGAAGAAGAAGCCCCACTCGTAGTCGTCTCCAGTGTGCCACCTCTCGAGCATCTTTATGAAATGAGGACGCCTCTAGAAGCTCCATCCCTCTCTATAGTTCGCCGGTCTGTAGAATGACAAGAACTCTTTTACGGAGGGATAAGCATCTCGCCCCTGCGCCATCTTCCACAATATGCAGAAGGATACCAACAAAACCCACCCCGTGGGTTTAATCTGGCTGGGAGCCAAGTTCAGTTCCGCAAGCAACTCACAGAATAGTGGGTTGAGCGGGAGACTTACCCCTGCCTTGAACATTGCTTCGTAAACCGCAACCTCGCGGTTATAGGCAGAATGAGTAGCGCCTTCCACCTTCCCAGGGATACGAATGGTCACATCGTCAGGAATTGCGTACGCCCTGCGCAGGCGCGAGACATCCTTTGCGGACAGGGTCAATCTCCACTCGAGAAAGGAATCGGAAGCCTTACTTCTGGTGGGATCTTCGACCTGGTCTCCTTTAGCTTTCTTCAAAGCCTCAAGCTGTTCTGGCCTCTTTTTCCCCATTAGAAAAATGATCTCCAATGCCAATTCGGTGGGTAAACAAGCAGTACCCGAACGAAGCAGGCAATGGGCCACACTCAAGCGTAATCATGGCACGGACAGTCGAAGGAAAGGGAGAAGCAAATCCAAGAGGCGAAAAGCAGGATTTGAAGAGTTGACAAACCTGTGATACTCAGAGTCAGAAGTAGTCGTAGACACGAAAAATGCCGCTCTGTTGAAGAAGAATGGGGAGGAAGTTGTGCAGATAAAGACGTGAAATTGTGGAGTCCTTTGAATTTTTCAGGATTTCGAAAGTGAAAGGCCTACTCTCCTCGCAAATCCAAATATATCCACGCACGGCTCCCGGTCAGTCATCATTTCTTTCTGACGTGTGGCGTTCCAACACAAGTCGGCGGTAGCAACGAAAAGCCGTGTCTATTGATATTACCCAGAAACGGGTAGTTGATAGGACGCTTGCTTTAGGCAATTGAGAAGTCACATGTTTGATCTGTTCTGACACAAGCATATTAGCACATGACTGGTGGGGTATGACATGTAGGTTTAATGTGTATGTTTCTGTGTTTTGGGTGACACTGNCATTAATGCCCAAACATAGAGCTATCTTTAATAACTCATTTTGCTATTGCAGTGGTTATATGTCACCGGAGTATGCAATGCAAGGTCTATTTTCAGTGAAGTCTGATGTATATAGCTTTGGAGTTTTGTTGCTGGAGATCATTACTGGCAAAAAGAACAGTGCTTATTATAATGATGGTCTCTCTTCAAATTTGATAGGGCATGTAAGAACACGTGCAAATTAATAATGGCTTTTCAAATTATCCTACTATTAGTTTAACGGAATATGATGATTACGTTGTTTGCAGGTTTGGGACCTATGGAGCGAAGATAAAGCCATGGAAATAGTTGATTCATCACTGGGTGAGCAACATGCTAATGAAATTTTGAAATGTATCCAAATTGGACTTTTGTGCGTGCAAGATCATGCAACAGATAGGCCAACCATGTCAACAGTTGTTTTCATGTTGGGCAATGAGATAACTCTTGCTTATCCTAAACAACCTGCATTTATCCTGAATAGCACTTATAATAGAGATGGATTACTTAGTGAAGGAGGTAATTCTGTAAATAAAGTAACAATTACTATGATTAATGCTCGCTAACCGTATATAGGGTGTTAGCTATGTTCAGTGCACCAATTATTTGCTTTTAGCCTATTACAGCACAAGATTAAATTCCTGTAAATCTACTGTACATTGATATTTTCTTGTATGAATCATATATATAATTCGAATTACTCTTTAGATGTAATCTAGAATTGTGACATGTGGCATAAATCCTTTTTTTAAAAAAAATGTTAAACCAGTTTTTTAAGACATAAATTTTTAATCGTTTTTTCTTAAAAAACTGGTCATTACTTAATGTTATTAATTGCGTTACGGGGAGTACTCCTAGCAAACCCCTTTTCAAAAACAAAAAAGATGTCATATATATATATATATAACCGGTTTTTTTTTTAAAACTCGGTCATTAATTAGCACCATTAATTGCGTTAATTATATTTCAATATAATCCATGTCATTAATTTGCCTTATGGAAAATACTAGGGGTTCTCTCCTAGTGTTCTCTTAGCATTCTTCCAGTCTTATGTGAAAAATGATTTAAGAAAAAATAAAATTGTAGTAGTTCCCACCATCAGTTTTTTGTCAACAAATTAATTTTAATGAATTAATATTTATGTTCTAATGCCTTAAAGTTGAAGCTGACGAAACTTACTCAAAACATGGCGCTTGAAGATTGCATCGAGTTGATAGGGTTGGTTATGCATTGAGGAGCTCAAGTACTCCGTGATTACAATTATAAACACTTGCTTGAGCGCTCTTCTTTCATACCAAAGACACAGCGTGTCTTGAGGGATTAAAGGAGTCTGGTTCCACATCTGATATAGCGATATGGATCGACTTCTGCAGAAGCCCACTCAGCTTGCAATTGTTAGCAATGTCTTGGCTATAATTTAATTACGAGTATTCTAAAAAGGCAGCACATGATGATGACGGAGGATCAATAATGTGAAAACAATTGATATAAATGTTCATGTTGGTTAACATAATGTATCAAGATCAAATCTCAGAAGCAAACCTCAAACTCTTGCAATCGAACAAGAAGGGCAGCCAAATGATGCCCCATGCGTTGTGGGTGTGGCTAAAGATGGAAGTTGGCAATATGCAAGCATCAATGCCGCTCTTAGTGCATACCCAGATGGCCACAAAGGACGATATCTCATTTACGTCAAGTCCGGCGTCTACGAGGAGAACGACCCAGATATTCATGTATGGTGATGGGGTTAGTAAAACCATTATCTCTGGAAGAGATTTTCATGGGACTATACCTACTTTATGTGAGTGATTGCAAATGCTTTTGCGATGTTTCCTTGCTCTTTTGTTTCAAATTTACTGAAAATCCCTCGATCTCATGATCATGTTACAGCGGTAATTGGCAATGGATTTATTTGCAATGATATTGGAATCAAAATCCCAGAAAAAAGCAGAGGAAATAATTCCATGGCGGCTGTCAAAATCCAGTCTGATCGTGAAGCCTTCTTCAACTGCAGAATAAATGGAAGTACAAGTACAACATCAAGCATATTTGCATTAGCGCATCGGCAGTTCTTGATAGATTGTGAAGTCTACGGTGTCACAAACATCATCAACGGCGACGCAGCTAGCACTCGTAATCCAACGCTCCAGAATCATTTTAACACACCCATCTCCACCGATATTTGCAAACATTATAGCTTCGCAAGGCAGGAGCGGTAAGCGTGAAAGCACTGGTTTTGTCATCCATGGCTGCTCCATCGAACCAGACGAATCTTATAATAGACCGGAGGATTCGGCTTACTTGGGGATTGCGGCGGGGGAAATATTTATTAAAGAACAATCGTGATGGAATCATCTCTGGGAGATTTAATTCATCCAGATGGATGGTATAACAACTATGCAATAGATACAGTGACATTTGGTGAGTATGAAAACAGGGGGCCTGGAGCTGGAACCAACAATAGAGTGAATTGGGAGGGATACAGGCCGGCCTTTTTTTCCTGATGAATTATATATATAGAAGAAAACAAAAAAAAACATATATATATATACACACATATATATAGGGAGGAAATAATCGATAGTGTGATACAATTTTCAGCCAATCAATTTTTGGATTAGCCATTGAATATTTATTTTTTAATAATTATTGATGACCGTCACCATCAGCTCAATGGAATGGGGGTGATATGATGCCCATGACCATGAGAGTATAGTATGTATCGTATGTCATTTCTTTCCTTATGTTTAAGGAAAATTTAAAAAAAAAAAAAAATCACAAAAACTTACCTACATTAGATTCCTTTTTAGCGAATTTCTTAATGTGTAGAGAATCAAGAATAGCCCTATTCATTATTTTAATACAAACATTTATCCTCTTTTATCTTTTTGTCTTTAATTTGGGAATTTGTGAAAAAGGTTTGGGTTTAGGTAAAGAAATAATATTTTAATAATATAGGGAAAAGTAAGGAAACTATTATGAAATATATTTTCATATAAATATTGGAAATGATCAAAACAATTAATAAAAATAAATGTACGTATAGGTACCAATAAATAAGTTTCAATTCACATCATCTTAGTATCTTTCTCTTTGGTAAAAGATTTTATGCCAATAGGTGCATATTGGCCTAGCCTCCAAGCCACAATGTATTTTCCATTTTTTTTTTTTTTCTAATCAAATGTGAAAAAATGTTACTAGGGAAATTCCGCCCAGATTATGCCAATTAGCTAGAAAGTTGATAACCAGTCTTCAAGGAACAGCTCAATTAGCTATAAATCATGTCTAATGAAATAGATGTCACCATTTCGAATATCCATCTCATTTTCCTGTGCATGTAGACATATAAAAAAACAAAAGAAGAGAAAGAAAGATGATCACCAAATTCACCACCTAAATGAAGGAGATTCCCATAACTAGGAAGCCATACTGATGAGCTGTCTCTCCTGTTCATACCAAACTCGGCTCTAAAATTAGGCATGTGGTTTTGAGAAGGTAGCATGAAAACGTATGGTACCCAACCGAATACTGTTACCAACAGTAAGATTTTGGTTGCTTTCCCGAGGCCTCAAACTCATTTATGCTGCTTTTTCTAACCTCCCTGCGACGCATACAAAAAAGAATGGTACAATTTGAGGAGGATAATCCAGATGACCTTCTGGGTAACATGGTCGTATTGGGAATCTCTCTCATAGTAATTGCAGCAGTTGTAATCGGCGTTGTTGCCGGAATAGATCGCCCCGGCGATAGCAACTCTGACAAGATGACACAAACTGAGTCACTTGACTCTGTTTGTGGCCAAACTGATTACAAGCAAACCTGTACGGCCAGCCTACAACCGGCAGGTATGAAGGCCGCAGTGATAAGCTATTTCAGAGTTGCAGTGAATGCTACTTTAACAGCAATGGCACATGCAATGAAGATGGTGAAAGCAGATGCTGACGCGGTTAGTTTGGATCATGAAAGTGAAAAGATGGCGCTTGAAGATTGCATCGAGTTGATAGGGTTATGCATGGAGGAGCTGCAGTCCGTTATTACAATATTTATAAACAGTACTACATCAACCTCATTCCATTACGATTCGGGTGATATTAGGAGCAGCTTGAGCGCTGTGCTTTCCTACCAGATAGCGTGTATTGAGGGATTAAAGGAGTCTCGTTCTACATCTGATAATGTGGATCAAATTCTGCAGAAGCCAACTGAGCTTACTAGCAATGCCTTGGCTATAATTTACGAGTATTCTGAAAACGATGACGCAGCGGCGGATCCGCAAGCAGCAGCAGCAGCCATGCCTCCGCCTCCGCCTCCGGCAACATCTAACGATCCAATTGGACCGGTCGGGCGCCAACTGTTGGAATCCGGCGGCGGCCAGATGAAGCCCGATGCGGTTGTGGCTAAAGATAAAAGTGGGCAATATGCAAGCATTGCTGCCGCTCTTAATGCATACCCAAATGGCCACAAAGGACGATATCTCATCTACGTAAAGTCCGGCGTCTACGAGGAGAACGTTATCATCGCCAAGAATACGACACAGATATTCATGTACGGTGATGGGCTTGATAAAACCATCATCTCTGGAAGAGATCATTTCCGTGGGCATGGGACTACTACGTATAGGAGAGCTACTTTATGTGAGTTACGTTAATTGCTTAATTAATTAAATTAACCATATATATATCATATATGTGTGTGTGTGTCTCTCTCTCTTTCTCTTTAATTTAATTTTCCCTCTCATGCATGAATCACGCATGATCTAATTAAATTAATCTTACAGCTGTAATTGGAGATGGATTTATCTGCAAGGATATTGGAATCAAAGTCCCAGAAAAAAGCAGAGGAAAGTCGATGGCGGCGGCTGTTAAAATGCAGTCTGATAGAGCAGCCTTCTTCAACTGCAGAATAAATGGCAGTGCAACATCAAACATATATGCATTAGCGAATCGGCAGCTTTTGGTAGGTTGTGAAATATACGGTGTCACAAACATCATCAGAGGCGACGGTGCAGTTGTAATCCAACGCTCAAAAATAATTTTGACACCGCCATCATCTAGCTCGGAAAACAATAATAATTATAATATTATTATAGCTTTGCAAGGCAGGAGCGATAGGTGGGAAAGCAGTGGGTTTGTGATCCAAGCCTGCACCATCAGGCGAGACGAATCATATATATACTCCCCTAGATCAGGAGTAGTAGTGGGGAAAGGTGGTGCTTACTTGGGCATGGCAGTGGCGAATTATTCAAGAACAATCGTGATGGAATCAAGTCTGGGGGATTTGATTCACCCAGATGGATGGTATTGGGATAACAACAAGAAGTACGCAATAGAAAATGTGACGTTTGCCGAGTATGAAAACATGGGGCCTGGATCAGCTGCAACCAACAGCAACATTAATAGATCAATTCACGTGATCAGCAATTCAAGTGATGCAATGCGTTATACGGCTGGTCGTTTCATCCAAGCACAAAACTGGTTTAATGGCACCCTAGTCCCCCCCTTCAAGCCCGGCCTTGTTTTTCATAACAAAAGATGATACAAATAATTATTAAGAAACATATATATATAGAGAGAGAGAGAGAGGAGATCTAGGGGGAGTTCTGTTTTTAATTACATGGAGAGAGTGTTTGGTAAACCCCATCACATTTCCCAACAAAGAATAACAATGTACTGTTTATGGATTAAAAATAAATAAATGATTAATTTGTATGGGAAAATGAAAAAATGGTATTGAAAAGTGGAAAAATTTATTTTGTAGTGATTTTTTTTATTTGAATAGTAAATGATGTGATATAAAAAGTGAATGATTTGATATGTTTTTTATTTTTTAAAAAAAATGAAGTGAATAGTATGGTAGAATGTGGGAGAATGTATTGTAATGAGGTGTAAGTTAACAAACAATGCCAGATTAAAATTATAATCAAGGAAATTTACAAGGTTCTCTGATCATATATATATATGCAAATCAGATTTTTTTTTTTTTTTTTTAATTTTCTAATTTGTTGTCCTTTAATTTCCCATTGGTTTTTGTTATATATATATAGGTGTAAAAACAATTTAAAAAATAAAAATTTGTTTGATTAGTTTTTTCATGAGAATGAAGAAACAAATTAAGATATGGCATGGTTCATATGCAGGAGCTAGAATTCGATCAATAAATTAAAGGGAAAATATATAATAACACATTGGGTCAACCAGTCAAAATTTTAAAATGCTTAGGTTTTTTTTTTCGAAAATTTACTCCCTGGATGTAAGGAAACTACAATAAAATCCATGCCGTTACACTTTTCGTAATGGCCGTTAACAGATCCCAAAACGCACCGTTTTGGGAGATTAAAATATTAATTTTTTTTTTAATTTTAAATTTTTAAATCTAAATTTTTATTTTTTTTTAAAAAAAAAAAAAAAAAAAAAAA
>CM017324.1:945897-1145660 GCA_006937295.1 Carpinus fangiana
GGCCTAAGGGGGTGGTCGAACCACCCCCTGTGCCACCCTTCTTCTCACACGTTTTTTTTTTTTTTTTTCTCTTTAACAGGGGGTGGTTCGGCCACCCCCTTAGGCCACTGGGGTTGGCTTGGCCACCACCAGACCGGTCGGTCTGGTGGTGGCCCAGCCACCCCCTATGGGTGGATCGGCCACCCTTCTTCTTTCACCTTTTTTTTTTTTAAAAAAAAAAAATAGATTTAAAAATTAAAAATTAAAAAAAAAAATAATATTTTAATCTCCCAAAACGGCACCGTTTTGGGATCTGTTAACGGCCGTTACGAAAAGTGTAACAGCAGGAATTTTATTGTAGTTTCCTTACATCCAGGGAGTAAATTTTCGAAAAAAAAACCCTAAGCATTTTAAAATTTTGACTGGTTGACCCAATGTGTTATTATATATTTTCCCTAAATTAAAAAAAGTGTATAGATTTTACAAATTAAGAGGCATGCATACGTGAGGAGTACTCTTCCAAATTCAAAAAATAAAATTACATTAATTAATCATCATCGATCCTTTAATTCCACCTATTAAAGAGCCATTAATTAGTAGTATCTTTTTTTAACGATAATTAACCTTTTTAAAATTAAATTCATCCTTTAGTTCAACCACAAGAGACACTAGGAACTAAAATATATTATGTACACACATTTATATATATATATATGGAAAATGATAGGGGTTCTCCCCGTAGGTTCTCATGAAGTTCTTCTAGTCTTACGTAAAATATGATTTAAGAAAAAATAAAATTGTAGCGGCCTCCACCAACGGTTTTTTAAGGTATTAGCACCAAATGTGAGATATTAGCACCAAATTTGAGGCATTAGCACTAAATTTAGGATGATCAAATCTATTTTTGGTGATACCATCCTTAAAGGGTTAACCTTTCATCCTTAGGTTTAATTTTAAATCCAAAAACAAGTTTTTAAGCATTAAAACATAATTATTAACTCATAAAAATTAATTTGTTGGCAACAAAAAAAAAGTACTATATAACCCTAAACCCTACAGGAAGAACCCCTAACAAACCCTTATATATATCCAACAAGCTCAAATCTCAAGTTTTATTAATTTGGTATTTTTTTTTTTTTTTTTTTTAAGTAAAAGCCATAAGCTCAAAAAAGCAACAAGTTTTTTTTTTTTTTTTTATTATTATTAGTTAACGAATTAAATTGATTATATATAGTAGTGCACCTTCCGGCTGGCTTACGCAAGTCCCACGGGCCACCGGTCGAATTGAGCATGTGATAATCGAAAGAAATAATATTTACAGGCAAATTCAACGTCAGATAAAAGACAAATAATTTTTTTTTTTTGATAATAATTTCACGTGCCCAAGAAAAGAAAGGAAAATTTCATTCTTACCACATAACATTAATTGATTAATCTAATATAACATACCAAACAACATATCATTAGAACTTAAATTGAAATCACACACACAAAAAAAAAAAAAGTTTTTAAGGGATAGTTTAATCGATTGTGAATCACACCTCATGAAGCGGAGATCACTAGTTTGAGTCTCACTCATCTTTCTGTTGTATAAACATATTAAAAAAAAATCAAAAAGAAAAAACAATGAGCAATACTCTATTATAAATTACATTTTTATCTCATAACTTTCTCATATCATGCTCATGTGGCAATTAAAACTAATTTTATTTTTGTTTATAATAAGTACATATTAAAGAGTTAGTTGAGAGACTATTATATTAATTATTATATTATTTGTGAGAGAAAAAATATAATTTATAACATTAATTTTTTAAAAAACCAAGGGAAAGAAATATTATAGGAGGCATGGAAACGTGGCGGTGAACCATTGGGCTTTGATAAAACCGAAACCCGCAAGGGGTATGGATTAGCAATCCCTTACTGGATTCCAGGAATACCCCCAGCGAGGGCAGTTGACCAATGGACTGGGGGCGAGGCCAATATAGGGAACTATAAATAGGGAAGGTTAGGTCGCTAGTAAGATCGATCCGCGACGCAACCCAGTGCTCTCCATAAGCTCCCAGATCCTTCGACAGCCTCTCAAAACCCCTCCCCCTTATCCTCTTCTCTCTCTCTCTTTCAAGAACAACTCTCTCTCTCTCTCTCTCTCACAGATACAAATCTCTTATAAAGCCTCTATAAACCTATAAAACACTCCCTTTTTCAAATTCTTCCCGCTCCCAATTCCATTTTCTTTTCTGGATCTGCTCTTCTCGAATCCCTTCCTTTAAATTGAACAGAGCAAACCCTAGATTTTCATTCCACTACATAGAAGGTCGGATCTCTCTCATTCTCTCCTTGTCTACCCAGATCCTGTCCAAATACTTGCTATTTACTTTGATTTTCTCCCTCTTATGACCCCCGATTTTACTCTCTTACCGACCACTTATATGCCATATTTATATCAAACAATTTTATTTGGCTTTTCTTTTTTCTTTTTATCAAAATGAAATAAATTTGGATTACCCAGAATAAATAACTCTGCTGAATCCGATTTCTTCGCCTCTCACTCAAAGATCGGTTTTTTTATTTTTTATTTTTTGCTAATCTTTTTGGGTATTTTACCATTTTTTATTTTATTTTATTTGAAACTTATTTTTATTTATTTCTCAGTGAAATTCTTTCCCCGAAAAAATATGTTTTGGTTTTGTCTGAGCTGATTTAAAGACAGAAATTTAAAACATTTAATGTATAATTTTTATGTATGGATGTCTTGGTTTCTGGGTTTCGTTAGAAATGGGTTTTGGTGGAGAATAATTTGTGAATCTGTTATCTTTTGGGTGGTTTTATAGAGCAAAAGAATTTATAAGGAATGGCCGATCAAGGAGGCTTGGAAGGGAGCCAACCCGTAGATCTCAAGAAGCATCCTTCTGGGATCGTCCCCACCCTGCAGTGAGTCCCTATTTATATGCAACTCTTTCAGTATATATTCCACCTGTTTAGTTGGGTTAGCTAAGCTTCACCGCATAATCACTAAAACATGATAGACGTGACCCCCAATTGTTTTAAGAACAGGAAGAGGATGCTGCTATTAATATGACGTTGGAAAGATCATAGGTTTTATGATGTTGGAATGGGCTAATTCCTTTTGGAAGTATGTCGGTCAATGAGTTGTAATTGGTAACAATGAGATGGTGTAGCGTTCTGATATGGGACAGTAGTTGTATGTATGTCTGAAATATGTAGCGTGGCTTTGTATTTGTTGTGATTGGAAAACAGTGAGAAAGTTGCTCTGTTTTGTTATGTAATTTTTGTTTTTTATTGCAAAAAAATATTGTGCTTTTATAGGGATATGATCTTGCAACCTTGTAACACAAACATAGCGTTGAGGTTTTGATACGCTGGAGCTGTGATATGACATTATAGGCTGGCTACAAAGGTTTTGATGCCTTTTGTGGAAGGCTCTTGTTACGGTGCTTTGTGCTATATTTTGCAAAGAGGAATGCTACACTCATTCCCATTTCCTTACACAATTTTCCCACACCCATAGGTGGCTTTTAAAACCACTATTGGATCAAAATCTAATAAAGATCCATTTCATATCCAATGGTGGTTTTAAAAATTACCTATGGGTGTGGAAAAATTATGTAAAGAAGTGGGAGTAAGTGTAACTTTATTCTTTTGCAACATAATCTAGAGTCGAACATGTAACCTTGAACTCATTTACTAATTATCTTAATAATTTGGTTCTTTTTAATTAAAATAAATTGTGTTCACGGACACCCATGGTTTCCTGTACTTGGGGTGATTGTCTTTCCATATTGGGTTCTGATTTGTCCGCTAGATTACTCCTAATTAGGCATGCACCTTGCTGGCTCATATTAAATTAAATCTGAGCACTGAAGCCCTGAGATATATATTGGTGGCAGAGATGAATATTAGTTCTGTTTGTATCTCATGATATTCAAATTACACATGGACCTAGTTTATTTGTTTGTGCCTTTGTTTGAATGGCTCTGTTAGAGAAGTGGTTGTTGCAACTACTCATTTATGTTATTTACTTCTATAATTTTGAGCGTATCTTTTAAGTGTACTTCAAGCTATGAACTTGCAAACTCTTATCCAAAGTGTCAAGCTGGAAATGAGTGTGCTCCTTACCTAATTCATGGTAGATTAACAAGGTGTTGTTTGCTCTTCAGGAACATTGTGTCAACAGTCAATTTGGACTGCAAGTTAGAACTTAAGAACATTGCACTGTCTGCTCGTAATGCAGAATACAATCCAAAGGTATATGACTGTGGGCATTGTTCTCTATCTCCCTCATCAGCCTTTGTATGATAGTTCAGGCTAAGTAGTTATTCACTTTCTGGAGATTCTTATTTTATTTTTTTTTATTTTTTTTGGTTGGGGGTACTGTATTCATTGAATCCTCTCAATGTTGCAACAAATTTGCTTACACCTAAGGAAGCTCTGTTTAAGTAATTGATTCTTTAGAAAACTACTCGCTCAGATTTGCTATTTTACTTCTGAATTTCTGTTCTGTAGTCGAAATTTGAGATGATTTGACGAAGATGGTTAAACTTGTTTGTTTCTTCTTTCACATAGAATGGTGTTTCATGTTTCATATCAATATGCAATGTTTAAATGTACTTTTGTTATGTTCTTGCAGCGGTTTGCTGCTGTAATTATGAGAATAAGGGAACCAAAAACAACAGCTTTGATCTTTGCTTCTGGAAAGATGGTAAGTTTAGCCAAAGCATCTGGTATTTCCTTATTTACAACAGTGGATGTTCTTTTTGTATTCCTTAGAAATGCCATTGGGGTTTGTTTTAGTTGTTGCTGTTTCCTGATGCAGTGTTGGTTAACTCTCTCTCTCTCTCTCTCTCTCTTAAAAATTTGACTAAAGTGATAAGATGCCATTTAGTTGGAATTTTTTATGGGGTAAAATTATGGTCATAGAATTTATGGATGGATGAGGCTCAATATTTTTTTCTCATTTCTCCTGTAGCTAAATGAATTCAGTATTTTAGCTGATTTTCCTAGTTTTGAATTGCAAATTGTCTTTGAAAGCTTCCCATGATAAACATTGTTGGCATTTTTAGTGGTTTTCTTTTTTCTTTTTTTTTAAATGATTTTGTGAATACTGACATGTTACCATGATGTTTAGGTTTGTACTGGAGCTAAGAGTGAACAACAGTCAAAGTTGGCAGCACGGAAGGTAATGGATTCCTTGCAAGTTGCATCTAGCTGCATGCGTAAGGTTTTAGATATAGAGCTGTTTGTGAGATGTAGAAAACTGGCCAGCACCATATGCCTTGGTTTCTTTGTAATTTTGTAGTTTGGCACCTAAAGTAATTCACATATTAAGAAAACAAGATGTTGAAACTGTGCAAGTCTTACCTGTAACGGCAAACAGTTCCTTATTTTATTAGTGAGAAAAAAAAAAAGTCGATCACCTGCTCATCATGTTACCCCTATAAAAACTTAAAAGATGTCGAGCAGATTAGTGTTTTTTTTATTATCGAAGCACCGTTTTCCCAATCTTACATGGTATCTGTTTTTTTTTTTTTTTTTCCCCAGTATGCTCGAATTATTCAGAAGCTTGGTTTTCCAGCTAAGTTCAAGGTTTTAACTCTCTCTCTCTCTCACACACACAAACACATGTATGCATATAAAAATAAAACCTAATGTCATGCACAGCACTACAAAGTGTTATGATTTTTTAAACTTTGATGGTTCAATGTTGTAGGATTTCAAGATTCAGAACATAGTTGGTTCTTGTGATGTTAAATTCCCCATCAGGCTTGAAGGACTTGCATATTCCCATGGTGCCTTTTCAAGTGTAAGTCGTGGCAGTGTGTCCATCGGTGTTATGTGCTCTTTCACTTAAATGTCAGCCATTATTGTTTTTTCTTTCTTTGAATTGTAGCATGTAATTACACCCCAAAAAAAAGTGTCTTTGTAGTGTTTCCCTTATCTGACATTGAAGTGGCAATGATTGGAGGGGAGATTGTCCTACAATCCATTCTTGAGATTAAACCTTTTGTGGAGTTTTTATGCTCTCTTACATAAATACGTACATGCATACACACATTCATGTTTGTGAGGATACATATGTTGAGATTAAGCCTTGTTATGAACCAGAGAATGGTGAATCATTTATTGACTGTTTTCATTCTCAATGCCAGTATGAGCCAGAGCTGTTCCCAGGGTTGATCTATCGAATGAAACAACCGAAGATTGTGCTGCTTATTTTTGTGTCTGGAAAAATTGTTCTTACAGGAGCTAAGGTGATATTGCTAGTCTTCTTTTGTTCTGCCCTCCCAGATTTTATGTCTTATTCTTGTTGATCTGATAAGAATTGTTTCATTTTCGATTCTTCAGGTCAGAGATGAGACCTATACAGCCTTTGAGAACATATACCCAGTTCTTACGGAGTTCAGGAAAAACCAGCAATGGTGCGACATTTCATTGAAATTGCTTTTGTTAAGATTGGATGCTTCTTTACTTCTGGGCTTGTGATCTTCATTCTCTCTGATTGGGGTCTTTCTTGTTTGTCTTGTGTATTTGGGTTGCGTCCCCCATTGCCCCTCAATATAAAGTATTTAATAATATGCTATTGGAATAGCAGTCGAATTTTTTTGGCCATGATCATGACAACAGATGGGTTAAAGCCTTGATTTTTTGCTTGCTAGGAATCTTTTACATTACTTGTGCAGTTCACTCGTCCTGATAACCAGGGGGAACTTATCTCATTTGTATTTTGATTTGACGCAGATTCTATGGGAAGAGAAGCCAGATTGTGTTGTTCGTGGAAGGTTTTAAGGTGGAATACCTGGCACCGTAATTGCTGAGCCTGGATTGAACTGTAAATATGGAAGCAAATTGTGCATTGGTTCTCTGGTGGTTAAGTTAAAAGATGTGTGATGGACTGGTAAAACATTATATTACAGAGTTAACGTGAAAAAGGAAAAAAAGGAAAAAAAAAAAAAAAAAGTTTTGATTTTTCCTTGGGACACCTACTTTTAACCTCTAGAATGTTGGTGTATGAAACTTTTTGTGCTGTTTGTTGCGTTTAATCGATGTTTCCAATTTGGAACATTACCTAAAATGTAAAAGTGAATGTTGCTGCCAGTCTCAATTCAGATCAATGGATGCAAGAAAACAATTGTTGGTTGTAGAAGAAAAGCAATTGTTAGCTTTGTTAATTGTCAAAGGCTAGTCTGTTAATGGACAATACTCTACTTGTGTCATCCAAGCTGATTTTTAATAAATTTATATATTTGTAGAAAAATGAAGCACTTATGGTTTATCAAACGTCAAATAAATGTGGAGTCTCTGAACTCCTGCCTGTTTGCATACCCTTCTTGTCTTGTAAGATACTTTGGGTTGCCTGTGACAGATGGATGGGGGTTTTGACAGTGAACACTCCCGACTTTCCCATTTTTTGGCCTTAACCTTGGGCGGTCGGATATCATATCTTATCATTTTGTTGTAGGAATTATGCAATATCTGTCAGTTATTATAAGGATTATGGTTGGTGTTGTCATTTACATTGACGTTTTTATCACCCACCAAATATTTATTCTACTTACTAATTGAAGAATTTGCTCGAAAAATAACTCTTTTGGAGTATTTATTTCATCGAAGAAATCCCATATTACCCGCCACTGAACCTGCTCTGAAGTGGGCGTTAACTTTTTTCTACTCCATTAATCTAGCATTATCAAGACAAATCAATTTCGTCAAGCTGGAAGTGATATATCGTCATGGTTTGTTATAAATTATTTCTATGATTGGTTCCGCCTATAATAGGAAATTCAAGGCACTATCACATTATGGTGAAATCGAAGTACATCGTAAAAGAGATGAGTGGATGAGACCTATTGTGCATAATCCCAAATTCACTTAAGGTAGCTTACTTATTTGGAGGAAAATGTGGCATTGGCTTTGGCAAGCAGGACAAGGCTAGGATACACACACAGCCCATTTAACCATCAGGACTATTCTTTAGATGTAATATTTCTTTTTCACTTCTGGTAGTCCCTACCCTCTAACCGAGTCAAGAAGATATAAGGCCTCTTCCATTATTCTCTATACTTCCAAGCCTTTTTCTACTTAACTGAAAATTTTCAATGGCGCACGTATAAGGTAATGGTAATTTAGATAAAATCCAGCCATTAATTACAAGTCTGTTTTTCATATTCTCAGAGATTGAATAAGAGCAGCAGACTTTAAATTTCTTCTTCCTCTCTTCATCATCACTATAGAGCTTAGAGGCAAAAGACTATTTGCACGTGTAATGATGCACATAACGACGACTATGGTGAAGAATCTGTATCACAAAGCACGCACCTAATAATTTATAGTAGATTTGATTGCATCCAATATCTGCATTTGAACAGACAGAGCAGAGACCGTATCAACAAGAATGCCTCATATCCAGACAAGATTGCTATGCAGGAAAAAGATCTAAACAACTTACCTTGTTCTTTGTAGGCATATAGAATGGTTCAAAAACAAGGGGGAAGGGAGTGTCCAGACCGCATACTCTGGCCACAGGGGCTTCTAACTGCAAAAGACAAACTACAAAGTGACTAATTGATCCAAGTTCTAGGATATCAACTCACATCCAAGATGATCCGGTTTACTTTACCAATGATAGAGCAAGCACATGATTATATTTTGGACTCTTTATAGAATACGGCAAAAGAAGTTCTTCAAGTAGCATTTCCACTTCTCAACTCAAAGTAATGATACTTCATTCATGTAACTTAATGTGGCGTGATTTAACTTAAGACAGACAAAAGAGCACTAAATGGAGAAGAGCTGAGCATGCAGACGAAGAATAAAAAATGAATATAAGGAGAATTCAAAGATGTAACTGTAAGTAATCCTAGAGAAGGCATATCGAACATAGAAGCTACACATATGCAAAAGCACTGATGTTCATGATAACTTCTTAATGAATTTTGATATTAACCAAGAAAGAAAGGAACTGACGTTCTTAATAATTTGAGCACAGGAGTGCCTCCAGAGAGGCATATTCATGGTTTTGTTTGAAGTAGACACATACCAACTGAATGGATGTAAATCTCAGCTCGACTCAGTTCAGGATCCGTTTCATGATATCCCATAGAATGAAAGTAAACTTTTTTTTAAAAAAAAGAAATAAAGAAAAGAGGTTATTGGTGCTCTATCAAGTTTTTTCTATTAAAATTTTTATGTTTAAAAGTATCTTTTAGGCACTTCCATGCAACTAAACTAGTATGCGTGCCTGTTTTTTGGGGACAAGCCAATTATTAGAAGCTCTAGCTGCCATAAATACAAGACATCCAATTTGTAACAAATGAAACATCAAAAGGAAAAGCATAAAACCAGACAGAATAATGTTGCAGCCAAGCATAATATCCACATATTATCATGAAAATAGAAAAATGCAAAAGGTTGGCACTTACCCTTAAGAAACAACGTTCAACAATAGAAGCAGAGATTTCAGCACCAAAACCTCCGGTTACTGGAGCTTCATGACTAATCTACACAGAAAATTTGCAGATCACCTATAATTCTACCTACTGATCCCATTAAGCAAAATGTTGTATGGAGAAATTATGCTTACAAGAAGTCTTCCAGTTTTTCTGACAGAGGATTCTATTGTTTCCTTATCCCAAGGAATTAGAGTTTTTAGGTCTATCAGTTCACAAGAAATTCCTTCCTGCAAAGTCACATGGTTTGAATGGAGTTTATAGGAGGAAGGAGGATGAATCAGAATCCTGATTTGATCTAACATGTTATAAATACCAAGTCAAACTTAGTTACATACTTGCAATTATGAATTTATTTAAACCAGGAATATTTCAAACTTCGCAATTTCCCCAGACTAGAAAAAACATGATTTCTGGAAAAGTTCATTTTAAGTGTGTAAAAGCAATGTTTTTTGAGAAAATACTCAAAATAGTCATTCTGTTAATAATTACCAAAA
Organism: Carpinus fangiana; assembly: GCA_006937295.1. Taxonomy (NCBI): domain Eukaryota; kingdom Viridiplantae; phylum Streptophyta; class Magnoliopsida; order Fagales; family Betulaceae; genus Carpinus; species Carpinus fangiana. The sequence continues at coordinate 955,841 of CM017324.1, forward strand.
TAGAATTTTTCGATTATTTATAAACATCGTATTTTTCCATTTTTAATAAGAAACTGTAGCCCTCTGCAAACATTAAAGACTAGTTTTCCAGCAATGAGAATCACATACCTTTTCAGCATCAAGACAGGCCTGTTCCATTACAGATAACTGAGCTCCCCACCCAACAAGTGTAATATCACTGCCTTCACGAATCACCTAAGTATCACATTTTCAATACTCATACAAAACTTTCTAATTTACATTAAAATCGAGTATTATCTTTTAATTCTTCAGCTATAATGAATCCAGAAGCAGCGTACCTCTGCCTCTGATAGAGGCAACATGTAATCATACTCGGGAACCTCTTCTACTGCCAAACGATAAAGCCACTGAATTCCAGACATTTTAATTTCAATTTCAATTTCAAAGTTCTCATATAATTAATTAGGGGCTAATGATTCAATTAAGTTATAGTAATAGAATGCAATACCTTTGGTTCAAAAAACACAACAGGATTTGGATCACGTATACAGGATAGCAACAACCCTTTTGCTTGCTGTGGGCTTCGAGGGATGACCACCTATATAAGAACTTGTTTTGAGAGATTTGATAGTAATGGATTAATGCTATACTAGATAACAATGTGCAAGAAGCCAAGTTCCCTTGCAACAAGGTTTAGGAAGCAAAGAGAACTACGATGTTTCCAATATCCTCTTCTTAACTTCGTGGAACTCAGCTGTCTTAAAACTTGGTTAAGTGGAAAAGGTCCATTTTGAATTTNACAACAGGATTTGGATCACGTATACAGGATAGCAACAACCCTTTTGCTTGCTGTGGGCTTCGAGGGATGACCACCTATATAAGAACTTGTTTTGAGAGATTTGATAGTAATGGATTAATGCTATACTAGATAACAATGTGCAAGAAGCCAAGTTCCCTTGCAACAAGGTTTAGGAAGCAAAGAGAACTACGATGTTTCCAATATCCTCTTCTTAACCTCCCTATTTATTTATTGTCTTTGTTGCCCATCCCAATAGCGGTTGCAAAACACATTGAGTCGATACAAAGTGGCTTTTTATGGGGAGGAATGGGTGAGGAATTTAAATTCCACCTTGTGAATTGGCGGAAGGTCTGCTCTCCAGTTCGTGAAGGGGGTCTAGGCATTCGTAGCTTGAGAAGCTTCAATCATGCTTTACTTGGTAAGTGGTTGTGGAGATTTGCTACAGAACCTGGAGCTGCTTGGAGAAAAGTGGTAGTGGCTAAGTATGGCACGGAGAGAGGGGGGTGGCGTTCCAAAATAGGAGCGGGATCTCATGGTAGGGGGTTGTGGAAGTTCATAAGTAAGGAGTGGCATCACTTTTCCAGCCATACTAGACTCATTCCGGGTGATGGTTCCAGAATCAGCTTTTGGGAAGAGGTTTGGTGTGGTAACTTGTCTCTCTTGGAGTTGTTTCCGGGGTTGTATGGGTTGGCCAGCAACAAGGAGGCTTCCATTGCGGATAATCTTGAGTTGGTGAGCGGTTCTCGTCAATGGAATATCAGTTTCTTGAGATCCTTGAATGATTGGGAGGTGGATGAGTTGGCTTCTCTTTATAGCCTCTTGTACTCTTATAATTTGGGAGGAGGGGCTGACAAAATCTGGTGGATTCCAAATAGGAGGGGGAAGTTTGAGGTGAGATCCTTCTATACTATTCTCACTTCGTCTGCCAATGTTCATTTCCGAGGGTGGCATTTTTTGTTTGGTCGGCAGCTCTTGGCAAAATTCTTACTTTGGACAATTTGAGAAAGAAAAATCTGGTGTTGGTCAATAGATGTGGTATGTGCAAAAATGAGGAGGAATCTGTTGACCATTTGCTTCTTCATTGTGAGAGTGCCCAATTTTTATGGAGTGCGTTCTTTCGTCGCTTTGGGCTGGCTTGGGTGATGCCTCGGGGGGTTGTGGACCTTTTGCATTGTTGGTGGTCGGGGGGTCGTCCTCGTAGCGCTGTGGCTTGGAAAATGGTCCCTCTTTGTATCATGTGGTGCATTTGGTCCGAGAGGAATGAGAGATTTTTCGAGGATTCCGAAAGAAGCTTGGAAGATCTTTTTACATTTCTTTTTTAGTACTCTTTTCACTTGGACGGCCGCTTGGCTAGATCCTATTGTGATTACTTTTTCTGACTTTATTTCTCTCTTCTCTAGCCCCCTTTAGGCGTTCTCTTGTATACGTCCTGTGTACTAGGGTTGCGCCCCTCTGCGCTTTTTCTATTTAAATCATTACTTATCCAAAAAAAAAACTTCGTGGAACTCAGCTGTCTTAAAACTCGGTTAAGTGGAAAAGGTCCATTTTGAATTTAAAATATCGAGGTCATGAAAGTAGTTGCTACCAACTTACTGTAAAATGCACAGGGCTCAAAGCAAGGTGCATACGTGCACATAAAAAAATAAAATACAAACTAGGTTGATGTAGTCATTGTGGCGCATTTTGAAGTGGACACTTGATTTTAGACATAACAAGCGAAAACCATAATGTGAGACCTGGCCATATATGACTGTCTTTGTAATTATATTATTAGACACATATGACATATGTACACAAACAGAGACACTTGTTTTGGTAAGCGTCACACACACACACACACAGGTATTTTGAGTGTTTTTTTTTTGTTGCATGTGGAATAACCATAGCTCCTAAAACACTTCTAAAAAAATTCTGTTTTGAGTTTCTTGACAAAAAGTCAGAACATTCCTAAATTTGGCACAGCTATAAGTTTAAAAGAGAATTGAACATCAGCAGTATCAAGCATGTCCTCAAATTTCAGACAACCCAAATTTGAAATGAAGAGTATGAAAAGTTCCCACATATGCTGTAACTGTCTGATGTGATGATGGCGGACATGTTTATTCATTTTTTACAGGAGACAACATAAGTACAGTCATAAACTTCCAAAAGAAAAGAAGTTCATCAAAACATTGTTGCCGATGGTGTAGCTGGCATTTCCTTTAGTTGGGGAGAGAAACACCAAGGAGTATAACAAGAGTAAATTAATATACATATTAGGACACCAATTCTAGCCCAAAAGCCTAAGCTAATGGGCTTAGGTCTACTTAAGTATATTAACTACTTTTTTTTCTTTATAATTTTTCAATGTGTGACACAAACCTCACAAGTGTATGCACAACACCTTCAAAGATAGTCCACCATTGTAACTCATTTTCATGGAGACCACATCACTGAACAGAATGACACACATGCAGGGGGAGGCTTTACACATGGGTTTCAACTAATCATGCACTCCTACAATGGAAGTGCTTCAGAATACTCACATATTACAGTAGTAAGGTGGGACATTGCTCCTTTTCAAAAGGGAATAATAACAAAATAGAAAAGATGTTATTGAAAAGCGGACCAGATGTCTATTCAGAGTGAAAACATACTTTAATACCAGGAACATGACAGAAGAAAGCTTCAGGGGACTGTGAATGATAATGTCCACCATGGCCAACAGCTCCATAAGGGGCCCTTATTGTTAAACCTAGGGAAAAATATAGAACCACATATGAAAATAAAGAAAGAAAAAAAGAAAATGTCTAGAAGGAATATTTTTTTTATAGAAACTGACAGCAAGAATACCTCCACAATTAAATTGATTCCCACTCCGGTATCTAAACTTTGCGGCTTCATTGACAATCTGCAAGAAATATTATGTCACTCAATGGTCAACAATGATGCAATTATATAACAGGATTGGGAAGGATGCATGCCTGATCAAAGGCAGGATAAATATAATCTGCAAACTGGATTTCAGCTACGGCCCGATTGCCCTAACATGTCAGATGAGACTTAAAGTTAGAGCCATGGATGCAACAAAAGTATAAAAGCAAATTGTATTGAGGAATTTATTTTTAACCAAACCAATAAATACACTAAATGGTCAAACTCACCATTGCTGCTAGACCAATGCCAAACCCAATAATTCCCTATTTATAAGGCCATGTTAGTACATATCCATCAAATGCTCCTTTATCAAAAGATACTAATTAGAGAAAAAAGAAACAGGAAACTGATAATACAATTAGAATAACAAGCATTCTTTTAGCACCTCACACATTACCAAACGGTGGAGAAACTTTGTTGGAGTCCTGATGTAAGAAAAAAAAAGGCAGCAATTTTGTTCCTAGAATATATCCTATTATTTATATACCATGATAAGGAGTAAATATAGAATGACAAAACTACCTGTTCACAAAGAGGGGTATTGAAAACCCTACTTTTACCAAATCGATCAGCTAATCCTGTTGTGCAACGGAAGACCCCTCCAAAGCCTACATCTTCTCCAAATACATAAGCACTAAAAGGAAATGCATAAAATTAGTTGAAACAGGCATGTCTATATATAAAAACATAAGCACAACGAGGTAACACTTCTTGATATTATAAAGATAAACTTTTGGAATTACGAAAAAACAGTTGAAGACAAATTACAAATTGATTAATCAACGTGAAACGTAAATGGCCCTCCTTACGAACCAGAAGACAAAGTCAGAAAACAAATTTGACCCAGAATTTTGAAAGCGAAAAACCAACCTGGGTGACTCTCAGAAACGCGCGAAAAAAGAAAACACTAAGCTTACCGAGGATCGGTTTCCAAGGCGATGTGAAGCGCTTGGTTGATCGCAGAGTAGAGGTTCGTGGATTTGGAGCTTGGCTGTACAAGCTTGTCATCGCAAGAAGTGGAAAACCCCCTCCTAGAAACCCTACAAATCGACCTTCCAATTGTCCTGAGAGATGTGGTTGCCATCTCAAGACAATTCTCAGACCAGAAGAGCTTTCTTTGTTTATATGTTCACCTTTATGTTTGGCGTTAAACGTGATTTGCCTCGTTTCAAACAGGGTCCTTCTTGTACAAACATAAATGATAGTTATTGTCTTATTTATTGATATCTTCTAATAAAGTCGGTAGGTATCTCCGTTTAATTTCCGTTTAAAAATTTAACTTAATTTAAGGTATTTACCACCTTAATTATGACCAATCAAAATTCAGCATGTGTCTCTTATATCAAATTATTCTGCCACGTAAGCATTATTTTTTAATAAATTTTTTAAAAATCTTCAATTAATAATGATATAAATGAAATTTTAAGGAAATCATTGTAATTTATATAATAAATCCTAGAATTCAATTTTGACATTAAATTAGATCTTTTTTCAATAATAATAATAATATACATTCACATTATAAGGGAATTGTTGTAACTTAGAAGTTTGATTTCACTTTTGTTTTTAAATGATGTATTATGTATTTGAGTTGTTTGTTAATGTTTTTATTTTGATAAAAGACAACAAAATTTTTCACAGTCATTTACTTTCCCTTGCTTTTTTGAAGATAAAATCAAACTTTTATTAATTCATAACTTGGACTTGTTCCACACTTACAATCTCTTGCACCGACGAGAGAAAATTCTCATACCAAACAACATTCCCCCCAACAGATAAAGCCAATCTAACTAAACTATGTGCGGCCCCATTCGCCCCCCTGTTGACATGAGTCACCTTCCAAGTGTTGAAATTCTGGAGAAGAGTCTTTATGTCGTTCAGTACTGGTCCCTCTCGCCCCGAACAATGCCTCGTAGAATTGATACCCTGAACCACCTCCATAGCATCTCCTTCCAATTCCAAATAAGTTACTCCCAGTTGAATTCCAAGGATCACCGCATTCCACGCTGCTAGCGTTTCAGCCTTCGTTGGGTTGTCTATGTGTCTTCCGGTTGAGCATTGCATGGCTAGAACCTGTCCCTCATGATCCCGAGCTATGACGCCGAGACCCACAGTGCCTGTTCTTTTTTCTAAAGCAGCGTCCCAATTAATTTTGGTAACTCCGACTAGTGGCTTCATCCATCTCACATGTGTCCTGTTGCAAGTATTTTCCATTGTATGATCAACCGCTTTCCATTGTGCCGTTGCTTGGTCGTGTTGTTCCATTTGAGTCTGGGCAGCTTGGATGAGTTTCTCTGGAGGCCTGAATTCTTCATTGAACATTGAGTCATTTCGCCGGAACCAAATCTGTCGTGCTACAAATACCATCATCCGTAGCTCATCGGCCGACAATCGTTCCATAAGGCGCTCAAATATAGCAGAAAAATCATCCTCATCGCCTGGGCTTTTATGGATCCTCACAGGACACTCCATCCACACATCTTTGGCCGCTGGGCAACTCCAAAGGCTATGACCTACCGTTTCCGTTTCCAACTTACAAATCGGACATTTGTCATCTAAAGTCACTGCTCTTTTTGAGAGATTTTCTTTGGTTGGGAGTATGTTGTTGCAGGCCTTCCAAAGAAACAAATGGACCACTCGTGGACAATTTAGCTTCCATATTACCTGCCACATTCTCTCCTTACACCTTTCGGTGGAACACTCACCCTTATCTGCCAAGGTTAACTCCTTCGCCATATGATAGGCGCTTCGAATTGTGAATATTCCCATCTTTGTACCTGCCCAAACTATTTGGTCTGAATTACCCAATAGGCTAGGGACCATGTTGTATATTCGTTTTGCTTCATCCTCGGGAAAGATATTTCGAATCAGCTCATAGTTCCACCAATGTGTTGTATCATCAATTAAGGCACTCACTTTAGCATTTTCACCCAAGACTCGTACAGGTGCTTGAATCATTCCTGATGGAGTTGAATCTATCCATTTATCCCCCCAGATTTTAATCGAGTTTCCATTCCCCACCCTCCAACGCATCCCGGCTTGAACTAAATGTTTAGCTCCCCAAATGCTCCTCCACACATACGATGGATTGCTCCATAGCCGAGACATGAAAAAGGACTCATTTGAAAAATACTTCGATTTCAAAACTTGTGCGACCAAACTGTCGGGATTAAGCATAATCCTCCACCCTTGTTTTGCCAACAATGCCGTGTTAAAATGCTCCAAGTCTCTATATCCCAAGCCCCCCTTACGTNTTTTTTTTTTTTTTTTTTTTTTTTTTTTTTTTTTTTAATTTCCGGTTTTTTAGATTTTAGGTTTTTATTAATTACTTATTTTTTGGGTTTTTTGGAACCTGCAATTGCCACCAAGCTATAAATGAGAGTTAAGAGTTTCATAATTCATATTCATCAAATTTTTTTTTTTCGAAAAATTCTCTTATTTATAATAGATTTGAAAGTTTTTCTTGTGCATTTAAACATGGTTATGGAATTATTAATGATTTATATATAATTAGAACATAATTAACTTTTCATGGAGGCTATAATAGAGTAATGCTACAAGTCCCTCTTATGTCACTCTTATGTTACTTTTATGTCCCTCCATGAATGATGTGACTCTTAAATCACCATTGAGCTTGTAATTGATTAGAGAGCCCCTACTATACGGTCATGCTGCAAAATAGGTGTTTTGCAGCATCCACTCTCGTGATGACACATCACCAAACTCATGTTGACAAAATAAAATCAAAACACAAGATAACAGCAAATTCACAGCCAAAACACCAATGGCCGGTGGCGATGAAGCTCCGAGCATGGAGATGGCGTTCCTGGACCATGTGGTGCTGTTTCCTGAAACGGTGGAGTTGATCTACGCGCATCCGACGGCGGCGATTCAATTCTTCGCAGAGCTAATCGGGCATGGCTAGACCTTGCCGCCGAAGAAGCTCCGTCCGATCCGGTGCTGCAGTGTCCAATGGCCGGTGAACCCACAACCAAAGCACCAATGCCCGGCAAACCCACAACCAAACTACTGGCGCCGGCTAGCAACATCCCACGGCGCCGGAGAGCATCCCATGACGCCAGCAAATCACTATGACTCACGGCTGGGTCTCATGGCCAGACCCACCCACCCTCTCCGACCACTTTTCTGCAAAAACCCCAATCTGCCAAACCAAAAAAAGAAAACCCAAACTCCAAATCCCCTCTTCTACAATCAACAAACCCAGCCGGTGTCTTGGATCTGCAAACCCATTAGAAAAAACAAAACTCACTAGAGCAGACCCATGGCTGCGCCTGCACCGTGGTTCTGCAACCCATGTCTTCTTGCTTCTCTTCTTTTTTTCTCTTCTTTCACTTCCTTCTCTTCTTTCTCTTTTCTTCCTTATTTAGGTGAAAATAAGGTGTAGGAGGGTTTAGATTTTTTTTTTGCAATTTTTCTTCTTTATGTGAGGTGTCACTGTCCTAGTGGGTTCTGCAAAACCCACATTTTACAGTCCATCCTTATTGAAGTTAAATCCAAATAAGATATGTGATTTTAAATCAAATCATAAAAAATGAACCATTTGAAATTGCATTTTTTTTTAAATTGCAATTTAAAAATGTAAAAAATCTATTTTTTCAAATTGTAGGTAAAACAATACTTTTTTGAAAATACGCAATTTTAAAAGCTAACCTTCAATTTTAAAGGTAAAACTGTGATTTTAACAAACGCTTAACTATGTTTTTAAAAATCAAATTTTTAAACCCACATTTTAAAATCATTATTTGAAACATATCCTTAAAGAGTATAGTAGTCTTTCAAAATATCATAACCAGAAGGCAAATAATAGTGGCGATTGACAAATGCAAGCGCATCTAAAATATGCATATTATTGCTTCATCTTTGTTTTTTTTCAAGCGCTGATCCAATGCCTATTCACTTTTGACTTACTGAGCTGATATGGTCCAGGGATTGGGAGTGTGACAAAATAGCACAGCATTAAAAGGAAAAAAAAAAATCCCATAATAAGGAATGAATCTGACTGCAAAACCAATCTCGTGCTGCAAATTTCACTTGTCAGAAGAAGAAGAAGCTGACTTCTTCTCCATGAACGTGCAAGGAAATATGGATGCCACTTCCACCGAGACAAGTGAAATATAATTTGCTTAAACATATTCATTCAACATTGTCTTAAAACGACCAAAAGATACAAAATCATAAGGGCAACAACAAATAGCAAGGAAAACACAAATCTTTTTAAACTCTGACTATATTGCAACAATATTTTCCCACCTTGCTTCTAGCTCTCTTACAAATTACAAGAGCGAAGTCGCTCCGCAACGAAGTAGAACTAGATTTACAAAACAGGAAATAGCCAAAAAGATAAAGGGGAAAAAAAAAAGAAAAAAGAAAAAGAAAAGAAAGAACACCATGATAAGAATATAAAAGCCACTGAAACAGAACCCTAAACCCAAAATCCTAGGGAATCAAAACCTGTTAGGAGCTAACCACTTTAAACCAGATCCAGAGGAAGCCCGAGTTGACACCTTGATTCATCAGATAACCCCAAGCCTGGCTTCACCATGCTTGAAAAATGTAAAGATGACATTCTATCGCTCAACAAAAGACTACTCTATTATGCAGGAGCAAGACATCCATCCAACACGGCAGCCCAATAAATATGAAGAATTAGCCAGTAGCTACTTCTGTATCATATTATATTAAAAACCAATCTCTTCTGGCAAATTCCTTGTGATAAACTCCAGTGCACATGGACCGCCGATGTGCAAGGCAGAGGCTTAGCAACCATTTGCAACACCATTTGCTATGATCCTCTTCTCTGCTACTATAACCGGCTTAGCACCCTTAGGCAAATCTTTTTCTGCAACCGAACCATTCTCCAAAAGTTTCACTTCCTCTTTTGTCTGTGCAGAAGGGATAGGCATAGGCTCCTTGATCAAATCTGAGGCAACCTCCAACGAGTTCTCAGTTTTCAGTTCACCATTAGCCCTTTCTTTCTTCTCATCAGTGTGCTTTCCTTCCCAGACCTGCATTTTCAAGAGTAATAGTATCGGATTATTTAAGCTCACATGGCAAACAGCTCTGAACATTGTTCACACCATCTAAGAAAGGGTAATTATTAAACATAAGTATAAGAAATACGACATCGCAATAACCTTTGTTAAGTATAAGAAATACATAAGCCTCTGATAAAGAAATGAAGCAAGGGGCAAGTCTTGCCTGTTTTGGAAAATGCAGTTGCTTAGCCTTCTTCTCCTGAATTGTCTTCTGGCGACCCTCATAAAACCCAAAATCATCCAAAATACATGTTTTGCTGGAATGCTCCTTGAATACTTTAATCATTTTAAGCCCTGGCTCTAACTTGACCTACACAAACCCATGAGTTTGCCGTTTAGAAAGTCGAAACAAAGAAAAAACAGGCAAATACAAAAGCAAAAAAATTAAATTACCTCCTGAGTGTCCCTACTGTTAGTGACAGGTTTATTCTCATTGTTCTCAAGGGTAATGTGCTTCAACAAACTGTTAGGCACATCCTTTACAATGTGCCACTTAACAGGAAAGCAGCCATTCCACTTGTCTTGTTGCCAGTACTCCAAACTCTTCTCAAAGTCAACGGGTCCCACCATCTCCGCAAGGCCAACAAACTGTCCACTGGTATTGACCTATACAACAATTCAAAAAACAATGCTAAAGAACAAGTACTGAAAAAAAAAAAAAAAAAAACCCATTAAGTTCCCTGATCTAGATTCTCACCGAGAAGAAAAGAAAAACAGGGCAGCCACCAGATTTCTCCTGAGCCTCCTGGTATGCTGCATGGAGCTTCTTGTTGCCATTTTGTGTGCTGGCCCAAACGTTATACTTAATGCTCTTATGGACATCATCCTCACTATATGACTTTATAACAAAAAGTTTGGCATCAGTATAATCCTCTGGGAAATCCGGTTTGTTGTATTGTTCACGGTCTGGAAGTACGCTCATCTTATCCTTCTCCTCATCAATAGTTGCATTTACTGGCTCATTCTGCCCCTTTACTGCCAAGACGTTGGGTGCAAAACTCTTGGTTTTGGAGCTCTTAAATCTAGGTCCTTTGTTCAACTCATTCAAACCGTCTGAGTTCTCATTACCATAGCCAAATCGTCCTCTTGGTTTATGCTTACTATCAAACACCAACCATGGGCGCCCATTTGCTCTTGAATCATATCCATGAGATCCAAAGCCCATGCCAGATCTAACAGCATTCCCATACTGACCATATAACTTGTTTGGTGGGTACGCCCTACCCATAAACCCAGGAGCTGTACTCAAACCAGGCATTGGTCTTGGATGGTGCAGACCCTGTGGAATTGGAGAAAATAAAGCTTCAATAGGAAAAACAGGAGGAAAAATATTTCAACTTAGATAATCCTAATAGAGAGCAACCATGGGGCCATACAATAAAAGTATGATCCAAGCATTTTCAACAAGTGGGTTTTACTCCAACTTCTGATGATGGAAATTGAAGCTTGGAATCAGCACAAAGGCTGCACCGAGAAAAGAATACTAACCACACATTTGCCTCAATTCTATAGGCTCAAAGTACGTCTAAACCATATCCATAACTAAAACCAACCAGCAAGTAACCCAACAGATGCTTCAACCAGTCCTAGCAGGACACGCCTGACAGTCAAAAAAGTATACTACAAGTCTACACCTATTCAACTATAATATAAAGCTATACATAGCAAGTAAAATTACGTGTCAACCATGCATACCATGTAATTAGTATTTGGACGAAAGTTCTGATTCCTTGAAGATGGAAGGTTATTGCCGTTTGAAATTGAATTAGAGATCGCTGTGCTAGTCACAGGCCTAGACTGCCCATCAGAGAGAAGTGGGCCATCCAACCATGGTAAGGGAGACCTCATCATATCAAAATTGTATCTTGCATCCTGATAGTTGGAAGCAGGACCACGCCCTGGCAAAGCACCAGTTCCATATGAACCATTAGAAACAAACGAATTCTGATAATTGGGCTTTAAGGGAGCAGAAGCATTATTTCCCTTGACACTGCCACCATTAGAATTCCCATTAGAGGCATCCGCAGGTAGCGGCTTTTGATCAGCAGCTACAGATACAGAAACGTCAGTTTGAGGAGAGGCAGCAGGACTAGGTGTGTATGGCCCATTGGTTGGTGTCATTGGCTGGAAAAATGGATATTGGTAGTGCTGAGGCCCATATAACTGACCATCATTACCCAAAGTTGGAACAGGGGAACCTGCTGGCGAATAGGGGCCATATGGTGCATAGCCATAACCATGGTGATACATAAGAGACCCGTTATCCCCATAAACTCCCTGAACATATGCAAGAACAAAATACAACATCACTTAGAATAGATAGAATCATTTAATGAAAATAACCTTCAAAATAGATGCAAAAGCACTAAAGAATTTTGAATGACAGGATAACTAATGACATGGACCACCAATCACAAAATTCACTTGAAAACAAGGCTATAAAGAAGAATCCAAAATATCATCAACGAGAAATCATGACTTACCGAAGTCATCTCCACTCCATCAGGATTCAGATATCTCGAGTACTCATCCCAATCACTACCAGTCCCTTCATAGCCTACAAAGAATTCTTAAGCAGGTAAGTAGAAAAATAAAGACAACCTTCCAACACTTTTAAAAAAAGAAAAAGAAAAAAAGTAACAGAAGCAGAGCGTGCATCATAATCATAATAATCTAAACAAAATTAAGGAAGGTTTTCTCCACCAACCAATTAAATCCAAGCTCATTCGACTAATTTAACATATTAACTTACCTCCATAGTAATAGGCAGTAGTTGGATAACCATTAGGAACATAACACATGGATGGATCTATGAACTCAGGTAGTAATGGAGTCACAGAGCGCTCAAATGATGGAATCTGACCATTTGTAGCATTGCCCGAATCAACAGACCCATACTGATTAGCCGAAGGCTGCATAAAAGCAAAAATCAATCTTAAGCCATACATACATTCATGATGCTATGTCATAAAATTAAACCAGAAAAATTCACGCTAGTAGCATTTTTGTAACAAATCAATATATCTAAAGAGATATTTATTTTAAGCAAGTTACGGCCCAGTAGATTTCTATGTTCCTTCAAGAGAATGAGGAACTTCGCATAAACACATAAGATAGAAAATAGGGACGCATATGATCAGTCAATGACATAAACCACAAAGAGAACAAATTACCTTCTTCGTGGGCTCTGGAATTTCAAGAGTCTTGGTTTGAGAGTCCAACGACAATTTCTGTAGCAAATCCGTGGCTTCTAAGAAAGCAAAAAGTAAAGGAAACGCATATTTTCGAGACTCAATTAAAAAAAAAAAAAATACTGCAATATCAAAAATATAATCCATCTTCCAAAAGCCTAATCAACAAATTAGACAAACAAAATTGTTTCTGTGGCCCAAGTTTAAGTTCTGGTAGCCAATGAACGCGGAATCACAAACGACATATGTTCAACTCACATAATTTCACCCAAAATAATAGAGGCAAGCTCCGTAGCAGCACAGACCAAACACATGAATTTGAATTGCCAAAGTCCCAAAGACCAGATCTTGGTACCACCAGGAGGCGCGCCCTAATTAACATATTAACCAAAACAATGAACCGCTCTCAAGAAGAGTCAATTCAATCACTCTTTCAACAAGAACATCATTAAAATGATAATAGCCCATAAAAAAAAAACCCATTAAAAGCCAGATACACCAAACCCCAACAAATCATATATGGGCAACCAGAACACATATCCACCAAAACAATTCAGCTCTAAATACACACATTCAAATCACAAAAACACAAAAATTTGAAATCCGTATATCTGATACACCAAAAAATCACATAAAAACATAAAACCTAATAGAAACTAACCCTAAACATCAAAGCCCAAAGCCCAAAAAGAACTCTAAGAAACACATCTCACCCCGATCTACATGTACATATCTTACAAAAAAAACCAATAAAATCAACAACAAAAAGACGCAGTTGGATCCAAACCCAAGCAGATCAGAGAGCAAGCAAAACTCAGAATTCAAAGCGCACCCAGATGGGGAAATAGAATAAGGATACGATCTGCAGGAGGAGCAACGGTGGCCATGACCGGTATCAGTGGATAGATCTTCCTCAGACGGGTAAAACCCTAAAACCCAATAGTGCTTTTGGGAGGTTTTAGAGGACAAATACAGAGAGGGAAACCCTAGGAGAGAGGGAGTGGGGGATACAACGGGTCTCACACGCCCACACACACGCACACAGCCGCCAAGGGTTTGGGTTTTGGAAGAGAGAGGGTTTTGTTCGTCCAAAAGTGGTGATTCAAATAGCACCACGGCTCCCTTTCCAAACCACGCTCGCATTACCCGCGGGTGAGCTGCTGAGATCATCCACGGTCTATGAATGGACCAAATACCTACGTGGCGCAGAGTGAGTGGGACTTTGTATTATGGGGTTGAGGTGTCTTTTCGTGAAATTGAAAATTCATTGGTCAGTCAGATAGTTTAGTGCCTGCGAGGGGGGAGCTTCACAAGTCGTATTTCCAATATTAAGAGTCGTGCCCTTTGGGGAAAAGGTGGAAACCCTAATCAGAAAAGGACACTGATGTCCCCATCTTTACATTGTGGCCTTAACATAATGCATGGGCCTTATGGTCATACACGAAGAAAAAATGTGACATCCTTTTTTTTTTTTTACTTTTTTTTTATTATTATGTTCTTTTTCTTTCCTTGTATGTTTTAATGTAATAGAAACAGAATATAATAATAATAATTTTTTAATGTTATAGAAACAAGTGATATCATACATGATCATGATCTTATCCTGTTTTTGCAATATCAATTCGTGTTAATCACTTAATCAGGTTCGTTTTCAAATTTTTGAATTGTGATATTTTTATAAATCTTTATGAGTGTGGTTAGGGGTAGCATTTTTTTTTTTTTTACAAAATTCTCTTACAAATTATCATGGGCAGCTTACGGAGCTCATGTGTACTGCCAAGTCCGCTACTAAATAATTAAAATTATATATCAATTTTTGTTGCTTAATACTCCACCCATTTAGTTTATATGTATTATAATTACAATTATACATTTGATTTATGGGATGCTTTTGGATTTTGTACAAAGGCGGAAATGAAGTGACATAAGACTAGCAATTTATAACACCGCTCGCCAACTTGAACTCAACACGAAATTTGCAAGTTCGAGTTAGGAGTCTAACTCGTTTAATTAAATGGGTTGAGTTAAAATTGACTTATATAATCTTATACTCATGTCTCGATATGATCCGAATCCAACACACCACATTAAGATTAACAATTTTTTTACACGACCTGCGAACCTGACATAGACCCAACACTAAAATAGTGGATTATGGTTGAGGAGCTTGACTAATTTAATTAAATTGGTCAAATTAAGATTGACATATATAGTCTTATACATATGCATCAACACGACCCAAACTTTACGTGCGAACACGAATTATCACACTTAGGCGGAATCTCTTGGCCATCAATAGTGAGTAGCCCCCTAACAAATTTGAAAGTACTTTTAAATTTTATGTTTTTTTATGAGATGAAGTCCCACAAATAATATGTTCTAAGCATTTTAATTTTGCAGTAATTAGTGTTCAACAAGCTGGAGCTTTCAGAAGCAGTACAACCCCTGTCTGAAATCCCCTTTTGGTAGTATCTCTGGTGGTTGAGGCTTCCTAATCAAAGCATGAGATGCATATATGCAAATCCATGTCAACAACTCAATTGTTAACCTTTGATATTGATTGTGATCGTGTGAAAAAGAAGGATACCTAGCCCACTATCAACAACAACAAGCATGGTTTACTTTATTATTTCCACAAAGTTTTATTAAATTGACATATGATTTTATAGCACCTAAATTCTTATCTTAAAATTACTTTCTTTGTCACATTCTTAATTCTTACCATTCAATTTGCATTTACACCCCTAAACTACCACTTTGTTTTGAATGGGTTACAGATTTTTGATCTAAAATCTGTCACATATGAGTTACAGATTTTTTATCCTAAGTTCAAAATTAATGCACTCATATTTTGCTCATAAATAATATTGATTTAAATGTCAAAGTTATACCCTCTAAAAGGCTTTATTACTTTGTTGGAATTAGTAGTTCATATTAACACTAGTGGAAGACCAAGTAGACGGGAGCAGAGCGACATTCACGAAGCAGGAGTTTAGGGGTTTTTTTCTATATATATGTTATGATGTAACTCTTAATCATTAATAGCAAAATACAGCTGCCTCTACGTGGACGTCAGCACATTGCCGAACTACGTTAAATCTGTGTCTCTACTCTCTCTTAATCTCTCTTTTTTCGATTCTATATTGTTCATCATTATTGTGCATGGTAACAACATGCTTAAATTCTTTGTTTTTTGCATGTGCAAATTGATCCAAAGTTTGACATGAGATATAAGCATTTAATTTGCAAGAAACTTGCTTGCAATTATTGCGTTGTAAATTTGCAAAGTTGCATAGAAAAAAGGTTCATTTGAATAACATATGAACCTAAATTGTGGTAGTAGATGTTGTGGAATCAGCGTAATCAGCAGTAGTGTTGACAAACACAACCAACGGACTCCTAACTTTATGGAAGCCATCTGACCAAACAATCTCTCCAAAATGATATCTCGCTTGAGACTTCTTCTGTGGTTTGAAAGTCACATAATATGTGTTTTCATCATTGAACCATGAGAAAAACAAAACTCTAGGCCATATGAACACCTCCACTCCATCAGGCTCAACAATGGTGGCAAAGTAAAAGGTGTTCTTCTTATGCCCCACATTGCGAACAGTCCTTTTGATTGTCACCGTTGATTTGAGATTGGGAACTGTGATTGATGGGTAGTTTATGTTTGTGTTGCTTTGGAGTACCTTTGAGCAGCTTGTGTCCAACCCAGGGGAAGGAAGAACAATTCTCGTTATAGTTTGTTTGCTGTAGCCAATATTACAGAGGAAGATGATATAATCTCTGGTTTTCATCTCATAAACAAGCCCTGGATCAACTGCTCTTAAGGGGTCAATG
This sequence comes from Carpinus fangiana, assembly GCA_006937295.1. Taxonomy (NCBI): domain Eukaryota; kingdom Viridiplantae; phylum Streptophyta; class Magnoliopsida; order Fagales; family Betulaceae; genus Carpinus; species Carpinus fangiana. The sequence continues at coordinate 972,607 of CM017324.1, forward strand.
TGGCCGGCGCCCATGTCAAAGGGATCGGCAGCTTTCAATGATCCTCCGGCTAGAATGCTGTCCGAGGTTGTGTCCCTTGTGTAGGCTGTGTGACAATTAAGGAGCACGTACAAGACACAATTTAAACAAGCTAAGCTAGGTTAATTTATAGAAAAAAAAATATGTCATTTCCTCATTATAAATGGGTTTTAATGGTTAAAAGTCATTTTCTTCTTGCCTGTGGTCATGAGAGCAGATCTAATGGCTGATGGGGACCAACTTGGATGTACCGATTTGATAAGGGCTGCAACCCCAGACACATGAGGGCACGACATTGATGTTCCTGACTGGAAATTCCACTTCACTCGACGTTGATCAGTGGGTTCCAATGTTGGTGGGGTTTTAGTAGGCCATGCTGCTATTATATTTACTCCGGGAGCAGTTATATCCGGCTATTAACAAATAGAAGAATGAAGTTATATATTATGTACAAATAAAAAAGAAAAGAATTATGGACTTTTCAAGCGTTTAGTATAAGTTTCTTACAGACTGACGTGACAATCAATGATGATATACTTATCATATATATCAACCACAAAAAATATAAACCGTCACATTAGTTTGTAAGATACTTACAATAACCAAAGAATTTATAAATTCTTTAGCATCTTAATCTATTTATCATAGTACTATAAAATGGCACATGGGTTAGAGAAGGAAATTAAATTAATGATTCCTAAAAATTGTAAATCCTCACAATTAACATACCTTGAGAAAATCAGGTGCAGTTGAGCTTGGCCCTCTAGAAGAAAAGTCTGCAACTGTAGGTGCTGGTGACTTCCCGGTTACGGTTTTAGGCGGTTTTATCCGCACTGGAGGGAGGGTGCGAGACTGAGCAAGATAGTTCTTAATTTTGGTGCCTTGATCAAAGTCGACAAGGACAATGGGGATGATATCAACATAAGCAACGTCGAGAGTGACAGGAACAACAAAGATCAGGCCCGATCCATCGGCCGTCTTCACTGCTGCTGCTGCTTCTTCACTTATTTTTGATCCAGCGCCGTAGAAGCATAGGACTACCTTCCCTGTAGCTGGTCTACTACTATTCCAATTCCTCGGCTTGCAAACCCTGCAAAAGCAATCAAACATTGTCATAAACAAAAACATATATACCATATATACCATATATTAATTGAGTGTTATGTTGTATACAAAGTAAAAGGTACTGTTCTTCTTAATTATGACATGTGAAAGTGTATATGTGTATATATATATATTGAACACGTGCCATATATAGCAACCTAGTTTGGGAAGGAAAACTTTGTCGTATCAAGGAAGGGAGATTTCTTTTTTTTCTATGAAACACTGGGGGAAGTAGGGAAAGGGAGAGATGCAAGTGTCGGGGGAGAGAGAGGTTGTTTGTCTCCCCAACACTGGGGAAGTAGGGAAAGGGAGAAATGGCAATGTCGGGGAGAGAGAGGGTCACCCGTTTTTGAAATATATCCTTGCGTCTGCCAATAATGCCTTGATCTCTGTGGGTGTGGTAATTAAGCTTTGTCCCTGTACAAAAAAGGAGATACAGTCACGCCAAAGCTTGGTTAGAAAATGAATGATTGTTGTTGTCATGACAATCGACAATAGACAATCGACAATCGACAATCGATAATCGACAATTGACATGACCCACCAGTGCTCGATCATAACATATCACATACATGATACATCTCCCAAGTCAACAGGTAATCACAGCCATATATAACTGTCCAAACTTTCATTTCCTAATTATTGGGTTTTTTTTTTTTTTTTATATATGTTAATTAAAGCAAACATATGTGATTTAACACAACTGATCATTATATTGTGACTCTGTTTAAGGATTAATAGGGGAAAAAGGGTACTTAGATTATATGCACTCATTTAACAATGTTGTACTTAGATTTCATGTTCAGAGAGGAAAATAAAAGCTGGTTTTCTTGGGCAACTCTATCCCTGCTTCATGAGATCTTTGCACTATATAGAGAAATAGAAGCATATATATATATAACAAAAGTGCATTATGTTATAAGTTATTTTATGGCTGCCATGCATAGACCAAACCATTAGCCAGAATTTGAATTACCATGATGGAGAGATTATTATCCACCAGTATCTGGGTCGGAAACATGCGATCAACAGATGAGGCAGCCACAGAAATGGACCATGGTGCAACATTGGTTACAAGAGATGGCTCAGGCCCGTCATTACCTGCAGAGAACACAACAGTAATACCAAGCTGCATTGCATGAAATGAACCTATGGCCGCATTTGATGCAAAGAATGGCCTCAAGGGTGGTGGTTCACCAAATGAGGCCGAGATTATGTGAACTCCATCACACAAGGCATCGTCAAAAGCCGCCAGTATATCTGCTTCGGTGCACTTCCCATCGAAATCCTTTCCCCAACATACTTTATACACTGCCAGCCGGGCTCTAGGGGCTCCTCCCCTGGCGGTGCCCTGCCCCAAACCAAAGAAATTTGCATTTTTCACTATGGACCCTACAGCTGTTGAAGCTGTGTGTGTCCCATGGCCAAGAAAGTCTAGAGGTGATTTGTATTCTGGGTTCCCACTCATATTTAGTGGCCCGATTTCTTCTTCAAACCCTTTAAGGTAGTAACGAGCACCAATTAGCTTCCGGTTGCATGCTGTTGCTGGGTTAAACTTTTCACCTTTCACACATATTCCCTTCCAGGTTGATGGAATTGGCTTCATGCCTCGCTCTTCCTTGAAACTCTCAGAGTCTGGCCATATACCTTATCACAAAACAAGCATGCACATCATATATACCTTATCAAAAGACAGTGGTGATCAACTGCCAGTGAAACTTATTAGGATTGATTGGTAGTGAGCTTAACTTTAAGACCATATTTAAGGTTAAAAAAAAAAAAGATATATAGAACAAGGTGAGGTACTAGTTAGAAAACCTGTGTCAAAGACCCCGACAACAATGTCATCACCACAGGCTAGCTGGAATGGCATCACTTCACTGTTGTCCAAAGTGAGGCCCAGGAAATCCCAACTTCTTGTTGTGTGCAATTGCAGTGTCTTGCTCCTAAACACTGATATCACTCCTTCCATCTCTGCAATACCTCTTCTTACATTAATATTTGTCAATAATGAAACTTACTTGGGGTTCTTATTCAAGTCTAAAACAAGACAATTAACGATGTCCAGTTTATCTTAGAAGATATATAAATTATGAAGAAAAAAGGGTTAGCTAATAACTGGCTAAAGCAGTTGCTTGGGTTGAATTAAGCTTTGCTGAAAACCCTGAGAAACTATGCTTGTAGCTGTAGAGCACTGACCGTTTAGCGTCTTCTTCACTGAAGAATAACATAGGCAAACAGAAAAGTGAGAGTCGATTTAGTGATAATAAATAGTTGAGTAATAGCAGCTTGACAAATTCTAAAGAAAAATAAATAGGATCATTTGGAATATGTAAGTACAAAAACCTTGCAAAAACATTAGATAGCAGTTGGTGATGATATTTTGAAGTGAGAGTAGGATCATGAATATGGTTGAGCCCTAAATAGACTATATAAACCTGTGGAAAAACAGAAAAAATAAAAATAAAGATCAGCTGAGATCATTATTAGAGAAGGGGACCAAAAAACAGCTGAAGAGCTTTTAGTAATAAAGTTACATGAGGTGTAGGTGTTGAGTGAATAAAATAAAGTGAAAGTGAGAGAAATAGGCCCCAAAAACACTGAAGATAAGTAGCCATTGTCTCTCATGGAAGAACCACATGGTTGAAAGGCATTAAATAGAGTAGCAGTAAGGGCTGACTAGTGACTATGATTTCCAAGAGGATGGCTTGAAAAGGGGATGGTTAAGGTGCGTGCATTCTAAGGCTTCCAAGCTGCAAGAACACTGACATACCTTCTTGAGCACTCCATGATGATATTTTCTTTTGAAGCTAACCAGTTAACAAAGAAGAGGACAACCAACCTCCAGCCTTCCCCCGTTCTCTCTGTATCTCTCTCTCACTCTTCTTTTCTTGTACCTTGACCTATACTGGCTATACGGTAATATTATGCCTAAGGTAGACTTACGGCCAGGGACTACCTTTATGAAGCTGCATCATGGTTACAATGAATACCTATAAAGAGAAATGCATGTGACCTTCATTATGCTTAAGATCTTTCAGGCTCCTTTTCCTTGGAAACAATTTTAGTTGACTAAGATACATATAAAAAATAAAATGACTAAGATAACTGCATTAGCCATGTTTTTCAGATCTTTTGGTCTCCTTTTCCTCTAAACTAAATTAAATAACTGCACTACCTCATCAGCTGCTTGAGTTTCATGTCTCAAAATTAATTCAAATCTTAAAAGAAAGGGAGAACATAAGGGTCAACATTTTATATATAAGGATCATCACTACATGTTATACTCTTTATTCTAACTTCTATTTCTTGAAATAAAATGAGATTAAAGAACCTTGAAACTAAAATTTAATTCTGGTAGCAAGTGCACTTGTTCTTACTCATGTAAAAGTAGTAATCAGATGCTTTGTGCAAGTAGGCATTTACCAAAATCACCCAAATGAAAATGTTCTGTAGCCTCTTTAAGAGCCTGCAACCCTAGTTTTAGGTGCTATTGTTCTTTTAAGCTATTGAATGTTCTAAACTAAAGATGGATACTTTGGCCTGGCTAGCATTAAGGTAGATGAGATATATCTGGTTTAGTTATAGAATACATCTGTAAGGGTTAATATTTCAAAACTAGCATAATCACATCTAATAAGCAGAGTATTCCTAGTGTTGCCTACAACTGCTTCTTTATGAGCAATACAATTAAGGAGTTCATAACAAAAATATTCTTTTCTATTCTCTTTGATTATTATATGAATTAATCTTATCTCATACTCTGTACATTTATTATGTCCTTAGAACTACAGCTATGTAAGAAACCAACCTACAAACATCAAGGAATATACATACACAATGGTCTGTTGCAAACATACATACAAGTACTACTTGCAACCTACATACAAGTACTACTTTGATTAAAAAATGCAATGTTAGGTTAAGTCAGGAGAATCATTGCTTAGCTAAAGACATCCTAACACATTGCGTAAATTGATTGTAATCGTTTTGCGTAATCAGAGGTTTATAATCAAGGCCTAAGACTTTCGAGATACGTCTCGAAGTTAAATCTTCACATCATTGAACCTATCTCCATATGAATGCTATATGAACTTGCTTTGTGAATAGGCATCTGATTTCATTCATGGCAACCTATTATTGTGTCTTCATGTATCATAATTTGATTGAAATAAAGTATACATCTAGTTTGCTTTGACAGGCAGTAATTTCAAGTACATGTAACATAAAGATTTCAAGTATATGTTGGGACATTTTAACAGCTGGATTATTTGGTTAAATTCTATTCACCTTCTAAGACTACAGTTTTAGTATGGCATTGGAAAATGATATATAAAGGGCAAAATATTATGTGTACGTTAGAGCAAAACAGATAAGGATAAGGTTAACTATAGCTTGTATGGTAGCCAACATATATATTGATGTTGAAAATAGGATGAACATACTAAGGACTCTGATTGTCAATATTTTGTTACTTTCTGTTCAGAAGCAGATCAATTCTTCCATTATGCAATTTTTGAATTTTATGAATATATTTCAGGTTGAAATGTGCTAGCAGATTAAAAAAGAAGAAGAGATGAATCCATAAAAAGAAGTACCATGATTCATATGCTTTCTAGAGAAGCTAAAATATGGTTATTTCAAGGGTTAACTGTGAAGCACCCTGTCCACTCAGTTTTCCTATGTCTTAGCATTTTCAGTGGCAAGATTACAGGCAGAGGATTGTGAGCATTTGAAGTCTTGTCTCTCCAAGGAAGTTGGTTCTAAGAGAGGTATATGATTGAAGGCATGGTGCGAGGAAATGAGGATGTTTAAATCTGTGTTGTCTGATACCAAAGTCTTAGTTGCATGGCTAGCTTTTAGGTATTCAACTAACGACTTATGGATATGATAAATGACCATTTGGCCCCAGTTTCAAGCTTGATGGTTGTTGAGCACAAATTTAGCATGCTGTGGTCTTTGCAGAGATGGGACCGAATTCTAATCTAAGCATTTGAATGAGCAGCTGTGGCCATTAGATGCAGGTAACATGTCACCATTGATTTTGCCTGTATGATGTAGGCCCTGTATTGATAAAAAGTGCTTTATAATATTGTATATATGTTTATCATCATTTAATGTAACATTAGCATTTATAACAGCTATATTAGATTATGATAAGCAATATATATATATATATATACATAATTTTCTAATTATCTGCACAAATGGTAATTATATCTGCCATTATAGCAAGAAAATACATTGAGTGTGGATGTGGGCCTGCATATGTAAGAAAGAGAGAGGCAGAGAGAGAAAAAGGCAGGGGGGTTTCCAAGAAACAAATGGTGGTCTTCGGCCCATGTCAAACAAAACTAGGAGAAGAGACTATATTTGAGTTTGGACCACCTCTTATCACTAACATATTCCTTTTCTCTTAGAGTTCTCCCTTTCTTAAGTGCTTCTGAAGTCATCTCAGAAGAATGACAAAAGGTGGGACATTGAACTGCTCTTTCCATTACATTTCCAACTTCTACAACTTCAATTTACCAGACAAAAAGCAAGAGAAAGAGGAAAAAAACAAAAATATATTCTTCTCTCCTTCGATAGACATGGTCAAAATGAGTGTTATTAAATAATCTGCCGGCCATTGGACCTAACACGTAAGCATACTATAAACTACCCGCCCGCCCACCAGTAATAAGCAAGCTCATTGCCAGTCCAGCTTGCAGACATAGCTAGAGATAGATTTTCATGCATCATGTTAGAAACTGGTCAGGACCGTGACCATAGAGTTGCATTGTCTTTACAAGAGTCATATACGTAACTGACATCTGGATCAATATCATCCTGACACTAGGCATGTTTGGATCAAAAGAACAATCTGGACTTCAATTTTTTTATTTTTTATTTTTTTTGAAGAATAGTGTCAAAAAGCTATTGGGTAGCGCTAGCTTCTGTATCTCAATTTTTCTTTTTCAACACAAATCACTAACCACTGAAGAGTACTGATTACTCATCAAGATGTTGACTCTGAGGCTCCCCGGTACTAAACATATTTTGTTGCCAGTTGAAAGATCTGGAAATAATCACATCCTTTCCATCAAATCCAAGCACAAGAAATACTTTATGCAGATCAGCAGATGCTTGTAATCAACTTTTCCAGTTTAGAAAACGACACCCAAAAAGAAACCACATCTTGATCGTTTTACATTTAACCATTATCTTAACAAAATGTGTTGAACGAGTTTGTGCCTGCACTTCTTTTTCCTTCGTTCTCTTCTCCCATATATTTGGTGAAGAGGGATGTTAAATTTGCATAAGACTAGAGCCGTTTTAGCTTCATTAATTCAACATGCTTCAGCTAACGCCTGTGCAAGATCAAATCTCAATAGTTGCAAGCATTAAACATCAGCCTAATACCTGCTTAAAACAGTTTTAGATGAGGACACCATCAAATGATAGCATGATGGTATGCTACATAATCATCGTACTCAGGAGTCAGGACAGCACGCACTGCACTTGCACTGCACGACAATTTAGCATCAAGCACTACTCTAAGTTGACAATTCCTCTGTCCACGATAGTTTGTAGGCCACAATACTTTTAGGAAAAGTTAATATTCAACGGTCTTCATTCTACATTTAGAAAAAAAACTTCGAAAGAAAACAAATTAATGATCAACAATATTAATAAATTAAAATAAAAAACTCATTTCTTTATTTAAATTTTGGGTAGAACTCACTTTTAAAAACGAGTTTGCAATCAAACACTTGGGCTGTGTTTGGCAATGGACTGGACTGGAGGAAGTGGACTAGTACTGTAGTAGATTTGATTGATGTGAGGAAAAAAATAAGAATGTTTTATATAAAACAGTGAAATTTTTTGTTTTATAGTGATTTTTTTATTTGAAAAGTAATAAAAAGTGATTGATGTGATATAAAAAAGTAAGAATGTTATGATTGATTTTGAGAAAATTTTTTTTGAGACTTTACAAAGTCCAGTCCGATCTCTTGGCAAACATAGCCTTGGTAACATTACAGTGTCGCCCTAATTACTCAATTCAAAATTTCCTGTAGCAGCTGCAATGTGTCCGGTCCAGGTTGATTTTGCTGAGGTGTGCAATTTTCCTGCAGTGTATGAATTAGGATTTCTTAAGCCAATACCAATTGTACACCTGTAATTATTGGCATACAAAAAGCCATGGATTAGACATGATGGCATGATCACTAAATACACATATGTGTGGGCTTGTTTTGCTAAGTAGGTCGCTATAATTGTATAAGTTGCCAAGTGGGCAATTATATAATTAATTGCCCTCTATATAATACCCATTGAGGTAGTACTACATTTACATTTATAATAATCAGAATTTTAAATAAGAACTATTAGTAGGTAAAGTAGTTGGAAGTTTCCTGCAATATGATACTACTCTGTCTAGTGTGGATATGCGAGGGAAGAAAAAAATATAAAAAAATAAACGATGGCGAAGGCTAAGGAAAAGATGGAGAAGAGTATTTTGGAGAGTAATGGAAAAAGATTGGTGGGGATCAAGGTGCACCGTATATGCGCACTAAGAAGAAAGCCGACATACGCACATATTTTGAAACAGAACAAAATCCCCTAGCTCTGTGGGCCCATTTTCGCCATAGCCAAGTACCACCCCCACCTCAACACTCACCCCATCATTACCATCAAGAATTCTCTCACACTCTTTCTTGCTTTCATCAACCGTTGCACCCACACACAATTCTTACCAACAATTGTGAAACGGAGTGTTTCTTAAATTTTTTTTTTTTTAAAAAAAGTTTGGGGTTTAATACTTCTTTCTGAAAGAGTGAAATAACTTTGCTTTTGGTGATGGGTAGTTGGTGAGGAGGTGGGTCTTGGGCTGTTTCTGAGTTTGGTGTGATGGGGAATTGCTGGTTTAGGTGGGAACCCTCGGTTTACAGAGTCTCATCCAATGCAAAGTCAGGTTGGTTTTCAAGGAAGTTTTGTTTTTTTACTGGTTCGATTGATTTTCTGAAATTGGGTTGTGTTATACATGATTCCAGAGATGGGTTTCTGTTTTTTCTCTTTCTTTCACTGAAATTAGTTGTGATTAGAGTTCAACTTTGATTTGAATGATGACACTGTTTTCCTCTGTTGGCTTTTGTGTTGTGTCTTTGAATTTCTTGTACGAGTAACGATTTACATATATTTTTTTTTTCCCTTAGCTGATCTATGCTCTCTCGTGAAATCTGGGATGAGGGTTACATATTCAAGAGTGTTCTGTTTTGCCAAATTAGAAAAAAAAAAAATATCTTCCCTTCATGCTCTGTTTTGGCATTTTCCTTTCTGTTTGTCGGTTCTTTTTCCTGGTTCTCACTTCTCGAGTTGGTGAATCCGTTGAAATTTAGAAAGATTCACGATTCACTAAAAAGAAAAATGAAGATGATATAACTTTTTCACCTCTACTTCTTTTTTCCTTCTTTATTGGCCTTTCTCGCTTCTACTTTATCCATCATAGAAAGGTGATTTTTTTTTTCTTCTTTTTCTTGTATGGCAAGTGGATACATCACACTTTACTTAACAAAGAAAACCGGACGCATCTCACTGTAGCATAAACCGACTCTTATGTTTGATATATTATCTTTATAACGGTAATGAGTTGTAAAATATATTTTTATCGCTCAACAGTCAAAATCCCTCCCCCCTTTCCATTTTGGAAATTGAATATTTTGTTTTCATATCTTCAGAAGAACGCGTAGAGATCATTAGGTGATTTCGTTAGTTCGTTTTGTTCTGCTAGCTAACCAATAAGCGGAGTACGCTTGAAACTGTAGACTCTTTTTCGCATTGTTGTCAAAATGGAATTTTTTGTTCCCCTCGTAACATTCTCTCGTAGGATGTTTTTGTTTCTTCACATCAGGTTTGAATATCCTTCAGTGTTGGATATTAAAAGTAGCTCATAAAAATGACGTTATTTACTTGCAAATATTTCACCAAGTATACTGTTGCAGTGAAGTGAGAACTTTTATCTTCTTTAAATTGTTTCTTCTTCTTTCGGCCATTGTCATGAAAGTAAAATAGAAATGAAATTTATACCTCGATACGTGATATAATGCTGTCAATTTGCTTTTTAGAGTCTCCAAAATACGAGAGCCAGTTAGTGAAACAAAGGAACGATGATAGTAAGCTACCATCAAACCCTGAAGAAGTAGAAGACTTCCGTCGTGATTCAGCTGCAAATCCATTGATTGCATTCACCTTCAATGAGCTAAAGGTAATCACTGGAAATTTTAGGCCAGACGGAGTGTTGGGCGGAGGAGGATTTGGAAGGGTTTATAAAGGGTTTATTGCCGAGGATCTAAGAAAGGGGCTTCCTCCCTTATCTGTAGCTGTTAAGGTTCATGATGGTGATGACAGTTATCAAGGCCACAGAGAATGGCTGGTAATGTTTACGTTGTTTATTGTTCCACTCTTCAAAATTATGGTGCTATTTGTATCTTCTCTTTTTCATATGGAACCTTAAAAACTTATATCAGATTGATCAAGTGCTTTGTGGGTTTCTAGGCAGAAGTCATATTTTTGGGGCAGCTTTCTCATCCAAATTTGGTAAAATTGATTGGATATTGCTGTGAAGATGAACAGCGGGTACTAATATATGAGTATATGGCTCGGGGTAGTGTGGAGAACAATCTTTTTTCAAGTAAGCATTTCCTATTGCTTCTCACCTCCCTTTTCATGCACTTTTCATTCTCAGTGTTGTTTTCTGATAGATTAGTTTTGGGGCAATCACATTGTAGGATTCTGGTATCCATCTTAAGATGTTGGTTTAACATGTGTTAGAGAGATGCGTCTCTATGTAAAGCAGTTAGAGGAAAGAGTAACTTGATAAAGATGCTACAACTATGTCTAGCAACCTTAAATCCAATTTTATTTGAAGGAGAGGAGGTGTTAAAATTAGTGAGATTTGGTCAAAATTCCCTGAATTTTTGGACAATTTCAATTTACTCATTGGTTTCTAAATGTGAATTGTCGGATTTGAAACCCCAATGAGTGAATTGATATCGCAAGAAAATGTAAGAAGTTTTGACCAATTGTCCTAAAATTTAATGAGTTTCTATCTATGCATAGTTTGAGGTGATCTTTAGAAATAACGACTCCTACTGACTACTGAAAGGGTATTTTAAAGGCCTAAGCCTGATTTCTTATATGTACCAGAAAGGAGGAAAACTGAAAGTGGGAGATTATTTTAAGAAAAAAACCCATTAGTTCTTAACTTGTTTTTAGATATAACTATCTAGTTTCAAGGTTTGTTTGTGGTTGTGGCAAGCCCATTGTTTAATTTTCTCTAAGGTGTTTGAAGGACCAAGTCTAATTTATATTCAGTATTAGAGGCAAAAAACTAGTGTGGGAGTTTTTATCAGACAACGTATATACTTTATGAACTCTTTTTTAGTAAGTTAAAATTTCTGAATTTGTTTTTGTTTGTTGGAGGCTTGGGCAGGACAACTCTTTCGTTTTCTATGACACAATAGAACATAATTCCTCCTTTGTTGCAGGAGTATTGCTGCCTTTGCCGTGGTCCATTAGAATGAAAATTGCATTTGGTGCTGCAAAAGGACTTGCCTTTCTCCATGAAGCTGAGAAACCTGTCATCTATCGTGATTTTAAGACTTCTAATATTCTGCTAGACTCGGTTAGTATATGAAGTGGATATCAGTTTCAGATTCCTCTCTTTTTGTATCAGAGAAAAGATACAGAAACCTATTTTTTTATGAGAGATGCATTAAGAATGAAATCACCATGGAATATGTAGCAAGTTCTATATCCAGAAAATAAGTTCTAACAGTAAAAAGTCTTTTAACTTTTAAATTAATGTTTCTCCTGCATATTGAAGTCAGCATAACGTGGATGAGGTTTGTCAAGTTATAGTCAAATCATCAGCTTTAACTTAAAACTGTGGATTTTATATGCATGCTTCACAAACAGGACTACAATGCAAAGCTCTCTGACTTCGGCCTTGCTAAAGATGGACCAGTGGGAGACAAGTCTCATGTTTCTACTCGCATAATGGGAACGTACGGGTATGCTGCTCCTGAGTATATTATGACAGGTAAAGTTGATAGGAAGACAAAAAAACTTCAATTAATTTTCTTAACACGTTATGCATCATTCTGCATTTGGGGGTTTCTGAATTCTGGAGAAACATAATGAAAGTTTATGTCGTTACAACATGGCATGTGATGGATTAGGCCATTAGAAACCATTTTAGAGTCAGTTTTCCTTGGAAATTAAATCTGAACTGACGTCATAAGCATGTTTTGTTCTGTGCAGGCCATCTAACTCCTAGAAGTGATGTTTACAGCTATGGTGTTGTTCTTCTTGAACTTCTTACAGGAAGAAAATCCTTAGACAAGTCACGACCTGCCCGAGAGCAGAACCTGACAGATTGGGCTCTCCCGTTGCTTAAGGAGAAGAAAAAATTGATGAATATCATTGATCCAAGGCTGGAAGGGGAATATCCTGCTAAAGGAGTTCACAAGGCAGCCATGCTGGCTTATCATTGCTTAAACAGGAATCCAAAGGCAAGGCCTTTAATGCGAGATATAGTGGACTCCTTGGAACCTCTACAGGCCCCTACTGATCAGGAGGTTTCAACTGAACAAACTACTTTAACTGTAATTAGCGAGGTTCCGGATGCAGAGTCAAAAAGAAAAGAAGATGCAGAGAGTAATAGCTGACATGGTCCTGGGTTTTCTTTATTGAGCTTCTTCTCCAGTTTAAAGGGAGAGTTTTTGCATTAGGAAGCTTTGCTTTTTTTGGGATTCCTTTGGCTAAAACATGTTTGTCATATATAGTTGCTTGGAATTGGGTCATTTTAATTAACACTAGGTAAATATCACTCTAAACAGGTGTGTATGATTGTATAGTATCAGCTTGCAACAGGATTTTCTGGCTGTAGCTCCTTATAATTTTGAGGTCTAAAGCAATAAAATGTAAGCGAGTCATTTTTGTTTTAATATATAAGTAAATATTAATTATATTTGAAAGAGCGAGTGGTACATGTAAGCGAGTCATCAGCAATAAATGTAAGCGAGTCGTACTAAATAAGAAGCACTGAGTCAGGACCTTATGTAAGCGAGTCGTAAGCAATAAATGTAAGTGAGTCGTACTAAATAAGAAGCATTGAGTTAGGACCTTCTTCCACTAGGAAGAGCCGACATTAAACTAATATAGGATTTAGCACTCAATGCAACGCTATCGCTATCGCTATTTGCGCCGATATGAAGCCTTTCCTTTTGGATATTATCACAAATAAACTCAATTCTTTCAAATTAAATAATTGAATAATGGCGTCATCTTATGATACCTACTTTTGGGTAATGGAACAGCCACTAAAATGCCCAATGGGTCTCCAAGTTATTTACATCATATGAAGCCTACTAGTTAAAAGCACATGCAACAGTCAAGCCAGCCCACTAAGGATATAATAGGAATGAAAAGGTACAGTAAGAAAAGGCATGTTCATAAAAAAACGTGATCCAAGCTTGAAGTATTGAACCGAGCCACGTGTAGACGTGCTCGAGAAAAAAGCGGGAGCCACGTCTTGTACGAACGTGGCCGAACCATTGACTAACTCCACAATCCCATTATCAGGAGTTAGCCCACGATCTCAGCATTACGCACAGTGGATCCTCGGGAATGTGGGGCCGAGAATCAGGGAACACTAACCGCAACTTGATGCATATAAAAGAGAAGCTCCAACCAAGTATTTGGTTAATCACTCTCAAGCCACTTTATTCTCTGAGCATTCTTTTCTCTTAAATTCATTACTGACTTAAGCATCAGAGTTATTCCTCATCGGCACACCCCCGACAGCTCTTATTCTAAATTTTTCTCTTTTGCAAACCGACGATTTCTCGGAAAATGTCATCTAACACCTACTCACAATCTCCTTTTTGACTCTTGTTTTTAAGATAAGGTTAATTACTCCCATTGGTTTAATTAATTGTTTTTGTCAAATTGTCATTGCGCAGGTAATTGAGGGTGTTATGTGTAGTTTCACTTCCTCGATCGATCTGTTTCGTTTCTTTCCTCTTTTGGTTGTTCTTGTAAATAAAGCAAAGGAACAATATGGGGTTGATTTGACACTCTGGATTGAAGATCCTTCAGGCTGGAAAGCCTGGAATCCATGAGGAACTTGGTAATATCCTTGTTGGAAACCATTTTGGGGAAGGTTACTTGTAGGGGCGGATCTATGTGTTGGGTTGAAAATGTTTAAAATTATTCATAAAATATCTATATTTTAAAAATTTGTCCCCCAAAATGATATATTTGTCCCTCCAAAACATTTTATGAGTTATTCAGTTTGTATTTTTTTTTTCTTAGTCATCTTCCCCACATCTTGTTTATCCTTGCATTTATTTTATTTGGAGGAAAAATGTAGAATACCATGAAAATATCTATTTTTTAAAATTATTATCTAGTCATTTGGGTTTACAATATTTGTTTTTGGTAAAATTTTTCTTGAACTTTATTGATCGTGCTTAGTTTATTTTACTAATTGTTTATATTATTGTGTGTTTGTGATGCCATGAGATTAAATTTAAGACTTATATGCTTTTATTTTATATTATAGTGTTTTTTTATGTATCTATGTCTTTTTATATTTATGTAAGTTTGTGTCCCCAACTTATAAAAAAAAAAAAAAAAATTCAGTCCCCCCACACTAAAAATCCTAGTTCCGCCCTTACTTGAAAATAAGATTCCAAAGTTTAGATTAATAAAAAATAATACATTTAATTATTTAATTAATGCATTAACAAAACTATGTGGACCACACAAATTAATGGTAATCAAAATTTGGTAATGGTCATGGCATATGGTTTTCCGCTTCACATGCTTTTTTTTTTTTGAAAAATATGGAACTTCCATTGATGAAATTTCACGATCATTAAACTCTTACATCACTGAGCATACAGTTTTGAAAAATCATAGCCAAAAGCTATGAAGGTTACAAAGTTATAAAAATGACTTCAAACTTCTGTTAACCTATGTACAATTACATTTAAGGAACAAATCTGTTTCGTACAGACTAGATCTAAGATATGGGTAGTCAAAATACAAAAACAAAAATAAAAACAACTAAAAACTAAAAATCCGGCCATGAGAGTTAAGCTCCACATCGATCTATTCTATCCTTAACCTGTAGGCCAGGATAACAAATCCATCTTCAACCTGAAAGCCAAGACAACAAATCCATCATCAACCCGAAGGCTAGGACAAACAAAAAAAATAAAAAACAAAACAAAATCCCCACAAGTAGCAGCGAAGGAGCACGACATCGTAAATATCTCTTCAAAAGACACGCATTGACCAAAGAAGACGATCATATCTAAGGTTGAAGAGACTAGATCTAAAGCACCTGCCATAAACGAAGACCGGAGGAGCCTATAGAGAATACACCGAAGATCTAGATCTAGATCTTCTCTCTTCTTAAAATTCTTCTTGGTGTTGTCTAGAAGAAGTCTCAATTCTTACCGCTTCACATGCTCAAAATTAAGAAGTTCTCACTCTTATATATATATATATATATATATATATATATATATGTCCACACAAAGGTAGGAGGAGTGGAGATTGGAACTAGTGACCTCCATTTCATAATACGTGGTTCATAACCGATTGAACTATCTCTTGACGACAAAAAGATTCTTATTGAGGATGATACAATAATAATAAATAATAATAATTGGTCAGTGATCCTAGAATCACATATCGATGATAGAGTTTTGCATGATTTCTTGAAAAAATAAAAAATAAAAAAATTCTAGGACTTCTAGCCCTTGTCCCCCTACTTTAATTATATATTCATCATGTTATCAGTAGTTTTTTAAACTTGATTATATATATTAATTAGCACTATAGAATTATATATAAATTGTTTGATTCCCCCCACACAACAAATTAATTAATAGATAAATTGTTTGTGATGTTCAATAAGAAACAAAAATTATTATTTTTTAATTCATATTATTTTAAAGCTAGCTAGCTACTCCGTACGATTACCTAAACTTTATCCTAATCTTCTAATCTTTCTAAACATGGTTCAATTGCAATAACTTATAATTTTGGCAGATTCTTTTTCATTGGATATTGCTAAAAACAATTTCTTGCGGAGGGTCATGATCATCATATATTTCTTACACCCGTCCAAATATTTTCCACCCTTTTTATTATTATTATTATTTTACATTTATGTTTTTTTAAGTAACACAATTAAGCTACCATTAATCTTAAAGTTCGTATTTGAAACTTTGTCATAAAAAAGAATTACGTCATCAATCTTTTACATCTTTGTTTGTAAATACTTTGGCTAGGATTTTCACAATTTATTTCAAATGAGATTAATTAGTTCATTTGAAAGAAATTAAGTAGGGTTTCACAGTTTGAATATGCAAAAGTCGAACAACGCTTTGATCGAAGCATTTTGTGATCCTCCTGTTCGAATGAAGTTATATGTGGACATATATAGCTCTCTATAACTCGATCTTTTTTATCTTCCATTTGGTCAGGAATATGCGACCAAGATAACAACCAAAGCATTGTAAAACTCGACACAGAATCTTGCTCGAATCAGCTTGGTCTCTTTTGAATCTTTGATCAAGATCTTCAATTTCTTGATTTTTCACTCTTTTAGCTCCGAAAATGCATTGACTAAATTCTAGACCTAAATCTTAGACCCAAACACGTTTAATATTGTAATTTTTTAGCATTGAAAACTTAACTAATAATTTGAAGGAAAAAAAAAATAAAAATCTATAGTCAATAATTCATTTCAAATGGTTTTCCTCTAAAAAAAGATGTAAAAAATTGTGAACTAGTGAACCCTTTAATTAATTAGGTTAGGACCCTCGTTATAAATATTGAAATATTTTCATAAAAATATATTTAAGATCATATTATTTTAACTTTTTATTGTTATTCAAATAAAAAAATTACTATAAAATAAATTTTTTATAAGAAATTTTAAAATATTTTTTATTACACAAAAAAAAAAAAAAGAAAAAAAAAAAAGTATAATGTCAAAATATATATAGTACGTACGAAAGTGACGTTTATTGGTAGACGTCACTTTACAGTTGTACAAAGTGGTGGTGTCGAGATGTATATCGGTTCTATCCTTTGCACCTCGATCGGTTCTCCACCATTTTGCACTTCCATCGCCACTCGCTAGCTAGCGATGTAATTAAACCCTGGTGTTACAAAGCTTCCATGACACTCGTGCAAACGAGAAACACGTGGTACAATGGGAGCGAGACAACTTGACTGACATCCGAGGTTTCATTGGTTGATCAGTTCCCCGTTAGTGTGTGGGAAATTAACTAGAGAGAATAGAGATATCCCATGAAAACGGCTCCTCCTGGCCTACTTAAATAGACAGAAAATCAATTTTCCCGTACGTGTTTGTTTCCATGGAAAAATGCCTAACGCGAGACAAGATAATATATTATTATTATAAAAGACAAGACACTATTTTTCCTCTTTCTCTCTCTCTTAGTCTCTTTCTCTCTCGTAATTTTTTTTTTCCACAAAAGAATTGATTACTTTTTAGCTCTTTCTGGGTTGTGAGACCGGCTGCCATGAGTGAAGCTTCCCAGAGCAGACAAGTCTCCATGTATGCCCTCCTTCCTCCTCTTTGCACTAGCTTTACCAGTCCTAGAAGTTACGAGGAAAAACAGAAGGAAAATATTGCTAAAGACTTTGTTATTTTCAAGTAGCAAGCAACCTAGCTAGCTTCCTTTTATTTTCCTCATATCTTCTCGGATATTTCCTTAAATTCATAGACTCGTCTCCCTTTGGCTTTAAATACCTACTAAGTTGTATTATATACAGATCCAAACCATTAATCTATTTATTTATTTATGTTTGATCATAAAAATTTGGTTGCAGGGTGTGGGTGCCTTTTAATTTGTTCTTTAGTTGCTTTCTAACTCCATCTATATATGCATGTAAATATGTACTACAAGTATGGAGGCACTCTGAAATGCACTTGTGATGCAAGTTTGTTTGTCTTTGTCCATGGATCTTGGTTTGTAGGGGGCCTAACTAAAGTCTTTTACCGTTTTTCCCTACTTGATCGACTTTGTGCTTCCCTGCTTGCCTGCTTGGATCTAATCTGTTCAGGATATTTAACTGCATATATATATAGTTTTGCAATGTTTTGTATAGTTTTAAGCTCAGATCCGCCTGTACATGCTCCTCTCCCACCCACACGATATACTAATGGCTTCAATATTATGATCAAGGTGCACTTTGGGTTTTGCTTTTGGCTTCATTCTTCCTTTTAATTTCCTCTCTTCTTTTTGAAACTACTGATATCATTATCTGCAGCTAGCATTAATTGCTCTATATATATCTATCTTGAAGAATTAATTTTCTGGTGTTTGATGCATGTTGAGATTGATCAGGTAATGAGCTGACAAAAGAGATAAGGAAGTAGCATCTTTCCTTCTTTTCTTTTTTTTTTTTTCTTTTTTTTCTTGTTACCTCTAGCTAGCTAGTTTTTGAACATATTAAACCTAATGGCTAAAGAACAAGGAACATGTATATAATATATATATAGTTATGTGGGAACCCAATACTCCTATCATCTCTTGTGTCACATACAAACATGTATGCATATAAGGTAATCACCATCATCATGATTTTATGCATGCCACTGTAGGTCATAGGGCTAGAGATTAAGTTTATTTAATCCTTTTGAGTCTTGATGTCCTATTAGGGGAATTGAAGAGGAAGACATGGATGGAAGAGGCTTCAGATTGGTGTTGCCTGAAGATGGCTATGAATGGAGAAAATATGGCCAAAAGTTCATCAAAAATATAGGCAAATTCAGGTAGGTAGATAGAGGAACATATATCTTTAATTTCTATATATATGTGCATGATCATCTTATATATATATATATATATATATTGGATCAATTAATTAATGCTAATTCTAATGCATGAATGGATGAAATGAAACGACATGAATTTATGTATATGCTCAGAAGTTACTTCAAGTGCCAAAGGAGCAATTGCCGTGCAAAGAAGAAAGCTGAGTGGTCGGCGTCGGATCCCAGTACTCTTCGAGTAGTGTATGATGGGGTACACACACACGCCTCACCGGCAACAGAATCTGCCTCCTCCGGCGAGTCAGGGACTTCATCTTCAACTGCCAACAATTATAACTTGTTGACACAAGTTTTCGGAGATCGATCATCAACTACTTCTCTTTATGATGATCACCCATGACAATCGATCAATCTCCCTAGCTTGCCTGCCAGTGAAGAACAATTAATGAATTGAAGGTATATATTTCTGTTTCCTAATAACATTAATCGTGCTAGCTAGCTGCTGGAACATGGATATTCTTCACTCAGTTTGTACATATTTCCTATTTCCCTTAAAAAAAAGAAGGATCATCATCCTTTTTCCACTACTCATTCAATCATTCAAGCTTCAACATTATTAATTAATCATGCCCGGCCATTTCATAAGATCATGATCAGGGCGAGAGTACTCCTACTTTTAAGAGGAGTTAATCATTCTTGTTGTTGCAATTTTTGGTATCACCTGATAACTGGCCGGCAACGGGAAGTAAGGTCGGGATATTTAATTGGAATGAGGTGGATTGTAAAGCCAGAGTTCGAACTATTTAAAATCTTTGACATGAATCTTCTATTAATTCAATATGGATGCATGATCAAGATTAACCCACACTAAGTGACTTAATTTGAAAATAAAAATTCTTATCCTAATTAATTAGTACTTTTAGGTTAGTTTATCTCACAAATTTGGATGAACTTTGTGGATCAGTAGTACTCACAGGCTATAGCTGAAGCAAACTAGGAGGATCCTCTTCGGAAAGAGCATTAACAAGAAACCTTCCAAATAACAAGAAACCTTAATTCTATTTATATGATCGATGAACCAGATAGCGGTGATAGTACTGAAGGTAAGAAATATATACAATTAGTACTAATCTTAACCCTAAGTACTTTAGCAATAACTAAAACTTTAGAGACTAGAAATAAGGAAATTTGCAATATATAGGTTTCTTCAACTAACATTTACATTAAAGATACTTGACAACAATATAATTAAACTAAAAATTTTGGAAAATGGATAGTTAAAGAAAACTTTCATAACGAACAAAGACTATATATATATAATATACGTTTGTTAAAATTTTTGTTTTTCTTTTATTATATGTTCTTAAAACATAAATATCAACAAACAACAAAAAATACATTTAAAAATTTGACCCTTTATTTGTTATATTTAAAAATTAATTAATTAAATTTCTGTATTCTCATAATTATTTTGCTAGTTTGGTTTCATTGTTTTAGGCTTTAGATGATCTCTCATACTCATATATATATATATATATATAAGTTAGGAAGTTTCAGAAGTACTCCTACACAAGAGAAACAAACTGCACTCACATTAATTTTTATAATTAGGGCCTTCTTGATCTTAATTCTTCTTGAGGCCTCCTTCAAACTACCACTCCGACGACAATTTACCTCCCAAACTATCAATTACGACAATTTATCCCCCCAAACTACTAAAACAATGACAATATACTCCTCAATGTTAGCAAAACGACGAAATTATATATAAAATTTTCAATAAAGCAAAAATACCCTAAAAATTTTGAAAAAAAAATTAAATTATTGTTTTTATTTTAGTAAGGATGATTTTGTCATTTTGTTAAAATTGGGGGTACATTATCATTGTTTTGATAGTTTTGGAGGTAAATTATCGCAATTGATAGTTTGGTGGCCGGACAAATTGTCATTGGGGTGATAGTTTAAAGGGGTTAAATGGACTTTATTATTATTATTTTTAAGATGTTTTATCCTTTTGATTATATATATATAAGTCATATCTATGACATTATTTTTATTTTTGAATCCTCTATATATCTTTTTCAAGTACATAGAAAAAGGTGATAGTATCGAATAAGATAATGATTTAATTTGACAGCCTTTTAATAGGCTGCGAAGAAACCCTCAACTCAATCCGGACAAAAATATATGTGAACATTTTGTGTGTTTATTTTATTTATTTAATACACAACGAAAGAAGTATAATTAAATTCATTCCACGTGTTCGTTTTTAACTTTTAAGTGGTGGATTGGTTGATCTCGTGGAAGCTCATTCTCATGCTCCCCAAATTCAATTATTGACTTTCCATGACTTGTTGAGATGAGAGGGTGTGGTTTCTTTCTTTCTTTCTTCAAAGTAAAAGCCTACGTTACGTACGATAATGACGTGACATCCAGGATTCATAGCATTTTCGTTTCTTCTTCTACACCTTGCTTCTTGTTGGGGATCGATCGTGATCAGGCCCAACAAGACTTGGGCCCCATCTTAGCCCAAAAAAAAAAAAACAATAGGAAAGGTCTCGGACCTATAAATCCGAGACCTTGGACTCAGACCTTAAGAGGTCTCGAACTCATCATATTCGAGATCAACAACTTAAAGTACATTTGAACTTCGTGCCAAGGATACTTTGGATATTTAACAAAGACTTTTATTGATACTCTCAAGATAAGCATACAATCTTATCTTAGCATTCAAAAATCATCAAATCTATTCAAAATACAATAAGTTATTGGTTAGGTGACTAAAACCACTCAATGCTTATAAAAGACAAGTCACATCTCCACATTTTGGTAATTGCAACTCTTTTTTTTTTTCCTCTTATTGTGCAGTGAGCATTCAGGCTTAATGCTAGGTTCAAACTCAGGAAGTGTGCCACATCACCAATCAGAAAATTGTGCATCAACAGTTTTCATACCTTTTAGTGGGTCACCATTATTAAAGTTTTAGAAAAATACACCTATTGATGTATTTTTTTAAAACTATAAAGTGTATTAATATTTTTCATAAGCTATCAAAATGATGCCGATGTTTCTGTCGGTTGGCTTCGTCAAGGAAAGGGGCACTTTGTAGAGGTTTGAGGTTTACCGGACGAGAGTGAATACACGAAATAACCGTGCCTTGAAGGGATTTCTTGTCTTTATTTTATAGATTTGTAAATTACAAGTAAGGACGTATATTGGGCCTCCTCCTTCACTACTAACAAATCAAAACAAAAGAGAAATCAATTGGGCTGTATTGCCTTTATCGCACAATGGCCCATCGCATTAGAGATATCAGGCCCCACGCTGAAGCCCATCACTCGCCCGTCCCTGATCCACTGCTAATTTTTCATACAAAGGTTCTAGAGGGGTCGGAAGTACGACAAACAGAACGGCACATATTGAGATCAACGGTCTAGATTCACTTGAAGCTTCAGGATTCTTTTATCCAAATGGACTGTTTTGCCCTTTTTAATATCAGACTCCGGCTTCATTCTCAAGAAGTGAAAGCGAGAGAGAGATAAGCCTTACAAAAACCCCTCACTAAACGTTGTCTCGGCGTCTCTTATCCAAAAACCCCTCACTAAACAGTAAACCCTAATGCTCGCCGTCGCCGTTTCCCGGCAAGTATTTCAGATTCCCTTTAGACCCTATCAACCAACCCTTCTTGTTGGTGTTGTTTTTTTTTTTTTTTTGTTGAGATACCAAGATGTTGCGTATTGCTTTTGGTTTTTGTTTGGCTTCTTATGGATAACATTTTGTTTCAAAATCTACTTCCCTTGTTCTTTGAGGAGCAAAAAGATGTGGGTTTTTGTTGGGTTAAGAGTTCAGTGGGGGGAGAAGGGTGATCATGTCCAGGAATTATGCGGGCATGGTTCAGTTTCTGGTGGCTTTCATTTCTGTACAGTGTGCTTAAATGAGATTGAATTGCCTGGAGTTATTGTGGGGATTGAGTGGTTTTGCCTGTAAATATTATATCTCGCACTGAACGCGATACCTAGTTTCTTAATCTCTTCTTGTGTTTTATGTCTCCTTGTTATTTGTGTTTGTCGAAAATGCTTCATTTTCTTAATAAAGATTGAGAATTTCATGAAAATGCATGACTATTTTTAATGGTGAATTAAGTGGAAATGTTCCACTATGCCATCGATGAGTACTTGTATTGGAAATTTTGGTGCTTTTTCGTTGTTTGATATTCTAGGAGAGTTGTAGTCATTCATCCTATTTTTCCCCGGTGAAATTTGTTAGAGCCCAGCGTATATTTGTTTTGATGTGGATTGGAAAACTCAATCCTTTATGTTAGCTCGAGCTAATGACTGCTAACCTTCCAACTCGAACGATTTGTCGCAGTGCTACTTTTCTCTCTTAATTTTCTGTGTTTTATATTTTTGAGATTACTAAACTGTGGTCACTGTTTCCAGCTTTTCTAGGAGTCGACGGCTTCAACTTTTACAGCCATGTCTTCAGTTGGCTCCTTGGCTGCTCCTAGCTGCCGTGTTATGGATAAGAAATTTTCATCTTATGCTTCCATTTCTTCGTGCTCATTTGTTAGGAGGCAGAATGTGATTTCACACAGAAATCACTCTCCCAAGATTTGTGCCATGGCAAAGGAATTGCATTTCAACAAGGACGGCTCGGCTATTAAGAAACTGCAAGTGAGTCTCTGGCCAAGACACTGTTGGGTGTTGATTTATTGAGGAGAAGTTTCTACTTTTATTTATTTATTATTTTTTTTCTAGTTTCTATAGTCTATTTCTCGTTTTGTTCAGACTGTTGTGAACAAGCTTGCGGATCTGGTTGGGGTTACTCTTGGACCCTTGGTCCAAAGGGCAGGAATGTTGTTCTGGAAAGCAAGTATGGCTCCCCAACAGTAGTTAATGGTGGTGTTACTGTGGCAAAAGAGGTATACCGTGTATTCGTTGTTATAGTGCCAAGGTTGTCCATTGAACTTCAAAAAGCTTTATTCTCTTACTTTTGGGACATTTAGGTGTGTAGATTTCAATTATTGTTGAATCTAATGATCAACTGAAGTAGATATGTCTTAACAAAATTATGTTGTGAATATTTTTTATGTTATGCTATTCATCTTTTAACATTTTTCTCCCTTGTAATCACCTAATATCAGCTAGTGTGAGATATTGATGGATTTTTGTTTGTCCCTTCTTAGGTTGAGTTGGAGGACCCAGTTGAGAACATCGGTGCTAAGATAGTGAGACAAGCAGCTGCCAAGACCAATGATTTTGGCTGGTGATGGAACCACAACTTCTGTTGTTATTGCACAAGGTCTTATTGCTGAGGGTGTCAAGGTTTGTGTTTTGATTCATGCCACTGCATTGTTGGAAACTGCAAAACTTTTTTCTTTTATTTTTCGTCACCTCATGTTATGATTTAAATTTTCTGGTGGCAGCAGCTGGTGCAAACCCTGTTTTAATTACTCGTGGTATTGAGAAGACCTCAAAAGCTCTAGTTTCTGAGCTTAAGAAAATGTCAAAAGAGGTAATGCTTGTCTAACTCTGTTTTCTGGTTTCTAGTGTTCGTATAGTTGTCCCATCCATCCTTAGTTCTCTTCTTTATTGGTCCAATCAGTCTTCTTTAATAATTTGCAGGTTGAAGAGAGTGAGCTGGCTGATGTGGCAGCAGTTAGTGCTGGAAACAACTATGAAGTTGGAAATATGATAGCTGAAGCCATGAGGAAGGTAGGTAGTAAGGGTGTGGTGACTCTAGAAGAAGGGAAAAGTGCTGAGAACAGCCTCTATGTTGTTGAAGGAATGCAATTTTACAGTGGTTGCATCTCACCTTACTTTGTCACCGATAGTGAGAAAATGGCAGTTGAATATGAAAATTGCCAGGTGTGCATTCTTTCTAATACCTGTAATTTCTTTTAACATGCAAGCATTAACATGGCAATAATATTTGTCAGCGTTGCTAATTGATGCGATTGTTTTTTTATTGCAGTTGCTTCTTGTTGATAAGAAAATAACAAACCTTCTTCTTCTTCATTTTATCACCTCTTGCTTCTAGGTTTTCCTTCTTCGGAAAAACGAAAATCCCTACCATGGAAAATCTTGCCACTTCTCCCTCTCAACCGGAGTTAGAAAATCCTTTAGAAGAATTTCTAGAACCCGGGGATAATTTGGGATTAAATTTTGGAAGAAGGAAGAGTATAGTTTCTAGAAAAAGATGGGCGGAGCGGACTTGAATTCCAATTGCTTCTTCTTCTTCTGAAAGACAAATATTTAAGCCGGATGTTTCTAAAATACTGACTGGCCTGATGTTAAGAATAGAACTCTAGACATCAGGCCAATCAGTATTTTAGAAACATCTGGTTTAGACATTTTGCTTTTGGAAGAATAAGTAATTAGAATTCGAGTTCACTTTGCCGAAAAAGACATTGTACTCTTCTTTCTTCCAAGATTTAATCCTGAATTATTCTCAGGTTCTAGGGATTCTTCCTAAGGATTTTCCAACTCCTGTTGAGGGGGAGAAGTGACCAGATTTTCTATGGTATGAATTTTCGCTTTTCTGAAGAAGGAAAACCAGAAGCAAGAGGTGATAAGATAAGAAGGTTTGTTTATAATGAAACATTGGTCGAATCATCAGAGCATTTAATGTGAGTAAATGATGAATTTCAGACGTGATATAACGGATACGACCGCTCAAAACTTTCCTATCTTTTGGATTAGCGAAGACCGTTGGATAATCAACACCTGTCCTCGGATCACCCAAAGAAAGACCTTGGAAAAAGCAACTGGACGTTTATGAGGAAAAGAAATTGAAATAAACCAGAATGTGTTTTTTTTTTTTTGTTGTATACTTGAATTTGAAATAAATTGGTAGTTTTCTTTGTAACATTCACTGTACTTTCTTACCGACTTATTTTCCTTAGAAGCAGCACTCAAAGGGATTGAGACTGCAGGCAGCAAACAGCATTTAAATGATCTACAGCTGCAACTTATAGAAGTTTTACCCATTTGTAAGTCAAACACCAGTGTGCACCTGGGTCATAAATGCATCATAACATTACATTAAAGGTGAATCTAATAAGTGTCGAAAGTATCCAAAAATATCAAATACTCATCCAAATTCTAATTTTTAGATTTTTAGATTTTTAAATATTATATTTGTACTGGGGGTATGACGATATATCTGGTACACATAAGATGAGCTCCCATATAGAAGTACCCTTGCTACATAGCTTTAAACTTACAACATGATACTAAAGCACATAAATAATAAAATCAATTGAAAAGTACAAAAAGAGATGTAACAATAAGAGACATATATTAGCTTAAGGCAGAAGAAAAAAATAATCATATGTTATGTTCAAGTTGACTACTTGCAACAACTATTTAAAATCACAAATAATTTCATATCAATTGTAAAATAATTTCATTTAATACCAATCAGAGTCATGGTTTCATCAAAAGACTAAAATTACTTATCAAGGATACAATTCCAAAATTCCTATCTTTTTTTATAGATACTGCATATATCAGATATAAGTCAATGTTTTAAAAATCTAAACGATCTTCAAGCAATACAAAACTTAAAGGAATACTACCGCATTTTTTCAAGCATGGTTGAAGCTCAATAGGACTATTACCATCAGTAATCTGCTCATAGAAAACAATAATGATCAACAATATTAGATTATGTGGACCATCAAAATTTGGTTACAAGATTCATAACTGAGTTGTTTATACTTGATCTTACCTCCCTCGAAGAGCTGAAAACAAATACCATAGATTTATCAATAAAATCAAACTGCATATCCTATGAATCCTTCTTATTAGAGCTAGTGACTTCACCTTCTAAATGTAATTAGTTAGTATTGCAATTCTTCATTTTTTTCAAGATTTCGTACAAGGACGTTGTATGTTCATCATCCTCTCAGCTGACAAGTTTATTTAACAACTTCATGCAGTCATCACTTTGGATCATATATGGTTTTCCAGGAACCAACTTGTTCATCAAGCTCTTACTCCTTCCCCTTCGTGCTCCCTCATTCAAATTGCTTCTACAACGGCGGATCATTGTGAGGCTTGGACTGATTCCAATTTGTCCACCATTTGGTCTCCTCCTCTGCCAGGTACCGCCAAGGCAAATTTTGATGTGGCTTTATCTTCAGATTTTGTGGTGGCTGCTACGATGGTAAGTGATTCTAATGGTAACATCATTGGAGCCGTTACTAAGAAAATTCTTACTAAGGATGTTGCCTTAGGTGAAGCTCAAGCGGCCCTCTTGGCGATTCATACTACTGCTTCTTGCGGTGTATACTCTCTCATTCTCGAAAGGGATGCCCTTAATGTTGTCCTTGCTATTCAATAACTCCAGTTGTTTGAGGGTTGAAATTTTTCCAATGTTGTTTCGGATATTTTCCTGTATTTGCATTATTTCTACAGCTGGAAGGCTGAGAAAGTTTCTAGGAGTGCTAACTTTAGAGCACATTGTTTGGCTAAATGGGCCGCTTACCACCTTGTGTTTGAAAGAATTCACATAGGATCATCCATTCTCTCGTCCATTCGGAACAGGAGTGGAAAAGATCCTCCCTTGTAACATTCTTCCCCTTTCAATTAAAAAAAAAAAAAAAATCCAGCATACTTTCCCACAAGTTCTCATCATCCGGGATTCATAGCATTTTTGTGCCTTCTTCTACACCTGTCGCCTGCCTGCTTCCTTGCTTTTCATAATGTCCGTACCTTCTCCTACCTTTTAGTGGGTCACCATAATTAAAGTTTTACAAAAAATACACCTATTAATGTATTTTTTAAAACTATCAAGTGTATTAATATATTTCATAAGCTACCAAAATAATGCCGATGTTTCTCTCAGCTGGCTCTCGTCAAGGGAAGGGGCCATTTGTAGAGGTTTGAGTTTTACCCGACGTGAGTGAATACAACCATGACTCGAAGGAGTTTCTTGTCGTCAAAAAATATTATATCCCCCCTTCATTTTATAAATTTGTAAATTTCAAGTAAGGACGTATATTGGGCCTTCTTCACCACTAACAAATCAAAACAAAAGAGAAATCAATTGGGCTGCATTCCCTTTATCGTACAATGGCCCATCGCATTAGAGATATCAGGCCCCACGCTGAAGTCCATCACTCCCCCATCCTTGATCCACCGCTAATTTTGCTATCAGATTAATGCTTCATTGGAGTTTTATAACTTTATTTTTTTTTCTTAGGGTTTGATTTTAATTACAGGAGGTCCATGTGATTTTGATAAAAGACCAAATTTGTCATTTTGTTAGTTGACAGTTAGGTGACTTAACGAACTGATATGTAAATGAATGAAAATTTGACACTTGACACAAGTAGTCACGTCATCGGTGATAACGTAGTTACCTAATTAAATTTTTTATTTTTTAAAAAAATTCAAAAAAACAGACAGAAAATTTGGGATGGCTCTTGGTCACCAAGGGGTGGCCGAAACCACTCCCAAATGGTGCCCAAGGGGGTGGCCAAAACCGCCCCAGTGGGTACCGAGGGTCATTGAAACCACCCCCAATGGTGGTTTGGGGGTGGCCAAAGCCTCTTGGCTCTATGGGGGTGGCCCGAATTTTTTGTCTTTTTTTTTTTTTTCCTTAAAAAAAAAATATTTTTTATTTTTAAAAAAAATTTAATTAGATTGTCACACCATCAGTGATGATGTGACCACAAAAAAACTAATTTGATCATTTATCAAAATCACATGAACATTTTTATTACCTTAAAGGAGAAAAAATAAAATTATAAAACCCATGAGTATCAAGTATTTAACCCCTCAGATTATCAAGCAAACCCTTCAACTCCATCACCATCACCTGCAAGACCCACATCTTCATTTTCCAAATCTTCTTCAAATCCTCCGCCATTTTCACCAGAAACCTTTCTCCTCTTCAGCTGCTCCTTTTCCTCTTGTTCAGAGCAACTGCAACCACAGAGATTCTCAACAAACAGCGTGGCTTTCTTGTGTATGTGTTTTTTTTTTTTTTTTTACTGACGTGGCATTTCCCAACACCTAAATCACAAAAAGGTTCTAGAGGGTTCCGAAGTACGACAAACAGAACGGCGCATATTGAGATCAACGGTCTAGATTCACTCGAAGCTTCAGGATTCTTTTATCCAAAGGGACTGTTTTGCCCTTTTTAATATCACACTTCGGCTTCATTCTCAAGAAGTGAAAGCGAGAGAGAGATAAGCCTTTATATTGTACCTACAACACCACCTGCTACGTTGTCTCGGCGTCTCTTATCCAAAAACCCCTCACTAAACCCTAACGCTCGCCGTCGCCGTTTCCCGGTAAGCATTTCAGATTCCCTTTTGACCCTATCAACCAACCTTCCTTGTTGGTGTTGTTTTTTTGTTGAGATACCAAGATGTTGCGTATTGCTTTTGGTTTTTGTTTGGTTTCTTATGGATAACATTTTGTTTCAAAATCTACTTCCCTTGTTCTTTGAGGAGAAAAAAGATGTGGGTTTTTGTTGGATTAAGAGTTTAGTTGGAGAAAGGTGATCATGTCCAGGAATTATGCGGGCATGGTTCATTTTCTGGTGGGTACAGTGTGCTTAAATGAGATTGAATTGCCTGGAGTTATTGTGGGGATTGATTGGTTTTGCCTGTAAATATCTCACACTTCATTTTTTTTTGAGATAATCGAACGCGATACCTAGTTTCTTAATCTCTTCTTGTGTTTTATGTCTCCTTGTTATTTGTGTTTGTCGAAAATGCTTCATTTTCTTAATAAAGATTGAGAATTTCATGAAAATGTATGACTATTTTTAATGGTGAATTAAGTGGAAATGTTCCACTATGCCATGGATGAGTACTTGTATTGGAAATTTTGGTGCTTTTTCGTTGTTTGATATTCTAGGAGAATTGTTGTCATTCTGTCTATTTTTCCGCTTTTAAATTTATTAATAGCCCAGCGTATATTTGTTTTGATGTGGAATGGAAAACTCAATCTTTTATGTTAGCTCGAGCTAATGACTGCTGAAATCACTTATTCAAACTATTTGATGTTACAAGGTTGTAGAAAAATGAACTTAAGTATGCATCCTCTCGCTAACCTTCCAACTCGAATGTTTTGTCGCAGTGCTACCTTTTCTCTCTTAATTTTCTGTGTTTTATAATTTTGAGATTACTAAACTGTGGTCACTGTTTTCAGCTTTTCTAGGAGTCGATGGCTTCAACTTTTACAGCCATGTCGTCAGTTGGCTCCTTGGCTGCTCCTAGCTGCCGTGTTATGGATAAGAAATTTTCATCTTCTGCTTCCATTTCTTCGTGCTCATTTGTTAGGAGGCAGAATGTGATTTCACGCAGAAATCACTCTCCCAAGATTTGTGCCATGGCAAAGGAATTGCATTTCAACAAGGACGGCTCAGCTATTAAGAAACTGCAAGTGAGTCTCTAGCCAAGACACTGTTGGGTGTTGATTTATTGAGGAGAAGTTTCTACTTTTATTTATTTATTTTTTTCTAGTTTCTATAATCTATTTCTCGTTTTGTTCAGACTGGTGTGAACAAGCTTGCGGATCTGGTTGGGGTTACTCTTGGTCCGAAGGGCCGGAATGTTGTTCTGGAAAGCAAGTATGGCTCCCCAAAAATAGTTAATGATGGTGTTACTGTGGCAAAAGAGGTATACCATGTATTCGTTGTTATAGTGCCAAGGTTGTCCATTGAACTTCAAAAAGCTTTATTCTCTTACTTTTGGGGCATTTAGGTGTTGGATTTCAGTTATTGTTGAATCTAATGATCAACTGAAGTGGATATGTCTTTACGAAATTATGTTGTGAATATTTTTTTATGTTATGCTATTCATCTTTTAACATTTTTCTCCTTTGTAATCGCCTAATATCAGCTAGTGCGAGATATTGATGGATTTTGTTTGTCCCCTCTTAGGTTGAGTTGGAGGACCCAGTTGAGAACATCGGTGCTAAGTTGGTGAGACAAGCAGCTGCCAAGACCAATGATTTGGCTGGTGATGGAACCACAACTTCTGTTGTTCTTGCACAAGGTCTTATTGCTGAGGGTGTCAAGGTTTGTGTTTTGATTCATGCCACTGCATTGTTGGAAACTGCAAAACTTTTTTCTTTTATTTTTCATCACCTTATGAATGATTTAAATTTTCAGGTGGTAGCAGCTGGTGCAAACCCTGTTTTAATTACTCGAGGTATTGAGAAGACTGCAAAAGCTCTAGTGTCTGAGCTTAAGAAAATGTCAAAAGAGGTAATGTTTGTCTGACTCTGTTTTCTGGTTTCAAGTGTTCGTACCGTTGTCCCATCCATTCTTAGTTATCTTCTTTCTTGGTCCAATCAGTTTTCTTTAATGACGGCAATGGACTGCAGGTTGAAGACAGTGAGCTGGCTGATGTGGCAGCAGTTAGTGCTGGAAACAACTATGAAGTTGGAAATATGATAGCTGAAGCCATGAGTAAGGTGGGTCGTAAGGGTGTGGTGACTCTAGAAGAAGGGAAAAGTGCTGAGAACAGCCTTTATGTTGTTGAAGGAATGCAATTTGACCGTGGTTACATCTCACCTTACTTTGTCACCGATAGTGAGAAAATGGCAGTTGAATATGAAAATTGTCAGGTGTGCATTCTGTTAAAGGGATTACCTGTAATTTCTTTTAACCTGCAAGTATTAACATGGCAATAGTATTTGTCAGTGTTGCTAATTGATGCGATTTTTTTTTTTATTGCAGTTGCTTCTTGTTGATAAGAAAGTAACAAATGCTAGGGATCTTATCAACATTCTGGAGGAGGCTATTAGAGGTGGATACCCAGTTTTGATAATTGCCGAAGACATTGAACAAGAAGCTCTCGCAACTCTGGTTGTGAACAAGCTTAGAGGTGCTCTGAAGATTGCTGCGCTCAAAGCCCCTGGTTTTGGGGAGCGCAAGAGCCAATACCTCGATGACATTGCCATTCTCACTGGAGGTCAGTTATTTACATCATGCTCTTTTGGCTTAATCTTTCTCTGGTCTCTTCTTTGCTGGTTGCTTTGTATTATTTTTTAAGTGTTGTGGTGCATTCTTCTGCACTATTGTTCTTGCACGTTGTTGAGGGATTTCTTCTTCTGGCTTGTAGGAACTGTAATCAGAGATGAGGTCGGGCTTACCTTAGACAAAGTTGGCAAGGAGGTTCTCGGTCATGCTTCTAAGGTTGTGCTTACCAAGGATACTACTACGATTGTTGGTGACGGAAGCACACAGGAAGCCGTAAACAAGAGAGTTGCACAGATTAGAAATCTAATTGAGGTATACTTCTATCATCCTCTCTCTCTCTCTCTCTCTCTCTCTCCCTCTCTGATGCGCTCGTGCATGCACAATTAGTGAGTGCATGGTTCGTTTTAATAATTTTCTGGCTAATTAAAATGATATGCTCATGCAGGCTGCAGAGCAAGACTATGAGAGAGAAAAATTAAATGAAAGGATTGCAAAATTGTCAGGCGGTGTTGCTGTGATACAGGTAAATTACCAATGACTGGTTGTAAAGGTAATTTGCTATTGTAAGTAATAATCTTGTGCCTAATCCATTTCCTGTGAACAAAAGGTTGGTGCACAAACTGAGACAGAGCTCAAAGAAAAGAAACTGAGAGTAGAAGATGCTCTCAATGCAACAAAGGTAAATTTATATTACGATTAAAAATATTCCTGTACAAATAGGTTCAAGGTCATAGGTAAGTCCAAAGGAGCATCAAAGTTTACAATTTGAATGATTTTCAGGCTGCTGTTGAGGAAGGTATTGTAGTTGGTGGTGGATGCACCTTGCTGAGGCTTGCATCAAAGGTTGATGCCATCAAGGACAGCCTTGACAATGATGAAGAGAAGGTAAGCTATTTACTGAAGTTTCAAGCCTTGGGATTTGGAAAATTGTGCAGTTCTCATAAACAGAATGCTTTAGGCTCAAGCTTCTTGGATTGGATTAATTGCAGGTTGGAGCAGATATTGTCAAAAGAGCTCTGAGTTACCCTTTGAAATTGATTGCCAAGAATGCTGGTGTTAATGGAAGTGTGGTTAGCGAGAAGGTATATCATCCTTGTTATTGCGGTGTGTTTTGAGTCGCATTTACATTGTACTGTAATGTGCTGACTTAAGAAGTTTTGTTTTTCTTCAGGTGCTTTCCAGTGACAACTTTAAATATGGATATAATGCAGCAACTGGGAAATATGAAGATTTAATGGCTGCTGGAATAATTGATCCAACTAAGGTTAGTGACCATATTGAACTTTACAAGAAAAACATAAGAAGATGGTTTTGACCTGCTTTCGTATGGGGAAGTTTGCTTTAGTTGAAATTTATAGTGAATTTAAGATAGAATGTTTGTTGTATCAGAGTCTCATTCATTAATGAATGGTGTTGAGGTGTGACTAGAGGGTTGTGCATTCTTGTTGTTTCAGGTGGTGAGGTGTTGCCTCGAGCATGCAGCCTCGGTGGCAAAAACATTCTTGATGTCAGATTGTGTAGTTGTTGAAATCAAGGAGCCCGAAGCAGTGCCTGCTGGAAACCCCATGGACAATTCAGGTCTCTAGTTTTACTCATTTGAAATTCCAACTCTGCCATTGATTTTTTTCTATTTTTTTTCCATTTATTTTTTTAAGGAACGAGGTTACAAGAGAGGATCTTTTTCATTTTTGATCTGAATGTAAGAGATAATGGGAGATCCTGTGAGAATGCTTTCAAAAACATGATTGAAAGCGGTCCATTTAGTTAAAGCATGTGCTTTAAAATTGGTATATCGAATCATTTTTAAAGTATTTCAACTTTGAAAGGAAGAAAAAGTTAAATTAATATCAAAAATACAGTTTGCAAACGAACAAGAAAAAAAAGCAGGGCTATTAATAGCTACAATTCAAGTTAAAATCTGCCATTGAAATTCATTCGTTCATGCCTTCTGATATTCCTTTTCTTGGTTGCATCAGGATACGGCTACTAAGGTGGATTGCCGAGAAAGGTGGATCCTGTGTGGTGTACCCAAAGAGATGTTAGGTTGATAGGGGCTGACGTTTTGTTTTTTATTGCTTGTAAAATCATTTATGTGCCATAAAAAACATAAAGATTCTGGTGAGGCTAGCTCGCCTGATTGCGGCATATTTTCCAGGCTTAAAGAGTAATGCAAATTACATGTTCAACGTTTGATTTTCAGCCTTCATCCCCCCCTAAAGATCTTGCATTCAAACACGCATTGACTACATGGGTGGTGTAGAAATAAAGTATGCTCGTTGTCATGTGGGTCTTACAGATTTAATGGTTGATTTTCAATAAAAATATATATAAAGAAAGATGAGAGAATGAGAAGAGAATAATATGCTTTATCATTTTTTCTTTATATTTTCAGAGAATAGTGATTTAAAGGCATGTTGTGAAAAGTAAAAAGGTGGGCAGAAACGTGCTTGTGTGAACGTGAAATAAGTGATGGTAGTCACCACTTTCAGCCCGAATGACTGGGTGGTCTACGGGGTTGACAAAAACTAAAGACTCAGATAGAAATTTGATTTGGACTGGCAAGTTTATTTCTAGCCGGGTGTGTGTGTGTGCTCGCGTTGAGATACCAAAGCAACAGTGTCTTGCTAAAGGCTAAAGGGTGAACTTTTGACCAAGCCGAGTTTGAAATGAAGATTGGAGTTATTTTAAAGACGATCTAATATTTTTTCGATTAAGTATAATGTATGTCATGGTATTTTTAAATTTTAAGTCATGAGGTATTATCTATATCATTAAACCATATAAAATAGAAAATCTTGGTCATCTTTGAGGTAGTTACACATTTAGAATCTCATTCCCATGTGTTGCAAAATATTTATATTTAAAAATAGATTCAATTCATTTGAGTTTCATCTCTTTTCAATTGGGATATTGATAATTTAATTTATAGCGTAATTTAGTCAATGTAAAGAGGGCCACGGGGCATATCTGCTCCAAACAAATGAACCCGTATTCCAAGATGTAGGGATGGGTGAACCCAAAAAAAAAAAAAAAAAAAAAACTTAAAACATGCTATATATATAAGTAAAAAAATAGTATTACTGATATGTAAATTAGATGTTTTGGGTGGATGAATTAATGTGAGAAGCGTACAAGTAGGTTACCTAAGAGTCTAAGACCCCCATTTATTAGATTTATATTTAGATTTAGTAGGAGAAAGAAATGTTGAGAAAAGTTAATTAGATGAGTAGAGAAAATGAAAGGAAAAGAGAATGAGAAGTGGGAAATAATAAGTAATAAGGGAAGGAATTAAAGGCGTGTATATTTAAATAATAATTAAAAAAAAAAAAACATTATTAAAAGCACTTTACACGCAAACGTACCAAGAAAGAGACAGAGAGAGACAGAGAGAGAGAGAGAAACCATGGCATACCATAATATCATTCCATGCATGTAATTTGCTAATCTCGCATTGTTGTTCGCGTGCGATGTTGTTGTTGTTATTGTTTGTTCGATTGTATTATGTGAAATACCCAAATGCCATCTTTCTCTCTCTCAACTCTCTCTTCACTCCTTTGAAGACCGATCCTTCGTCTGCACGCCGCCTATCTTCTTTCTCTTCCTCTCTACCACTTTCACTCCCTCCGCATTCCCTTCTGCTTTTGGTGCTCCATCTTTTGCGCCCACGCCCAGCCATGCCTTCGTCGTCTTCTCTCTAATGCGGCGTCTTCTGTCACTGGTACGCCTTTTGACACATGGGTCTTTTGACACATGCGGCGTCTTTGTTTCTCTGTCTCACTTTTTGCCTCTTGCTTTTCTTCCGCATTGCTCCTTCATCGCTTTTGCTGAATTGTTCCATTGGGTTACATATTTTTAAGCTTGTAATTATTTGTGATTCTTGGATTCTGGGTTTTGACGATCAGGCTATACTGGGTTTTAGCACATGTGATGATGAATTAGTTTAATTTTGATTCTGATTGTGTGGGAAACGCTCGCAGATTTGGATTTTTATTTTTATTTTTTTCGGTATTGGACAAAAGTTGAGGAGATGGGTGTTTAAATTAGTTATAACTATGATGACGATGATACTGGCTCCAAAGTCTTTTGTGTGCTCTGTTTCTGAGCCGGGGTTGGGCATTGATTGGTTTTTTAGTATTGAAAGCTTTTATTTTTTCTCAAAAAAAAAAAAAAAAAACACCTGTTGTGTAGGGAGAATTCGATGACAGGGTATGACTTCATCAGTTGATGAATCAATTCAATCTTTTTCTAACTTGGGTATGAAAATTGATAAAATGGCTAAGATAATGGTTTTTTATCAGATGTTGGATTTCTTACCCTGGAATGTTTTCTTATTGTAGAATGTGGGTTGCAAATAATTTGTAACTATTTTGTTCAGGGAAGAAGGAAGTTGCTGATTCTTTAGTTACTTGATTTAGGTGAAGGTTTTTCTTTTTTTTTTTTTTTTTTTTAGAATTTTACTCGGCTTAAAAATACGAAAGTGATTTTTTTTTTCCTTCCTCAATTGAAGAATGAATCTGTTTTTGTCAGGTGGAGCTTGCTTTGTTTGGCAGATTGGATTCTTATATCTTTTGTGATTCACAAAATGGAGGAAAGAGGAAGATACATGGAATTTGATGAATTTGATGAATTTGAGAGGCTACTAGGTGAGATACCAAATGTTACTTCTGCGAAACCACATTCTGAGGAATCTGGACCAAAGATGATGTCTTTGAACGGAAGCTTGTCTCCTATCTGTGTGAATTCCTGCGAAGGGCCTATCATTGAGAAACTTCAAAACTATGGGAGTTTGGATGAAGAAAAAATCTCAGTGGATAAAATTAAGCAATCATCCATTAAAAGGTTTCAACTAGAGGAAACGAATCTGCCGGATGATCAGTCCTTGACATCTGCCTTTGCTGGATTAAACTTTACTGGTGGTGTGGCAGTGGGAGCTGGGAATCTTTTGGAAAAGTCTAAATCCTTACCGAATCACACCATTTTATTTGATCGTCAATGTCTAAACAGCTTAAAGAAACCAAATTATTTAGATTCACAGAGGACAATTGCCTCTTCTTTCAAATCAGCAAAAGGTGTACCTTGTGGTTTTGATGAGTTTAGTGGGACAAAAGTTGGTCAGGAAAGTTTAAATTTGTTTAAACTGAATGCTGAAGAAACCAAGAAGCGGAAAGGAGACTATTTTCAACAACTTGAAAATTTTTCCACTACTGTGCCATTTGCTCCTGCAGTGCAAGGCTACCAGTTTCTCTCTAATGTGCCGGTCCGTGGTGTGCAATTTCCTGCAATGCCTGATCAGCAACAATTCTTCTTAGATGCACAATCTTTGTTGCCTTATTTTCATCAAGAACAAATAAACCAGCCTCAGATCAGTTGGAGGAATGTAGAAGAGGAACAATATTATAGGATGCATCAGCACTACCAGTACGTGCAGCAGCTTCGCAGTCAGGGATTTGAAGCTCAGCATGCTATACAACCACATGGAAATCTCACAGCTAGGCTGATGAGTGAGTGCCCGAGGCAACCATATTTTGAGGTGCCAATCTCTCACCAGATTGAAAAATCTAAACAAGAACCATTTTGGAACAATTATACAAATTATAGGGGTTCAAACCAATCAAATTCTTCCATTCCTTTCACAAATTTTAAAGCAATGCAAATTTTGGACAAAGTGACTAAACAAAAGTTTCCTGAAGAAACGTATTCGGCAAGATCACATGGAGTGAACACATTCAAAGATGTGAAGTTTGACTCTGTTGGTGGAAATGAATCACTAGCCCATATCAACCAAAATGGGAATTTTCTCTCAAATCATCACCTACCAAGGGCTGGATGCTTTCAGATGGAGAGTTTGAGATCATGGGGCTTGTCCCATGAAACTAAAGATCTCAAAAGTACTGATATGAAGTATAACTCTGTTGATGAAGTCACTGGAAGAATATATCTCATGGCTAAAGACCAACATGGTTGCCGCTTCTTACAGAAAAAGCTTGCTGAGGGCACCCGAAAAGATTTTGAAAAGATTTTTCTTGAGATCATCGATTACATTGTTGAGCTCATGACAGATTCTTTTGGGAATTACCTAATACAAAAGCTGCTTGAAATTTGTGATGAGGCTCAGCTGATGCAAATACTTCGAACAATCACAAGAAAATCTGGGGAACTTGTTAGGATTTCCTGCGATATGCATGGGTTGACTTTTCTCTCTCTATCTCTCTTTCTGTGTCTCTTTCTCTCTCCCTCTCTATCTCTACCATTTGTGTTATTGTGCAATTAGTAGCTACTGTTTTCGTTTGATATGTTTTAGTTCTCTATTGACTTTTTCTTCCAATCACAGGACTAGGGCGGTTCAGAAGGTCATTGAAACCCTTAAGACTCCAGAGCAGTTCTCCATGGTTGTTTCCACACTAAAGCCTGGTATTGTAACTTTAATAAAAAACACAAATGGCAACCATGTTGCACAATGCTGCTTGCAGTGTCTAATGCCCGAATACAGCAAGGTAAGGACTGTATGCCTTGTCCAAGTAAGTTTTTCAGTTATTCTTTCGCATTAACAGATATGCTTGTCTGAAAAGATGTTTACTGTGTTTGTGTGAAATTGCAAACAAGCTTACTCTGTTTTGTATACCTGGCCATCTAGGGTTTGCATCCTCAAGTTGAAAGCGATCAAAGAGTAGGATGGAAGTCTTTCTCTAAGCAAGATTTTATGCTCACATAACAAATTTAAATATAGCATAGCTTGATCCAAGTTCTAGGTTTTTATGGCTATCCAGACTTTAATTTGTACCTCAAAGTAGCCACCTTGATATCTTTAGCTTAACTTTCATCAAGTGGAAGAGACTATGAAGTTGTTCTTCACAACATGAGTTTGATGGAACTTAAAGAAATGACAAACTTACTTTTTCCTAAATAAAATAGGACTGCTTTTGTTTGTTGGATCCAAATGCTGAGCAACCAACTATTGTCATGTTTGCAAATGCACTCAAAATATGGATGTTCAATTCTCCCAACCCTGTCAGTACCTTGTTTATGATACTTAGGGTTGAAAGGTGCCAGGATTTATCTGGTCGTAGATATCTCTTTGTTGGAATCCTACTGTTGACTAGCCTTTGTGTTGGGGACCAGGTGCCTTGCAGCTTTGGACCTGTGCAGGTTTGAAAAAATGAATAAAAAAATAGCCCTAGGCATCACGGTTGCTGGGAGAGAGCTTAGTCATCGTGGTCGGTTCATGCCTAGCTAACACACGGTTAGGCATAGCCTAACCATAGAGGCTAGTTAACCCAGCCACTGCAGCTGAGCATGGTCCAGTGATTGTAACTTGGTAACCCAGCTACCGCGGCTGGGCGTGGCTAGGTGAGAGTCCATCCACTGCAGTTGGGTCATGCCCAACTAAGGTGGCTTGGTAACCCAACCACCGCAATTGGGCGTAGCTGGGTGAGTTATACTTTTGGCTTGATTTGTTACTTGTTGTGTCACTTTGTATCGTGAAAGATGGCTGAAATATCTAGCACATCTCAGTGGTTTCTTTAGTGTTTTATGCTTTATTGTCCAGTAGCAATAATTTTTAGCCTATGGGTAATTGCTTTTATTTTAATAAACTGTGCCTTAAATAGGTGATGTTTGAGTCAAGATTGCTTGTTTAACAAAATTATGCTTTATGATCATATTTTGTATCTTGTCAAGGGGGAGAATTCTCTGGCATACGCTAATTGATATTTTGGTAGTTCTGTTGTTAAAACTATCACAAGTATGGGGCTTTTGGAAAGTTCTCTTTTATTTTATTTTTATTTTTAATTTATATTATTTTTTATAGAAAGCAGTACATCGGCTCATTCTATTAAGATATCATTGGAAATTTAAATCATTATGCAACTAGCAGAATTTGCTAATTTTCATCTCTATAGCATTGCAATAGTGTTCATAGCAAACACATTGCACAAATTATATTCAGTATCATTATTTGTGATGATTCCATTAATATGAAAACGATATTCCTTTATCATGTAGCATCTAGTTTATTGCTTTGTGCCTTCCAAGTTTTGAAAAGGAAATTGTGAGGTTTCTAGGTCAATGAGTTTTGGCTTAAGTGGCACTTCCCTCCTCTCATAAGAAAGAGGTGAAGGGTAAGGTTATGGATTCAAGACTAATTAGGTGTATGTGTAACTTACCAATAAAAAAAATATTGTAATGATTCCAATACTTGCAATTTATAATCACCTCTTAACTAAAACTATCATCTTCCATTACTTGATCAACTCCAAATATGGATGCATCTGATGGTATTTTTACTGTTATAAATCTTATAGTATATTCAATTTAGCAATTAAAGGTAATTTTCGGCATTAAATGAAACAATTTTATGCAGTTCCTTTTTGAAGCTGCAACTACTAATTGTGTTGAACTTGCAACGGACCGCCATGGCTGTTGTGTGCTTCAAAAATGCCTTAGCCATTGTGATGGCGAGCAAAGACGCCATTTAATATGCGAGATTACATCAAATTCTTTAATCCTCTCCCAAGATCCATTCGGGTACTTCATTTTTCCACTTTCTTTTTATTTAAGCATGCTATCGTCTGCCTTTCACATGTGACAAGAACTGGATAATGGTTGCTCATGATTTATATTGTAAAGATATGGCATTGTACAGAGCAGGTTGGGTAGGACAAGATTGTGTATTTATAATCTCTTTCTCTCCACACACACATATGTGATTATAAATACATACATATATACATGTGTGTGTGTGAGATATATTTTTATTTAAATAAATTTGGCAACAAACAAATATGCCCTTGACTTGATTTTTAGAAACTATGGTATTCTTGAATTTACCAGTAGAATTGGCACTTACATATACACGCCATGTGTATCATGCTTGAGAACCAGTGCTTGGGATCTGAGGGCTCAGTTGCAAACGGGTCACTAGCTCTATTTCCTGTTTAAGAAACACAATACTGAACGTCTATTGTGTTGCATCACTATTTTGATTTTGAAATTTCAGTGGAACTGTTACAACACTAAATCATTAGGTGATTTAGTGACACTTTAATCTTCTTTATGTGTGTGTCTGAATGTATAATGTTGAGCTTCGGAATCTAAAATTTCAGTTCTGCAGGAATTATGTTGTACAACTTGTGTTTGAGCTTCGGCTTCCATGGGCAACAGAAGATATTCTTGACCGATTAGAGGGTCACTATGCGGAATTGTCGATACAGAAATTTAGCAGTCATGTGGTTGAGAAATGTCTCAAGT
The DNA here is from genome assembly GCA_006937295.1 of Carpinus fangiana. Taxonomy (NCBI): domain Eukaryota; kingdom Viridiplantae; phylum Streptophyta; class Magnoliopsida; order Fagales; family Betulaceae; genus Carpinus; species Carpinus fangiana. Next base: position 1,013,786 of record CM017324.1, read on the forward strand.
ATGCAGGTGATGAACACCGCACTCGTCTTATCCTAGAGCTTATTGAGAATCCTCGGCTAGATCAAATTATGCAAGACCCTTATGGAAATTATGTTGTCCAAGCAGCATTAAATCAGTCAAAGGTTAGCAAATACATTGTTGTAAACCATCTTTTGTTTTAAGGAAAACTCCCATCTGAGCATATTATGCACTACATACATACACGCACATCTTCTCTTTATGTGTTGTACCATATTCTATATGGAATTTCCCTTATGGACTTAAATTTGGTTTCCATTTTTATTATGATCTACCTTGCAAAGCCATGTTTAGCAAGGTTTTAAGCACGATTATCAATTTTTTATGTGGTCGCAGGAGATTGAAAACAGGAATTAAAGCATTAAAATTAGGGGATTATGATTGTTTGGTTTTGTTAAGCTACAAATTTATAATAAGCCTCAGCATATAACCTCATTGTTGTGATTGCTATGGTTTGAGAAGCACTCTTTTTCTACTATTTAAAAACGTTTTCTTCAACAAAGGTTTGTTGTGATTCAAAAATGAGAGGATCATTGAGTTTCCTGCCTTATGTCATATGATCTTCTAAAAATTTTATGTTAGGAACAATAACCTGATATTTGATTAAAGAACTCCAAGATTAAGATTAAGAAAAATGAGACCATAATTGCCGTGATGTGACTAGATTCTTTTATGTTTTCGCTAGTTTATTATTTTTAATATAACATATTGCACAGGGAGATTTTCATACTGCATTGTTGGCTGCCATAAAACGCCATGATCCTGTGCTTCAGACAAGCCCATATGGGAAGAAAGTTCTCTCTAGTAGCGGTTTGAAGAAATAAGTTTTGGGTATGATCACAAATTTTATTTGCCCTAGACATAGCATTTGAGCTTTCTTGGTCTTGTTTTGTTTTGTTTTTGTTTTTGTTTTTCCTTCTATTTTTGTTGTATAAGTCTAATGTTTTTTTTTTATTGTTTTTATATATATATTTTTTCACATATAGGTTTAATTGTTCAAGAAGATCCTGTATATTCTGTAATAAGCAAGTGAAGTAAAGTGAGCTGGGCTTTATAGCTTTTGAATATCAGAATTTGAAGGGCAGAACTGAAAAGAAACAGGTTATCGACGCCTTTAACAACTCATCTGAACAAATGGAAGATGATTTTCTTTTTTTCATTTTTGTTTGTGTTGTCCTTTGGATTTAGTGCAAATCTTGGACAATATGGTATCATATTGTAGGTAGGCAACCTTTCTTTTGCATTGCATAGAAATAAAAGGAAAGTGAATCTGTAGGGTTCTTTTAGTTTATGGGGGAATTGTACTATTGAATGGATTTTATGCGACAGCTCAAGCCTTAATGGGCGGAGGAAGCCTTACTACTATGTCTGAGTTTTTTTGGACTAAGTTTTCCTTCAAATTGGGTTATAGAGAGAATTTCATTTGCATTGAATTTATATGAACGAATATCCATAAAAATTTATATAAACAATTTCCTTCACATTGAATTTTATTCGGATTGGGAGAACATTTATATAACCAAGTATCCATAGAAAGAAAAAAAATCACATTGAATTTCCTTCTGTAGGCACCCAAAACTAGTTATATGAACAAATTCACTTACGAGAATTTGATGATTGAAACATGGCTAGGCAAACCCCTGCATTGGCTTTGTCATTAACTCACATGCCATTGAGAGAGCTTGGCTTCCTTTTATTGAACTCATTCAAAGCTCTATTTCTTGTCAAATATGCCAAATAAAGACTTAATGTTGATGGCATTTCCATTGATAAATGACTCATCAAACCTTTTCAAAAGAGAGTCGAATTCCTCGGATGTTCTTACATTGGCTAGGTCTGGATCTGTTCGGATTCTCTGTTCCACAGTAGCAAAAATTTCTGGCAGCTTGCAGATTGTACTGTTTAAGTAACATGTACTTCTATATCATTGGTTCATTACCTTAAAATCTTCAAATCCTGATTGCAAGGCATCTTCAAGAGCAGAGAGCCCAGCCTGTATCTGTTTTAGAAAGTATAGATTATAAGAATAGATATATGAAATGACTAGCTCCTTGCAACTAAGTGTGAGTGACAGTAAACAAGAAGGTATCCTTCATCAAATGCAAAATTCCTGAGATCATTGAAACTATGCTCTATGGGCCATTGGGATGTGTTTTAGAAAGAATTTTCAGATTAAAGTTAAAACAATTTTGAAATTAACATGAGCCTGGCCCTTGTTATTATATGAGAATGGGAAACGAACTAACAATATTTCTGTTCTGCATTTTCATGAGCAATGGGCCGACTCTTTGGCGAATGGTGTACATTGTCCTTCCATATTCAGCAGCAGGCCATATTTCTGTCCCAAACACCGCACTGCATTCATCTACAACTCCTTAGTAACATTTCAAGCATCTCTTGTTGACAGTCCAACAAAAATCACAGAGTTTACATCTTAGATTCTGGAAAATTGAATAGATGCAGATAAACCCATAAAAAAAAATATTAATCTGCTGAGAATCCCAATTAGTACATGAATCCTCCTTATATTGAGTCTTGACCAAGCCACCCTCATTAACAAATTTCAGTGAGCATGTGACATGTCATTCAAGTATATATACTACATTCTATCCTTGATAATATGAACAAATTTAGTCACAAAAATAGAAAGGAAATATAAAGAAGAAAGACGAAAGAAAACCTGGTGGCAAGTACTTTATCCCCAACAGTGAACACCCCAAAGTTGTCAGCCGATCCACCCGACGCAAAAACATTCTTGATGTCAGATTGTGTAGTTGTTGAAATCAAGGAGCCCGAAGCAGTGCCTGCTGGAAACCCCATGGACAATTCAGGTCTCTAGTTTTGCTCATTTGAAATTCCAACTCTGCCATTGAATATATATATATATATATATATATTTTAATTGAATAAAGAAAAATGTTACATGAGAGGATCTTTCCCATTTCTGATCCGAATGGAAGAGATAATAGGAGATCATGTGGGAAACATGATTGGAAACGGCTCATTTAGCTAAATCATGTGCCCTAAAATTTGTATATCGAGACACTTTTAAAGCATTCCAACTTTGAAAGGAAGAAAGAGTTAAACTAATATAAAAAATACAGTTTGCAAAAGACCAAGAAGAAAAAAGAGCAGGGCTATTAATAGCTAAAATTCAAGTTAAACTCTGCCATTGAAATTCATTCATTCATGCCTTCTGATATTCCTTTTCTTGGTTGCATCAGGATACGGCTACTAAGGTGGATTGCCGAGAAAGGTGGATCCTGTGTGGTGTACCGTTAGGTTGATAGGGGCTGACGTTTTGTTTTTTTTTTTATTGCTTGTAAAATCATTTATGTGCCATAAAAAACACAAAGATTCTGGTGAGGCTAGCTCGCTGGAATGCGGCATATTTTCCAGGCGTAAAGAGTAATGCAAATTACATGTTCAACGTTTGATTTTCAGCCTTGTGTTCTTGCACGCTTCTAAAGTTATTGCATTCGAACACGAGTGCATGTACTACGTGGGTGGTGTAGAAAGTATGCTCGTTGTCATGTGGGTCTTACAAATTTAATGGTTGATTTTCAATAAAAATATATATAAAGAAAGATGAGAGAATGAGAAGAGAATAATATGACGTACCATTTATTCTCTATATTTTCAGAGAATAGTGATATAAAGGCATGTTGTGAACTGAAATTATGCGAAAAGAAAAAGTAAAAAGGTAGGCAGAAACGTGCTTGTGTGAACATGAAATGAGTGATGGTAGTTACCGCTTTCAACCCGAAAGACTGGGTGGTCTACGGGGTTGAAAAAACTAAAGACTGAGATAAAAATTTGGTTTGGAAGAAACCAAAGCAACACTGCCTTGCTAAAGGCTAAAGGGTGACCTTTTGACCAAGCCAAGTTTGAAATGAAGAGAGGAGTTATTTTAAAGATTATATTATATTTCTTCGATTAAGTCTAATGTATGTCATGTTATTTTTAAATTTTAAGTGACGCGGTATCATCTACATCATTAAACCACATAAAATAGAGAATCTTGGTCATGGTTGAGGTAGTTACACATTTAGAATCCCATTCCTATGTATTGCAAAATATTTATATTTAAAAATAGATTCAATTCATTTGAGCTTCCTCTCTTTTCGATTGGGATATTGATATCCAATTTATAGTGTAATTCAGTCCACATAGAGAAGGCCACGGGGCATATCTACTCCAAACAAATGAACTCGTATTTCAAGATGTAGGGATGGGTGAACCCAAAAAAAAAAAAAAAAAAAAACTTAAAACATGCTATATATATATAAGGCAATGTAAAAAAAATAGTATTGCTGATATGCAAATTAGATGTTTTGGGTGGATGAATTAATGTGAGAAGCATACAACTAGGTTACCAAAGAAGTTGACCCCCATTTATTAGATTTATATTTAGATTTAGTAGCAGAAAGAAATGTTGAGAAAAGTTAATTAGATGAGTAAACGATTGAGACTTTAGAGGGAAAGAAAAAGAAAATTAGAAAGTAATAATAATAGAATCTATATACGATTAGATCCAAGCTTCGAAGAACCTAATGGGGGCAGCAGCTTGTGCAGCCTTTGAGGTGGCGTTTACTGTTTGTCTGTAATCTGTTAGGGATAAATTAGATTAGGGTTTTTTTTTTTTTTTAATTCAAATAAGGGAAAGCGGGTTACAGGACTGACTAATTGACCACAAAAGGGGTGGGCACCCCAACAACACAGCCCAAAAGGTAAATGCAGTATTAGGGGCTCTTTGATTACTCATGAGAAGTAGTGAAGGAGAAATTACATTCAATATCTATTCATTTTCTCTTTAGCCTTATTTAGAGGAGGAGGAGTCGTGTTTTCAGGGTTCTGGCCTGTGAAAGGATTTGTGTTTTGCGAGATTGTTTTGGCTTAGTCATGGCGGATGATCTGGCTAATCTATGGGAGAATTTTTCTCTTAATGAAGAAGAAGATTTTGAACTTGCAATTACGCAGGTTGAACTACAAGCAAGGGTTACACGGGGGCAAGCATGCGTCTTGGGAAAATTGATCTCGAATCGGCTGGTGAGTCGGGAGACGATTCAGAATACCCTTATGGCGTGGTGGAAACCTTTGGGAAGCCTCTTGTTTAAGGTTCTGGGGGATAATCTTTTCCTGATTGACTTTGAGAAGCCGGGTGATAAGGAGAGGGTCTTGGTAGGAAGACCTTGGGTTTTTGAAGGTAGCATGTTCATTGTAGAGGATTTTGATGGTATCACTCCACCATCGCAATTCACTTTTGACAAGATTGCCTTTTGGGTACGGATGATTAACCTAATTTTGGCATGTATGAGTTTGGAGATAGGAAGAAGGATCAAGGCCTCAATGGGTGAGGTGGAAATCGTTGATATAGATGGTGAGGGGATTGGATGGGGGAAATATCTTCGAGTTAAGATTCGTTTAGCCTGAAGAAGCCTCTTCCGAGGGGATGGAAAATTAACATTGAGGGTACATCCACGTGGATTACATTCCAAGGAATGGATTGCACCAACAAGAAATAAATCAATATGGTCCTTGGTTGAGGGTAGCATCTCCTACACAAAGAATAGAAAAAATGTTTGGCAAGCCTCATGCACAGAAGGATACAGTGTTGCACTATCAAGGGGAAGGTCATCATACTCATTGGGAAAAAGGGGGCCAATCTTTTGATGACCAAAGAAGGGGCGATGGATTTTCTAGGGACAACGGTGGTGGAACGGCAGACTTTCCGGTAGTGGGGAAATCGCGTGATCAGAAATCCAAATTTGGTAAGCATCCATTTAATGGCGATATATTAGGGGGATTTGGCGAATTTGGTTATAGGAAGAACCAGAGGGTAACAGAAAATCAAAAATATTCAAAATATGATTTTGGGTAGGGGTGGGCACGGGTCGGGGCGGGGCGGGTATCGGCGTTTTTCTCACCCGCCCCGCACATTGCAGGTTCTAGAAATTCAAACCCGTCACCCCAAGCACAATGACAATATCCGTGCAGGTTCGGGGGTTGTGGGGCAGGGTAGATCGAGGCGGGTTGGGTTCTCTCTTCCTCAGATCTTTTCCTTTCTTTCCTCCGCCAGCTTCTCTGTCGGTTTCTCTTCTTTCTTTCCCTCTTTCTTCTCTTCTAGTTTCTTCTCCATTTTCACTTCATCTCCTTATAAGTTACACAACCCCTACATCAGAACCCTTGAATCAAACCTAAACCAAATAACTTGGAATTAAATATGGACCAGGGAGAAAAAAACTTGAAAAATCTGGACCAAGAACTTGAGATCTCTTGAGAGAGAGAAAAAAACCTGAATCGTGGTTCGGAGGTGGGAGCGGCGCAGCAGCTCGTGACCTGAGGATGTCGAGCAGCGATGTAGATGAAGAGAGAAGCAGACAAGAGATGGAGAGAGAGAAGAGAACAGACGAGCAAGACTCTTGTGTTGGAGATGGAGAGAGCAGGCGTGAAAGACTAAAGAGAGGATAAATGGCACAAGAAAAAAAATTAGGGATTTAGGGTTAGGTTTTTTTTTGTTTTATACTTATGCGGGTTGGGCGGGGCAAATAAGGTATCCACAATAAAAAAATTTCAAAACCCGCAACCCGCCCTACACAGGTTGGGCGAAATCCACCCGTACCCGCAAAAAACACTTAAAATTCGCGCGGGGCAGGGCAGGTCTTCAGGTTGGGTGAGTTTTTGCCCACTCCTAATTTTGGGAAGTCAAATGCGATGGGTGTTAATGTGGAGAGGGATATGCGGAATTTTTGCATGGAAGCCGTCAAACAGCTGTCAAGTTGCATGAGAAGGGATTGGGCCACGTCACAGAGCAGCATATTGGGGATGCAACAGGCCAAGGCGAATGCTCCAGGAGCCCAAGCTGTTATATGGGGCCGTTATTTTCTGAGGTAGAGCGTACCCTACGGGAGAAAGGGGTTAGGGACTAAGGGAGATGGAGGTGATAGTATGAGAAGCCGAGAAAAGATTGTGGCCTTTGGAAAAAAACGAGGCAGAGGGGAAATTGACACACAAGCATAAAATGCTCAATTGATGGAGAGGTCACAGAGAAACTTACCAGAAGATGATAAGATATATGACCCAGGGATGAAGGGCAGGAAGCTAAGTTCGTTAACAGGAAAAAACAATAGATAGGGGATGATGGTGGTTGCGGTGCAGTCTCGCCAACCGCAATGAAGATAATTAGTTGGAACTACCAAGGGCTTAGGAACCTTCGGATAGTTAGAGAGCTTTGCCGTTTGGTGAAGCAAAAGAAGCCCATTATGGTTTTCTTAATGGAAACCAAACTCTGGAAAGCGAAGATGGAGAGTATTCGGTGTAAGCTTGGTTTTGAAAATATGTTTACGGTTGATAGAATTGGAAAAAGTGGAGGCATGGCTTTATTTTGGGGAGAGGATATTAGTGTTACTATTCAAAACTTTAGCCAACGCCACATTAATGGCGCGGTTAAGAATTTGGAAGATGAAATGCCATGGAAATTTATTGGATTTTACGGACATCCCGACGTAGCAAAAAGGGGTGAAGCTTGGGCTTTACTTCAACATCTTGCACATTTCGCACTGACTCTGTGGTATGCATCGATGATTTTAATGAACTTTTGGAGGATGCTGAAAAATGAGGAGGGGGAAGATCAAATAGCCAAATGTCAGCTTTTAGGCAAGCTCTAGAAGCCTGTGATTTATCAAACCTGGGCTATAGGGGTCCGAAATATATATGGAGTAATTGTCGGGATAGTCTGGATTTTATGAAGGAAAGGCTTGACCGGGGTGTGGCAAATATGAAATGGAGGAATTTGTTTCCGGAAATGGAGGTGGTGGTAGAAACTACCTTGGTTTCGGATCATACTCCCTTGATCTTGTGTTTGCTGGGGAATTGAATAGAGGGGCACGGGTGTAAGAAGTTCAAATATGAGGCGTTTTGGCAACGCAAAGAGGGTTTTAACATGACTTTAAAGAACGCATGGGCCTATACATCTGAAAATGACTTTAGTTAGGGGGATTTTGACGCTAATCTGGCAAACTGCCGAAGACATTTTGGCAGTTGGCAGAGGAATCGCAATGGTTCCCTACAGGGGAAAATCGTCCGCCTCAAACGAAAACTCCATGTTCTACAAGGAAGTGAAGATGAAGGGGTGAGTGAGGAAACAAATGCAGTAAAAAAGAGCATGAGGTGCTGCTGGAGGAAGAGGATTTACTGTGGAGGCAAAGGGCAAAAACTGAATGGTTGTGGAGTGGAGATTGGAATACTAAGTTCTACCACGCGTGTGCAAATGCTCGTAGAAAATCAAACTCTATTTATGCCATAACAAATATGGAGGGTCGGCTATGTTCGTCATTGGAAGAGGTACAATTGGCTTTTGTCAATTATTTTGTTGGTTTATTTACCACTTAAAATGCAGGAAATCTTGTGCCTTGCCTTCAACCGATTACAAGTCGGGTCACAGAGGACATGAATAGGGTACACTGCCACAGCCCTTTAAAAGCTTCTAGTCCAGATGGGTTTCCAACATAATTCTACAAAAAAATTGGAGTGTCGTGGTTACGGATATGTGCAAAGCTATTCTTGGGTCTCTCAATTTCGATATTTTGCCTGAATTTTTGAACTTAACGAATATTGCTCTTATTCCGAAAGTCAAGAACCCTGCAAGTGTGATTGATTATAGATTGATAAGCCTCTGTAATGTTAGTTATAAACTAATATCCAAGATACTTGCGAATAGATTAAAGAAGATTCTGCCCCATATTATTTCTCCTGTTCAAAGTGCTTTTGTTCTAGGGGGCAGGGAGATTGATCACAAATAATGTTTTGGCGGTGTATGAGACACTTCATACCATGCACACATGGTTGAATGGTAAGAAGGGTTTCATGGCTGTCAAACTAGATATGAGCAAAGCATACGACATGATGGAATGGAGGTTCCTTGAGGCAGTTGAGGCGGATGGGCTTTACTACAAGTTGGATAAATTTAGTCTTAATGTGTGTCACCACCATACAATATGCAGTGGTTGTAAATGGGAAACCGTGTGGACAGATTAAGCCGCAGAGGGGACTGAGACAAAGGGATTGTAACATCCCACCCCAATGACACAATATTGTCTGCTTTTGGCTCCCCTGAACCAGACTTCCCAGGAGGTCACCCATCCTGGTACTACTCCAGCAGAAGCACGCTTAACTGCGGAGTTCTGATGGGATCATTACCATCACGGCTTTAAAACGCGTTGTTGTCATTAAGGGTGAAAGTATACATATAAGCACATCTCCATCTCCATACCCAGGCGATGTGGGACGTCACAGGGATCCTATCTCCCCTTATTTGTTTCTAATTTGTGCAAAGGCTTTGAGTGCAATGTTAATGAAAGCGAATGAAGATGGGGCTTTGAAGGATGTCCTTACTTAAAAAAGGGGTCCCCGAATTAGTCACTTGTTTTTCGTGGACGATAGTTTGCTTTTTTGCAGATCAAATCTTGCTCAATGGGATTATCTTACAAATATGTTACAGTTATATGAAGCTGCATTAGGCTAACATCTTAATAGTAGCAAGGCATCGATTTTCTTTAGCAAGAATACATCCTTAGAGGATAAGGGTGCTATTCTTGATGCTTCAGGGATTCCGTCTACCCAAAGGTATGATACTTACTTGGGGCTACCTGCATTAGTAGGCAAATCCCCGAATTGCTGCTTTTAAAGGGATTAGTGATCAAGTGTGGAAGAGGCTTCAGGATTGGAAGTTGAAGTTTTTATCATAAGCAGGCAAAGAAATCCTCCTCAAGGCAATGGTTTAGGCTATACCCACATATAGCATGAGCGTCTTCCTACTTCCTCAAGCGCCATGTGTGGAGATAAATAAACAAATGAGTAAATTTTGGTGGGGTCATCAAGCAAACAATTCATGGATTCATTGGATGAGTTGAGGGCGAATGGGTCTATCAAAAGAGGCGGGCGGAATGGGCTTTCGAGATTTTATTAGCTTCAATAAGGCTTTTTTGGCAAAGCAAATTTGGAGGTTATGGTGTCAACCGGATAGTTTGGTGGCATGGATTATGGAGGCAAAATATTATCCGGGGAGCTCTATTTTGGAAGCTAGTGTTGGAAGGCGGCCTTCTTTTGTTTGGAGGAGTTTCCAAAGCTCTTGTGCTACACTAAAAGAAGGGCTCGTGTGGAGGGTGGATAATGGCTGTAAAATTTGAAATTGGAAGGATAGGTGGATTCCGAATCCAACTACTTTCAAAATCATATCACCTCCGGTGCTTTTACACCCGGATGCCATGGTCGACGAGCTTATTGATGTGGATACTAAATGGTGGAATAGTTCTCTATTGGCAAGGTTGTTTTCCAAGGCAGAAATTGATATGATTCTTACTATTCCGATTAGTTGTACCAATCAAGAAGACACTCTTATATGGAGGGGAACAAAGAATGGAAAATTTTTAGTAAGGAATGCCTATCATTTGCGAAAAGAGCTGGAAAATAGTGTCACAGCTTCGACGTCGAACTCCAAGGCGGGTAGTGAATTTTGGAAGCGTTTATGGGCTTTGCCGGTGACAAATGTGGAGAAATTTTTTTTATGGGGGGCTTGCCATAATATTCTTCCGACTTGGGATAACCTACATAAGAGAAAGGTTATCTTGGATCCTCTTTGCCCGGTGTGTGGTTTAGAAGTAGAGATGGGATTCCATATACTGTGGCAATGCCCCGTCGGCTATGGATGTGTGGGCTATGGGAGTGGTCATTTTCCAAAAAAGCTCCTTCACCGGGCCTGATTTTATGCAGGTGGCAGAGCGCATGTTTGAGAAGTGCAACCAAGATGAACTACGACAATTCACAAGGATAGCAAGACACATCTGGTTGAGGAGAAATGAGTATGTTCATGGGAGCACCCTCTCACACCCGAAGCTGATAGTGGAGCAGACTAACCAGACTATTCAGGAGTTCAAAATGGCTAATGGGCGGGAAACACAGGACACGTCTTCACATGTGGAGCGACATCTTGCTTGCTGGAAAGCTCCAGGGACAGGATGGGCAAAGGCCAATAGGGACGCTGCACTGGAGAGGAAGATGGGTCGTGTGGGAATAGGGGTGCTGGTACGTGACTCCCATGGACACCTGTTGGCGGCGAGAAGTGTAGTGTAGAATGGTGGTCTTGCTCCGGCGGCAGCTGAGGCAAAGGCAGCCCTCCTAGCAATTCAACTATGCCGTGAGATGGGCCTTTCGAAGGTACACTTTGAAGGGGATGCAAAATCAATAGTGGATTAATTCCGTCAACTTTGAGCTGGTGGATAGTAGTTGGATGGGGCATGTAATTGAAGACATTAAAGTAGAAATTCAAGCTTTCTATCAGTGGCAATTTTCCTTTGTTGGGAGGGAGGAGAATAAAGTGGCCCATTAACGGGCTAAGTATGCAGTAAAGTTTGGGGTGAATCATTTGTGGCTTTCAACGCCACCTGATTGTATCCGAGATGCTTTGTTATTGGATCCAGTAGCTTGATTTTTAATGAGAATCCTTACTATTTGTTTAAAAAAAAAAAAAATAGATGAGTAGAGAAAATGAAAGGAAAAGAGGATGAGAAGTGGGAAATAATAAGTAATAAAAGGAGAGGTATTAAAGGCGTGTATATTTAAATAATAATAATAATAAAAACATTATTAAAAGCACTTTACGCACAAACGTACCAAGAGAGAGAGAGACAAAGACAGAGAGAGAGAAACCATGGCATACCATAATATCATTCCATGCATGTAATTTATCTCGCATTGTTGTTCGCGTGCGTTGTTGTTGTTGTTGTTATTGTTTGTTCGATTGTATTATGTGAAATACCCAAATGCCATCTCTCCCTCTCTCAACTCTCTCTTCACTCCTTTGAAAACCGATCCTTCTTCTGCACGCCGCCTTTCTTCTTTTTCTTCCTCTCTACCACTTTCACTTCCTCTGCATTTCCTTCTGCTTTTGGTGCTCCATCTTTTGCGCCCACGCCCAGCCATGCCTTCGTCGTCTTCTCTCTAATGCGGCGTCTTCTGTCACTGGTACGCCTTTTGACACATGGGTTTGTCTTTGTTTCTCTGTCTCACTTTTTGCCTCTTGCTTTTCTTCCGCATTGCTCCTTCATCGCTTTTGCTGAATTGTTCCATTGGGTTACATATTTTTAAGCGTGTAATTATTTGTGATTCTTGGATTCTGGGTTTTGACGATCAGGCTATACTGGGTTTTAGCACATGTGATGATGAACTTGCTGAATTTTGATTCTGATTGTGTGGGAAACGCTCGCAGATTTGGATTTCTTTTTTTTTTTGGGTATTGGACAAAAGTTGAGGAGATGGTTGTTTAAATTAGTTATAACTCTGATGACGATGAGACTGGCTCCAAAGTCTTTTTGTGTGCTCTGTTTCTGGGCCGGGGTTAGGCATTGATTGGTTTTTTAGTATTGAAAGCTTCTATTTTTTCTCAAAAAAAAAAAAAAAAAAAACCTGTTGTGTTGGGAGAATTTGATGACAGGGTATGACTTCATCAGTTGATGAATCAATTCAATCTTTTTCCAACTTGGGCATGAAAATTGATAAAATGGCTAAGATAATGGTTTTTTTTTATCTGATGTTGGATTTCTTTAGTCTTTGTGGGGAAAAGAACCCTGGAATGTTTTCTTATTGTAGAATGTAGGTTGCAAATAATTTGTAAATATATTGTTCAGGGAAGAAGGAAGTTGATGATTCTTTAGTTACTTGATTTTGGTGAAGTTTTTTTTTTATTATTTTATTTTATTTTTATTTTAGAATTTTACTCGGCTTAAAAATATGAAAGTGATTTTTTTTCCTTGCTCAATTGAATAATGCATCTGTTTTTGTCAGGTGGAGCTTGCTTTGTTTGGCAGATTGGATTCTTATATCTTTTGTGATTCACAAAGTGGAGGAAAGAGGAAGATCCATGGAATTTGATGAATTTGAGAGGCTACTAGGTGAGATACCAAATGTTACTTCTGCGAAACCACACTCTGAGGAATCTGGACCAAAGACGGTGTCTTTGAACGGAAACTTGTCTCCTATCTGTGTGAATTCCTGCGAAGGGCCTATCATTGAGAAACTTCAAAACTATGGGAGTTTGGATGAGGAAAAAATCTCAGTGAATAAAATTAAGCAATCATCCATTAAAAGGTTTCAACTAGAGGAAATGAATCTGCCGGATGACCAGTCCTTGACATCTGCCTTTGCAGGGTTAAACTTTACTGGTGGTGTGGCAGTGGGAGCTGCGAGTCTTTTGGAAAAATCAAAATCCTTACCGACTCACACCATTTTATTTGATCGTCAATGTCTAAACAGCTTAAAGAAACCAAATTATGTAGATTCACAGAGGACAATTGCCTCTTCTTTCAAATCAGCAAAAGGTGTACCTTGTGGTTTTGATGAGTTTAGTGGAACAAAAGTTGGTCAGGAAAGTTTAAATTTGTTTAAACTGAATGCTGAAGAAACCAAGAAGCGGAAAGGAGACTATTTTCAACAACTTGAAAATTTCTCCACTTCTGTGCCATTTGCTCCTGCAGTGCAAGGCTTCCAGTTCCTCTCTAATGTGCCGGTCCGTGGTGTGCAATTTCCTGCAATGCCTGATCAGCAACAATTCTTCTTAGATGCACGATCTTTGTTGCCTTATTTTCATCAAGAACAAATAAACCAGCCTCAGATCAGTTGGAGGAATGTAGAAGAGGAACAATATTATAGGATGCATCAGCACTACCAGTACCTGCAGCAGCTTCACAGTCAGGGATTTGAAGCTCAGCATGCTATACAACCTCATGGAAATCTCACAGCTAGGCAGATGAGTGAGAGCCCGAGGCAACCATATTTTGAGGTGCCAATCTCTCACCAGATTGAAAAATCTAAACAAGAACCATTTTGGAACAATTATACAAATTATAGGGGTTCAAACCAATCAAATTCTTCCATTCCTTTCACAAATTTTAACGCAATGCAAATTTTGGACGAAGTGACTAAACAAAAGTTTCCTGAATCGTATTCGGCAAGATCACATGGAGTGAACACACTCAAAGATGTGAAGTTTGACTCTGTTGGTGGAAATGAATCACTATCCCATATCAACCAAATTGGGAATTTTCTCTCAAATCATCACCTACCAAGGGCTGGATGCTTTCAGTTAGACAGTTTGAGATCATGGGGTTTGTCCCATGAAACTAAAGATCTTAAAAGTATTGATATGAAGTATAACTCTGTTGATGAAGTCACTGGAATAATATATCTCATGGCTAAAGACCAACATGGTTGCCATTTCTTACAGAAAAAACTTGCTGAGGGCACCCTAAAAGATTTTGAAAAGATTTTTCTTGAGACCATCGATTACATTGTTGAGCTCATGACAGATTCTTTTGGGAATTACCTAATACAAAAGCTGCTTGAAATTTGTGATGAGGCTCAGCAGATGCAAATACTTCGAACAATCACAAGAAAATCTGGGGAACTTGTTAGGATTTCCTGCGATATGCATGGGTTGACTTCTCTCTCTCTCTCTCTCTTTCTGTGTCTCTTTCTCTCTCCCTCTCTATCTCTAACATTTGTGTTATTTTGCAATTAGTAGCTACTGTTTTCGTTTGATATGTTTTAGTTCTCTATTGACGTTTTCTTCCAATCACAGGACTAGGGCGGTTCAGAAGGTCATTGAAACCCTTAAGACTCCAGAGCAGTTCTCCATGGTTGTTTCCGCACTAAAGCCTGGCATTGTAACTTTAATAAAAAACACATATGGCAACCATGTTGCACAATGCTGCTTGCAGTGTTTAATGCCCGAATACAACAAGGTAAGGACTGTATGCCTTGCCCAAGTAAGTTTTTCAGTTATTCTTTCGCATTAACAGATATGCTTGTCTGAAAAAGATGTTTACTGTGTTTGTGTGAAATTGCAAACAAGCTTACTCTGTTTTGTATACCTGGCCATCTAGGGTTTGCATCCTCAAGTTGAAAGCGATCAAAGAGTAGGATGGAAGTCTTTCTCTAAGCAAGATTTTATGCTCACATAACAAAGTTAAATATAGCATAGCTTGATCCAAGTTCTAGGTTTATATGGCTATCCACACTCTAATTTGTACCTCAAAGTAGCCACCTTGATATCTTTTAGCTTAACTTTCATCAAGTGGAATTTCACAGCATGAGTTTGATGGAACTTAAAGAAATGACAAACTTAATTTTTCCTAAATAAAATAGTACTGCTTTTGTTTGTTGGATCCAAATGCTGAGCAACCAACTATTGTCATGTTTGCAAATGCACTCAAAATATGGATGTTCAATTCTCCCAACCCTGTCAGTACCTTGTTTATGATACTTAGGGTTGAAAGGTGCTAGGATTTATCTGGTCGTAGATGTCTCTTTGTTGGAATCCTACTGTTGACTAGCCTTTGTGTTGGGGGCCAGGTGCCTTGCATTGGACCTGTGCAGGTTTGTTGTTGTCAAGTTAGTCTACTATTGACTAGCCTTTTTTTTTGTATGTAATTTTTTGTTCCCAAGAGAAGTGGAATGAGAGATTCGAACTAATGACTTCCACTTCACAAGGCATAGTCCATACTTGATTGAGTTATTTCTTAGGGACACAAATAATTCATGTTACTTTTGGTAAGTGTTTTGAAATGTATTTTGGGGTTTTTGTGTTCAAAAAAAGTGTTTTCTATTTTTTATTTCAAGAAACTGTTTTTGATTATTGGGGTTGAAAACTTATTTGGCAAATTTTTCGGAAAGTGTTTTTGGAAATTGAAAAAGCAAAAAATATTTGGATGTAATGGTGAAAAACATTATTGACATATGGGTCCAATATGATACAAGAGCCCTCTATGCCATCCCTCCTATAAAAATTGAAATAATTGGTAGAAATTTGAAAAAATGAATAAAAAAATAGCCCTAGCAATCACGGTTGCTGGGAGAGAGCCTAGTCATCGTGGTCGGTTCATGCCTAACTAACACCACGGTTAGGCATGGCCTAACCATAGAGGCTAGTTAACCAGCCACTGCAGCTGAGCATCTTCCAGTGATAGTGGCTTGGTAACCCAGCTACCGCGGCTGGGCGTGGCTAGGTGAGAGTCCATCCACTGCAGTTGGGTAATGCCCAACTAAGGTGGCTTGGTAACCCAACCACCGCAATTGGGCGTAGCTGGGTGAGTTATACTTTTGGCTTGATTTGTTACTTGTTGTGGCACTTCGTATCATGAAAGATGGCTGAAATATCTACACATCTCAGTGGCTTCTTTAGTGTTTTATGCTTTATTGTCCAAAATCAATAATTTTTAGCCTATGGGTAGTTGCTTTTATTTTAATAAACTGTGCCTTAAATGGGTGATGTTTGAGTCAAGATTGCTTGTTTACCAAAATTATGCTTTATGATCATATTTTGTATCTTGTCAAGGGGGAGAATTCTCTGGCATACACTAATTGATATTTTGGTAGTTCTGTTGTTAAAACTATCACAAGTATGGGACTTTTGGAAAGTTCTCTTTTCTTTTTCTTTTTTTCTTTCTTTTTTAAGTTTTAATTCTTAATTTTTATTTATTTATTTATTTATAGAAAGCAGTACATCGGCTCATTCCATTCAGATATCATTGGGAATTTAAGTCATTATGCAATTAGCAGAATGTGCTAATTTTCATCTCTATAGCATTGCAATAGTGTTCATAGCAAACACATTGCACAAATTATATTCGGTATCATTATTTGTGATGATTCCATTAATATGAAAACGATATTCCTTTATCATGTAGCATCTAGTTTATTGCTTTGTGCCTTCCAAGTTTTGAAAAGGAAATTGTAAGGATTCTAGGTCAATGAGTTTTGGCTTAAGTGGCACTTCCCTCCTCTCATAAGAAAGAGGTGAAGGGTGAGGTTACGGATTCAAGACTAATTAGGTGTATGTGTAACTTACCAATAAAAAAAATATTGTAATGATTCCAATACTTGCAATTTATAATCACCTCTTAACTAAAACTATCATCTTCCATTACTTGATCAACTACAAATATGGATGCATCTGATGGTATTTTTACTGTTATAAATCTTATAGTATATTCAATTTAGCAATTAAAGGTAATTTTCGGCATTAAATGAAACACTTTTATGCAGTTCCTTTTTGAAGCTGCAACTACTAATTGTGTTGAACTTGCAACGGACCGCCATGGCTGTTGTGTGCTTCAAAAATGCCTTAGCCACTGTGATGGCGAGCAAAGACGCCGTTTAATATGCGAGATTACATCAAATTCTTTAATCCTCTCCCAAGATCCATTCGGGTACTTCATTTTTCCACTTTCTTTTTATTTAAGCATGCTATCTTCTGTCTTTCACATGTGACAAGAACTGGATAATGGTTGCTCATGATTTATATAGCAAAGATATAGCCTTGTACAGAGCAGGTTGGGTAGGACAAGATTGTGTATTTATAATCTCTTTCTCTCTCACACACACATATGTGATTATAAATACATACATATATACATGTGTGCGAGTGAGATATATTTTTATTTAAATAAATTTGGCAACAAACAAATATGCCCTTGACTTGATTTTTAGAAACTATGGTACTCTTGAATTTACCAGTAAGAGGAATTGGAACTTACATATACACGCCATGTGTGTATCATGCTTGAGAACCAGTGCTTGGGATCTGAGGGCTCAGTTGCAAATGGGTCACTAGCTCTATTTCCTGTTTAAGAAACACAATACTGAACGTCTATTGTGTTGCATCACTATTTTGATTTTGAAATTTCAATGGAACTGTTACAACACTGCATCATTAGGTGATTTAGTGACACTTTAATCTTCTTTATGTGTGTGTCTGAATGTATAATGTTGAACTTCGGAATCTAAAATTTCTGTTCTGCAGGAATTATGTTGTACAACTTGTGTTTGATCTTCGGCTTCCATGGGCAACAGAAGATATTCTTGACCGATTAGAGGGTCACTACGCGGAATTGTCGATACAGAAATTTAGCAGTCATGTGGTTGAGAAATGTCTCAAGTATGCAGGTGATGAAGACCGCACTCGTCTTATCCAAGAGCTTATTGAGAATCCTCGGCTAGATCAAATTATGCAAGACCCTTATGGAAATTATGTTGTCCAAGCAGCATTAAATCAGTCAAAGGTTAGCAAATACATTGTTGTAAACCATCTTTTGTTTTAAGCAAAACTCCCATCTGAGCATATTATGCACTACATACATACACACACATCTTCTCTTTGTGTTGTACCATATTCTATCTGGAATTTTCCTTACGGACTTAAATTTGGTTTCCATTTTTATTATTATCTACCTTGCAAAGCCATGTTTAGCAAGGTTTTAAGCACAATTATCAATTTTTTATGTGGTCGCAGGAGATTGAAAGCAGGAATTAAAGCATTAAAATTAGGGGATTATGATTGTTTGGTTTTGTTAAGCTACAAATTTATAATAAACCTCAGCATATAACCTCATTGTCGTGATTGCTATGGTTTGAGAAGCACTCTTTTTCTACTATTAAAAACGTTTTCTTCAACAAAGGTTTGTTGTGATTCAAAAATAAGAGGATCATTGAGTTTCCAGCCTTATGTCATATGATCTTCTAGAAATTTTTTGTTAGGAACAATAACCTGATATTTGATTAAAGAACTCCAAGATTAACATTAAGAAAAATGAGACCATAATTGCCGTGATGTGACTAGATTCTTTATGTTTTCGCTAGTTTATTATTTTTATTATAACATATTGCACAGGGAGCTTTTCATACTGCATTGTTGGCTGCCATAAAACGCCATGATCCTGTGCTTCAAACAAGCCCATATGGGAAGAAAGTTCTCTCTAGTAGCGGTTTGAAGAAATGAGTTTTGGGTATGATCACAAATTTTATTTGTCCTAGATATAGCATTTGAGCTTTCTTGGTCTTGTATATTTTTTTTTCTTTCTATTTTTGTTAGATAAGTCTAATGTTTTTTGTCACATATAGGTTTCATTGTTCAAGAAGATCCTGTATATTCTGTAATAAGCAAGTTAAGTAAAGTGAGCTGAGCTTTATGGCTTTTGAATTTCAGAATTTGAAGAGCAAAACTGAAAAGAAACAGGTCATCGACGCGTTTAACAACTCATCTGAACAAATGGAAGATGATTTTCTTTTTTTCATTTTTGTTTCTGTTGTCCTTTGGATTTAGTGCAAATCTTGGACAATATGGTATCATATTGTAGGTAGGCAACCTTTCTTTTGCATTGCGCAAAAATAAAAGGAAAGTGAATCTGTAGGGATCTTTTAGTTTATGGGAGAATTGTACTATTGAATGGATTTTATACGACAGCTCAAGCCTTAATGGGCGGAGGAAGCCTTAATACTATGTCTATGAGTTTTTTTTGACAAAGTTTTCTTTCAAATTGGGTTGCAGAGAGAATTTCATTTGCATTGAATTTATATAAACGAATATCCATAAAAATTTATATAAACAAATTTCCTTCACATTGAATTTCATTCGGATTGGGAGAAAATTTATATAATCAAGTATCCATAGAAAGAAAAAAAAATCACATTGAATTTCCCTTCTGTAGGCACCCAAAACTAGTTATATGAACAAATTCACAAATGAGAATTTGATGATTGAAACATGGCTAGGCCAACCGCTGCATTGGCTTTGTCATTAACTCACATGCCATTGAGAGAGCTTGGCTTCCTTTTCTTTGAACTCATTCAAGGCTCTATTTCTTGTCAAATATGCCAAATAAGGACTTAATGGCATTGATGGCATTTTCATTGATAAATGACTCATCAAACCTTTTCAAAAGAGAGTCGAATTCCTTGGATGTTCTTACATTGGCTAGGTCTGGATCTGTTCGGATTCTCTGTTCCACAGTAGCAAAAATTTCAGACAGCTTGCAAATTGTACTGTTGAAGTAACATGTACTTCTATATCATTGGTTCATTACCTTAAAGTCTTCAAATCCTGATTGCAAGGCATCTTCAAGAGCAGAGAGCCCAGCCTGTATCTGTTTTAGAAAGTACAGATTATAAGAATAGATATATGACATGACTAGCTCCTTGCAACCAAGTGTGAGTGACAGTAAACATGAAGGTATCCTTCATCAAATGCCATAATCAATACAAGACGTAGCATAATCAACCCTTATGAGATGAGATGTTCTTCCTAGTCAGGCACTTGAGCTAGAATAGAGACAGCTTACTGAGAAAAAGCTACCCAACTCTAGATGAGGCAAAAAAAAAAAAAAAATCAGATTGGGAATTTTAGTTTAGCCAGTTTTTATGTGGGTTCAGAAAGTCATGAGAACTAGCCTGCTAGGTCAAAATTTGCAAAGTCTAATGATGTGAACACCACTGAGAACAAATGAGCAGAAGGAAACGCCTTACTAATCAATGTTCTATTCCTGCAAACAAGAGCACTACCTGATTAAGCTTGGAATAACAACAAGCGACATTGTAACTTGCGACTGCAGCTTCAGCTAGCTCTGGTTTTGATCCCAATACAGACTCAAACCTTTCTAGGGCTTCCTCATATTTGGCATTCCTTTACCATTAACAAAGAATATTAAAATCATGGAAAAAAGAAAGAAATAAAGAAAAAGTGAAACAGTTAAAGAAAAGAGTAATAGAAAATAGAGAATATTAGGCTAATGGATTTTCACTTCACCAGCGGAGGGAAAAAGAGAATAACAAGGTCAAAAGGCTAAAAATGTGTATATTCTGGTCCACATAAGGCTATTATAGGGCTCAAAGTCATGAAAAGTGAAATCCTTGAGATAAATTTTCAGGGTCACCAACAAAGCAAAACAAGTTTAGGAAAGATCAAGCAGGATGATCAAATCTTACTTGTAAAGTTGCAGTCCTTCACGAAGGTCCTTTGCCCTGAGCTCTTTCTGTTCCTTTTTTTTCAAGGAATTTTGCATCTGAAATATTTATATTTTAATGAAAGGGGAATTGAGGAAGTAAAAGGGCCTAAGTGTTCTAGCATGCAATTTCAGTTTGATATTAATTGCCATTCCGAGAAAGGGCATACATACTTGGATTTCCCTCACTCTGTTACTAATTACGCCAGAGTTTCTCTCAGCTCTGATAATCTCCTTTTCTGTTAATTCGCCTCTGTCCTCTTGCTTCCCTGACAAACATTTAATTTACAGCAGCCTCAGATCAGGATGCAAAATTCATGAGATCATTGAAACTATGCTCTATGGGGATGTGTTTTAGAAAGAATTTTCAGATTAAAGTTAAACAATTTTGAAATTAACATGAGCCTGGCTCTTGTTGTTGTTATTATATGAGAATGGGAAACGAACTAACCATATCTCTTCAGCATTTTCATGAGCAATGGGCCGACTCTTTGGCGAATGGTGTACATTGTCCTTCCATATTCAGCAGCAGGCCATATTTCTGTCCCAAACACCGCACTGCATTCATCTACAACTCCTTAGTAACATTTCAAGCATCTCTTGTTGACAATCCAACAAAAATCACAGAGTTTACATCTTAGATTCTGGAAAATTGAATAGATGCAGATAAACCCATAAAAAAAATATTAATCTGCTGAGAATCCCAATTAGTACATGAATCCTCCTTATATTGAGTCTTGACCAAGCCACCCCCATTAACAATTTCAGTGAGCATGTCAATCAAGTATATATACATACTACATTCTATCCTTGATAATATGAACAAATTTAGTCACAAAAATAGAAAGGAAATATAATGAAGAAAGACGAAAGAAAACCTGGTGGCAAGTACTTTATCCCCAACAGTGAACACCCCAGATTTATCAGCCGATCCACCCGACGCAATCGCATCTATGTAAGTCCCACCATCTCGGCCCTTGGCGAATTTCAGGCCATATGGCTGCTCCAGCTCTACCTCATACTCTTCATACTGTTCTTCGCCTCCCTCTCCCCCTACGCTTCCACTCTCCGATTTCGACGTCGGGGACTCAGTTTCGGATGCTTTTACGATCAAAATCAACGGTTTGAGCAAATGGGTATGTGAGAAACCGGTTGAAGTGCTCAGAATCGAGTGGTTCTTGAATGAGGAATGGTTGGTTTGGCACAACGCAGCTGGGATTCGCCTGGTTTTGGTAGTTCTTGGCAATGGCGGTGAAGAGTAGAGAGAAGGATGACTACTTGGAGCTAAAGACATGGTGGGTCTGTTTACTCCTCAGTTTGAGTTTGGCTTGGTTGAGTTTTCAGAGCTCAGAGCAGAGGTGAAGAAGCTGTTTGAACGATGCCATTTGGTCTCGAAGAAAGAGGTTTGGATTACAGGTACTTTCACTAGTGGCTCTCGAAGGCCGTTGTGTTCTGTTCGATGATGTCTTGCCACGTGTCACTTAGGGTTGCTTTTGCATATTGATTCTTTTTTCACTTGGGCTCTGTTTGGTAACAAGGTTGGCGTGGATACTGTGCGCGTTTTGACCGGCCGTATGCTTTGACCAGAGAAGGGTTTTATTTTCAAAATCTTTGTCAGGCATAAAAAGACGATTTTACCCTCACCCCTTACTTCCCCTCCATCTCTAACCTCGCCTCCTCTGTCTCATCCTTCATCGTCTTTGACTCCTGCGTCTCCTGCCTCTCCCTCCTCCACAACATTGTTTGGCATTCCCACGACAAGTCCTAGGCCTAGTCCCCCTTGCGACCCATTTTCGCATGTGCCTTTCAGAAGCTCTCCCCGCCCGACGCCTCCAATTTGCTCAAAGGCTCCTGGGTCGTCGTCGCAGGGGACTCCCAGGCAAGGCTGCTCGCCCTCTCGTTGCTCCAATTGGTTTTGGGTTCTGACCGCACAAACTCGGTCAAGGCTGATTTGTTCAAGCGGCACAGCGATTATCTGATCATGGTGGTTGAGATTGGTATGAAATTGGATTTCGTTTGGGCTCCTTTTGTGCATGTACTTGTGTGAGAAGACGACTCTTGTGGGTATTTCGGTAATTCAGCAACATGGGATCTAACTTGTCTGTAGATTTTTTAAGAAAAAGGCAAAAAATGAACTGTACCCACACCAAAATGAGCAGTATCTACCCCAACCCAACCCTTTTGCCAAACACCACCTTGTAGGCATTTCAACTTGACCTTCCAATATCCCAAGCAATTTTATTTTTTGGATTGTTACTACTTCAGGTTTCAGGCAATCTCTTTCTTATATTTTTTATTCCAATTGTTATTTGCTTAGAATTTGAATCTATATTGAAATGACTTCTCTTTTAGAATTCGACACCAACTTAAATCAATAGTTTCAAATTACATAATGTTATTCGTACTTGCGTTTTACACATTTACAATTTGTGCGCCAGCAAAAACAATTTTCACGTCCTTTCCTGATTGGCACCACGCGGAGGTGGACGAGACCAATGAACCACCTTTATGTCTCCCAAGCGGTGCGACTATATATCCTAAAGAGTTTGGTTGGAATGACGACCACCCATGAGATTGTGCTAATGTGGCACTACCTCCACAACGCACTACCATTTCAACACGCAAGTCAAAGATCCTTGGAACATTCGTTTTTAAAATTTAAATTCTTCTTCCTTCCAGAAGATTTCTTCTCTTTCCTTTAATCTAACGTACGGCGAACCAAACACGGTATAAAATCAAACGTAAACCATGATTCCATGAATAGTGCATGGCTGAGTGGGAGGCCTAGCGTACGTTATCCCTTTCAAAGAAAGACGAGAAAAAAATCAAAGTCAAAATTTGAGTAAGCTCATAGAGACAAAATTTGGTGGTTTCCAGCCTCGTTCCTTCACCACCGTTTGTCAAAAGGCTATTACTACTATACATGGACTTCAAGTTTTCAAGCGACAAAATTTGAGTAAATTCATTCCGTGGAAATGAAAGAGACAAAGCAATGTACACTCCAGCATCTTTCCTTGACTTCAATACAACATGATGAGCAGTGGTGCAGCATGTGATCGAACCCCTTTTTATCGCACTCATCTCAACAAACAAGCAAGTGAAGAACAAAGACAATGGCCAAAATGAGACTACTACTACTTGGCCTTCTCATCTTCTTTACCCCTTCCCTCTGTTGTCCTGAATATCAGAAACAAGCCCTTCTCCAGTTTAAAGCTTCTCTCATCAAAGCAGCCAATGGTTCCTCATCAGAAAGCCAGTTGGTTGATTTAGAATCATGGAATTCTACTTCAGATTGTTGCCATTGGAGCAGGATCATTTGCAGTTCTCGCTTAGATTCAAGGAATGTTATTGCTCTATATCTTGACTCCCTTTTTGCCATGCAATTTCCGGAGCCAACAGTGGTGACTTCCATCATCTTGACACCGCTCTTCCGCATTACAAGCTTGATGCTGCTCGACATTTCATCGAATCAAATACAAGGAGAATTGCCAGGCAGCGGATTTGCCAATCTGAGCAAATTGGTGTATCTTGACATGATGCTGAATGGCTTCAGCGGCTCCATTCCCTCTCAACTTTTTCACTTGAGGCATCTTCAATATGTTGATATGAGTAGTAATTCTTTCCATGGTATTCTAAGTGGGGAAGTGGGGTCTCTTCAAAACTTGAGAGTACTGAAGTTGGATGATAACTTTCTTGGTGGAAACATCCCTAAGGAGATGGGAAACATAACAAAGTTGCAGCACTTGTTTCTTCGCGGCAACAAGTTCTCTGGTGGGATTCCACCTTCATTTCTCCACTTAAAGGAGTTGGAAGAATTGGACTTGAGAGACAATTTATTGTCAATGGAGATTCCTCTTCATATCGGCAATCTATCCAACATGACCAGTTTGGCCTTGAGCAACAACAGGCTGACAGGTAGAATCCCATCATCCATTCAGAAATTGGCAAAGTTGGAAACAATTCAACTGGATAACAACTTGCTCACTGGAGAAATTCCGTCCTGGTTGTTCAATATTAAGAGCCTGAAGAATCTTGTTCTTGGAGGGTCGAATAATCTGACTTGGAATAATAATGATGCAAAGATGGTGCCAAAGTGTATGCTTTCTCAATTGTCCATGAAGTCTTGTGGTCTTGCAGGAGAAATCCCAGACTGGATTTCTACACAAAAGACACTTGAATTTCTGGACTTGAGTGAGAACCAGCTAGAAGGAGTGTTCCCACAATGGCTTGCAGAAATGGAAGTAGGAAGCATAATCCTGTCAGATAACAGTCTTACAGGTTCTCTCCCGCCTCGTCTCTTCAACTCTCCAACTCTAGCAGTCCTTTCCCTGTCCCGGAACAACTTTTCTGGAGAATTGCCAGCCAACATTGGTAATGCCAGTGAACTCATGATTCTTATGCTGGCTGGAAATAATTTTTCAGGGAAGGTTCCTGAATCTATCTCCATGATATATCGCCTCCTAATACTGGACTTGTCCAGCAACAGATTTTCTGGCAACAGTTTTCCAGATTTGAGCTCCAATGTATTGCTCGGTTACATTGATTTTTCTTCAAATGAATTGTCGGGTGAAATTCCTACAAAATTCTCCCAAGAAACCAGACTTCTTGCGTTGGGAAAAAATAAGTTTTCTGGAAGCTTGCCCAGAAACCTGACTAATATGATTCAGCTTGAACACCTAGATATTCATGACAACAACATCACAGGGGAATTGCCAGAGTTTATGAGCCAAATCTCCACCCTTCAAGTCCTAAATTTGCGAAACAATTCCCTCCAAGGTTCAATCCCTAACAGTATTTCCAATCTAAGTAGCCTCCAAATTCTCGATCTCTCGAGCAACTACCTTGTTGGAGAAATCCCTGCAAAGTTTGGAAATCTTGATGGCATGATCGAAACCCCCAACACATTGTCTTCAAGCCCTGACATTTTCTCCATGCCACACGAGGTTAATGATCTGATAGTGAATTGGAAGAGGTCGAAACAAGCTCTCTCGAGCGCCAGCCTGGAGCTCTACTCTTTGTTAGACTTGTCAATGAACCAACTTTCTGGTGCAATTCCAGCTTCATTAGGTACTCTGAAGGGCCTCAAGCTGCTTAACATCTCACACAACAACCTCTCCGGGAAGATACCAGCAAGTTTTGGTGATTTGGAGAGCGTAGAGAGTTTGGACTTGTCATACAACAAACTATCAGGCTCCCTTCCTCGATCACTTGCAAAGCTGCAAGAACTTGCTATTTTGGATGTAAGTAACAACAAGCTCAAAGGCAAGATTCCAGTTGGTGGCCAGATGGACACAATGAATGATCCAAACGATTTTGCCAACAACAGTGGCTTGTGCGGAATGCAAATTCAGGTGTCATGTCCGGAAGATCAGCTGCCACCAGCAAAGCCACATGAGGATGAGAGTAAAGATGCATGGTTCTCGTGGGAAGGAGTGGGTATTGGATACTCAGTTGGCTTGTTTATAGCAGTGGGAATTATATATTTTGGCCAAGCACCACCTGCAAATCTTTGCCGCCGACAAAGAAGGCAAGTGGTTTAAGTTTCAGGCCTCTTACAAGTTATGCAGCCTATGGTAAAAGAATCTATGTACCAGGATCATCAAGGCTTCAAAAGCAAACAGCGGTAACAAGTAGCCATTCGTAAGTATCACCAAGTAATCTCTGTTATGGAAATGTAGAATAAAGTGAGAGGACAACTGAGAAGAAATATAAGATATTACAGTCAGATATAAAATCAACTTGAATTGTTCTCCTAGTTGCACTTTTTTTTTTCTTCTTTTTTTTGGTTCTTTCTTTTTCACCCAAAAGATATAAGTTCCCACGGCAACGCTATAAATTTTTGCAAGAAATTTTTGTCTTCACAAGAGCTTATAAAAACAAGTAATTCTAAAAGTCTTTGTGTCCCTTCAAGAATGATGTGGTTCTTAAAATCTCTATTTAATCAAAATTCAATAATAATCGATCACAAGTTCAATGGTGACTTTAAAAATCACATCATTCTTGGAGGGACAAAAAAATGACTTGTAGCATTACTCAAACAAAAGAATGGAACGGAAAACGAGTTCCTTGTAGCTTTGTTCTAGGACTGCAAACTGTCGTTTAATCTCCAGGATTACATTGAGCTGAAATAGCAGGACCTTCAAATTGTGCTATAATATTCCACCTAGTTGTTCACGATTGCCAGGTATGTAATTCTGCAATTATTTATTACGTTTTCCATCAGAGAGGTGTACTGAAGGGGAACGGATTACATGGCGATACGTCCCTTATGTTTTGTGCAATGGTAGCAAAGCCATTAAACAGAAAATTACCACCATATAATTCTCATGACAAATAATTTTAATCCCTGAATTTCAAAGAACAGGAAAATTGCAAAGAAATTCTCACGTCAACTTCTTTTTGATGCAATGGATGTGAGGTGTTTGCATGTCAACAGATATTATAGCAGTTTTAAGAAGGCCTTAGCGTTAGAAACATGAATGTGATATTCATACCAACTGCAGAAATATACCCAAGTATGGCAAACAGGCAAAGATTAGAGGTTGCCTGAAACTTCATTGGCTGTTGAAGAATCATATCTTGTTGCGTAAAAGAAAATAAAAAATAGCCTGGCATTCTTACAATTTACAAAAGAAAAGTAACTGTCTACTATATCTATATAGGAATCTTGTGAAGTAGACTTGTAGAAACCTAATGAGGCAGCACCAAAGAGAATCAAAGTAGAACATTCAGCCTGATGTAGCTCCTTCCCCACCCATATGATAAATAAAATGAAGTTCAGACCATTAAGCTGGCATGCCTTCTCTTGTCGTTGCTGTAATAATCGCTGTTGGAAATGGTAGAGGAGAAGTTGATTGAGCAGGTTCATAGAATAACACAAACACATCCTCTGTTGTCGTCGCTTTCATTGTCAGTATAATCTATTTCACTGTCAGAAAAATGGAAGTACAAGATAAGCAGATCATCAACACAGCCACTTAATCAGCATAATATGAACATAGATCTCTCAGCTTCAACAGTTAAGTGCAATGTGCCCTTGAATACCCTTGTTTTAATTGCATTAGTATAAAATATATGCGCATACATATAAATACTACACTCACACAGACACACACATTAGTAATGTTGAATGGTTGAAGACATGTTTCAAAATCTACATCCATTCTGTTCAAAGAAATTACAGGCATCATAGTATCTGCTACATTTGGACCTTTATTGCACTTAGAAAAGCCATTATTTACATAGAGTTGAAGCAAAGTACTACACATGGATGGGAACATCCCTGTGGCTGTAGTCTTATTAACAACTTTAATTTCTCCCACGTTCCCCAGTATGATTGAACACATGTTTCTATCATAACAATGGACACACATACTTGACATGTTTTTTAAGATCAATGAGAAGTAGCCTTAATCTTCTGAATTTTTAATGAAAGTGGTACAAACTTTGGGTAGAACTCATCCTTGAAAGCTGGGTTGTAATGAGAGGGTGCCAAAAGCTTATATACATATGGTTAAAATTGGACTTAAGCCATGTGAGACACTTGGATCATAACATAATATCACGCTCTGCAATAGACATCCATAGTGGCCCTATCAATACTGAACCAATGGTAACTCTTTCTCTTTTGGTGGCTCTATTCATCTATCAATATTTAATGACTTAATACTATGCTTATGCATAATACCATTACGTTTTAATCCAGTCTCTATAGGTTGTCCCCTTTGTGACTTAACCACAACATGTAATCAAATGGGTTGTAGCTCTAATCCAGAAGTTAGTTGCTATCTCTATGAAGTCTCACCAATGGATTTCTTCTGTACTCTTCAGTATAGTCTTCCCAAAACTTTTTCTACCCTTTCACTTAGTCTCCAATATCTTAAAAAGAGGAAAAAAAATCCGAACTAGAAATTTCACATGGATCCCAGACTTGCATTAACATTCCATTCACCCTAAGCCTTTCCAATCCCCATATTCTTGCTGGAAGAGGCAACACCAATAGGTTCAAATTAACATAGAAAAGCATCACACAAGGAATTCAACGTATCCATAAGTAACAATCAATTCTACTGCCATGTTTCTATTAAAAATAAAAATCTACTGCATGCTATTCGGTCAATTATGAATAATTTCAAAAGCCTAGCAGAAAAAGAAAATATATATTCTGAATTTCAATTGCACCAAACATTTCACTCAAGTTCATTAGGAGAATACAAAGAGAAAACATGTAAAATGAAATGGAATCTGGATACATTCCCACCACCTCAAAATCCCATTTGTCGGTCCCTCTTGGAAGGACACCCCCCCCCCCCGCCCCAGTGTTGTTCTTGCTCTGTTTTACTTACTAAAAAAATGTCAAAGAAATTTTGTCACCAATTACCACCATGACCGAAACTCCATTTTACCATAATTGTCTTCATTTATTGAAAACAAAAAACTTGCCTTTAGCTGCTCTTTCCCAGACTACTAGGATATCATTGAAAATCAAATATGCCTATGATGCCAAAAATTCCAATTGGATCTGATTTTCTCTTGCATTACTCAGTCATGCACTCAGTTTTCTTTCACAAGGGTTTTCATCTTAGATACATTCTCAAGTTCAAAACTTTATTACATAGGGTATCCAAAATCAAGTATTTTCCCATGCCATTCAACCTTCCTGCAAAAAGGCCAGAACACATAAATATGACACTAAGCTGTCATTCACACGCCATTTCTTCTCTAGATCAACATCAAGAATTACGTCTCCCTCAGCTCCTTTACATTAACTTTTTATATGTTAGCCAATATTTTTTTTTAATTAATGCAAGGAATATTATTATTCAAATCAAATACCAGAAAATAAATAAGAAACTGAATTTTGCTCAATATGATTAATCCCTTTTTCCCACCACTTCCAAATGTTGCAGCAGATCAAGAAGAACAATGATAAAGGGATTATCAATCCCTTTAGCATTCAATTAGAGACCATCAAATAGTACATAGCTAATAATTTCCACTTGCACAAAAGAATAAAACAGATTGCATAGGTAGATTAGAGAGAGAGAGAGAGAATGCCTACCTGGATTCAAATTCCCTGATTTCAACAAGTTCTTTCCCTAAAAAATCCTTCCATTGTACTTGCTTCTTCTGATTCTCTTCCACAGCACCTGATCCCGAAGTCGGCTTTCTGAGACTGCTTTTCAGGCAGTTCTCAGCTAGTGATTGCTTCCCATTTAAACTCTCTTCCTTGACCTCAATGGTCTCACCAGGTAATTGATCAGAGACTTCAGGAACTGAGTCAAGTTTTGAAGGCACATGTGGGGTATTTCCCAATTTCAATGGTCCAGGAGTGTAAATGTGAGGAGAGGGTTTGCAAAAGCAAATGAAGGACGGACAATGAATTTTGCAGAACAAAAACCTCATGAAATAATTGCCTGATTAACAACTGATGTTACTACAATTAGCCCATTTCTTTACTACTCCACATAAAAAACATGAATCTAAATTAAAACATCAACACATTCATTATCATTCTTTAAGTATAATGAGAGAAAAGCCAACAAATCCAACATGGGAATTTCACAAGAAATCGTATTAAATCGTAAACTTGTTGGCAAAGTTGGCTCCCAGCAAAGGTCGATGAGATCCACTGTGAATATTTATTTTAAAATAACAAAGAACCCAAATAGCAAAATCTTACAAAAATAGAAGCAAAATTAATGAGCAAATAATGCTTTAAGGAAAGAAAAGAAAATTACAAAACAAAAAGGCTTACATGCACTAGTGGTTCTGAGTTTTAGGATTCGAAAGACAATCTTTTGCAGTGAAAGAAGTGAAACCCAGAAAGGAATTTGAGTTTTGGAGGTTTCTGATAATGAAGGCCAACTCTAAGAGAAACAGGTGACTCAGAAACAAACCTAATACTGTCCAGAAAACTCTGTTTCTCCTGTTTCTGTGTTAGAAAAGACACCTTTTTTGTAATCTACCAGACAAACAAATTACTTCTATTGTATAGATCCTAAAAAGACTATCATGCCCTCTTTTCAGGATTTCACCTCCATTGTTAATGTTGAACAACGGAAGAAGAAACCTAATGTAATTGCTGAGATTAGAAAGAACAAAAAGAGGAGAAAATATTAGCTGGAAAGCCTAGAGAGAGACGAGACCAAATTGGAAACTTAGAAGACAAACAAACCCAATTGTCCAACATTCTAATATGTAACTGTTCCTCCCTCCAAAAGGAAGTTAAATAGTAACTGCCATAAATATTTCATATTTTATAGTGCATAACACGTATTCCCTGCCAACCAACATTACTAAAGCACTTTAAGATTTGATAGAGTTTTTTTGTACTATTATTCTATGTAGTTTGTTTTTCATAGATTTAAATAAGGAAAAGGAAAATGTGAATAACAGCTAGAATGAGATCTTGAGTAGGATCATAAAAGATTATGGCCAATGAACTGGAATAAGAAAAGAACAAATGCAGAATTTCAATCTTTAAACCAAATTAATGCAACCACAGCCAAAACCCATTATTATTATTATTATTATTATTATTATTTTTAAATAAAATTTCTTGTTTAAGTTTCCTATTGTTTTAAATGATTGCCATCAAATCTTCCAAGTTGCATCACATGTGTAAATATTGTAATGATCTTGCACGAGGATTTCAAGGAACTTGGGAAGATTTAAGGCAAAGCAAGCATTATTGGTTTCTTAGGCCTGGGGATTGAGTGTTGACCTTCTTAATATATTCTAATTCTGTATACTAATAATTCTTTTCTTCATCTTGAAATTGTCTGCCTTTTTCCACAATAGAATTGGAAGCTATAGGTGTCCATCTTGAACGACCCCACAAGCTTTTTCTTTTTCCGTTTTCACTTTTGGCTTTGGGTGAGAGAAAATTGACGGCTACTACATGATGCAACTTTTTGCTTTATTATCAGCATTTCTTTCTCTTCTAAATATGGATATAACATCATACGCATTTGAAGATTAAATAGGCTTTTTTCTTCTCCTTATATTCCATTGCGTAATAGCTAATATATGACATCAATTGATACACTTTCCAAGATACATTAACCACCACCACCATCAATTGCTTATCCCCTCCCCAGCTTCTGTAATTCCCACTTGAATATCACATGGAGGAATGTAAATGGTGTTATTTATGTCAAACTATCGATCATTTATTTCTCGCTGGTTCCGAGTTAAGGAATTTGCTGATTCAAAACGGTAATGTTTAAACATGATAGATATTGATACACTGAGATTTTTACCTTCTTGGGGTTGGCCAGAACTCTATAAAAATAAATATGGAAGGGTGGCCGTGGCAGATGTTAAGATGGGCATGGGGTGGGTGACCCCAGCCAGCAATCAGAGGATGTGCAACATCTGGAAACCAGCATCATTGGAGAGAAGGCAATTAAAGCTGGTGATTGAAAAATCCTATCATCAATGGAATGGAATGGAGATGTCAGTTTTAGCCCTTTTTAATGTGTTAGAGACAGGCGCATGCCCAGTTGCTTTTCATTCTGGAAACACGAGGTCCCCTCACTTTTCCAAACTTGTCTTGGATTATGACTACATGTTTTTTTTCAAATGTTTCTTCTTTTTTTTACAATTTTACAAAATTTTAGGGGTAATTATCTTTTTCCCATAAACTACAACTCATTTTCACTTTACGCCCATGAACTGTCATCTCTATTGCCCGACCCCCATAAACTATCATTTTGTGCCCAAAACCCCCTCTTCCATCAATCAAAGGCGTTAATTCAAACGGTCTACCCATCACTTTGCCCCCATAAACTACAATTCATTGTCACTTTGTCCCCATAAACTGCAACGCATTGTCACTTTGACCGTCTGAGTTAACGCATTTGATTGACAGAATGGGCCTTTGATTGACGGAAGTGGGGTTTTGGGTACAAAATAGTATTTCATGGGGGTCGAGCAGTCGGGTTGATAGTTCATAGGGACAAAGTGTAAATACGTTGTAGTTTATAGGAAGAAAAAGTAATTACTCCAAATTTTTATAACCAAGTTCCTGATTCAGATATTATTTTTATCAGGTTTTTGTGAAAGCTGGCATCATGGCTATAGGTGGACCCATTGGTTTTGTACTAATATTTTTTTCATTTCAACCTATTAAGTTGAAGTATGTCTTTAGATTAAATGATTTTTAATTACATTTGTAGATTAATCTTATTAAAGATGCATATATGAAAATTACATGCTCTAAGAATAAATATCAGTTTAATAGATTGGATCAGAAAAATATGAAATTTGTCATTAGGCTAGGCTCTAGGCAATTGTCTCCCTCTCTCTCTCTCTCTGTTTTCCCTCATACATTACAAGGAATTCTGTTCAATGTCTAATTTCCAAGGTTCATATCCGACTCCAATTCCCCATGAAATATTAATAAATACCCCTCTTCCCTTCCCAATGGCTTTTTTTTTTTTTTTGACATCCTTCCCAATGGCTTTATTCATTATGAGTTGTGAATAAAACATATAACATCCACATGGTTCAGACCAATATACGTACACAAATAAACGCGGTTGTCGGGGCAAACAAACACATACCATTGTTCACGCCAACAAACGTGCAACATGGTGTCTAATCTGTACACCACTTTTCACCTATAAAGCTTTACTCTTGTGGTTGTGGGTCCTTACCTTAACATGCTTTTCACACCAATAAAAAATTATCCAAATTACTACAACTTTTTTTATAACCCATTTACAAATTGACCTCACAGCCTATAATAAAAGACCTTTTCTTTGTAAACAAACCACCCACAGGATTACCATTGCTGGTTCGAATGCTTGATCAATGGAAAAATGTTTCATAAAATATACATCTTGCTATATGTGCAGCCATGAATCAAGAACATGATTAAAATTTCTCTATATAAAAATAACAACAAACACATCATTATTGTTAATAAGATGTAGAGGAAGGATTTGTACTCAGCTAGCAAGGAAGACTAGGTATAAATCCAGTTTCCAGAACAGACAACATGATTATCATATTCAGTCAATGAAATTCTATTGCAGCCTTTTAAGTGTCTCAACCTAGTCATAATTTACAGCCGCCTGCAGAATGAATACCCTGGACTCTAATAATAATTAAAAATAAAAAATCAAGAATCTATTGTATTTGTGTTAAGAATGAGTACTGAAGCTTTTTTTTTTCCCCCAATCCAGAGTAAATCAAACTCCACATACAAGGCAAAATCTTCCTAAAAATGATAAATGAGGTATTGAAGAAAACAGCGAAGGCACTAACTACCAAAAGAAGGTGGACAATGGAGAGTGCTGATCCAGAAGAAGTCTCATCCACCAGACCATTTGTTTTGACACTACTGCTGAATCTTAAGGACCGGGAAAGCAATTACGTCCCGAATACTGGCAGAGTTTGTAAGAAGCATCACTAGCCTGTCAATTCCAAGTCCCTGAAAACAAACTCTTTCAATTAAGGATTGCTCAGGGGAGATGTAATTACAATAGCATTGAGTACAAAATAAAATCATTTGATGTTCTTATTCCTCCATTTCTTTTGCAAGAATGAACAGATGTAGCACGGGTATGTGCACACCCATCCACCCACACATTCTTACAAGCACATCTGTTCATTCTTGTTGAGCAGCTTCTGCCGTACAAAATAATATAAAGTACCACAAACATGGAAAGAATTTGAAGTTTTATTTACACTGATGCCCTTTCTAGACGCATGAAAACTATGTGCTCAATCTATCCTTATTCCTTGCCTCGACAACTCTAGTAAGATTACTTAGAGAAAAAGGACGACCATACCATTCCTGAAGCCGGAGGCATTCCATATTCCAAAGCTGTTAAGAAGTCATCATCAAGAGTCACTTCATACGAGTCATCCTCATTTTTATTTTCTCTCTCTTCTACACCATGTGTTTCCACAGGAGCTGCTGCTCTCTTCTCATTATGTTGCCTCACTTGCTCTTCCAAGCGTCCTCTCTGCCAAAAGATAAGATTAATCACAAACCATTTCTGTTTTCGAGCCAAAACCATACTACTCAGCTTTTAACATGCAGCAAACACAACCTCAAATGAGTATGAAACAATGTACTTCAACTCAGGTACAAGTCAATACTAGACCATGTTTAGCGTATAAACCTCAACAGAACCTCCAAAACTCCATTCCATATTATAATTTTGAGGATTAGTATCCAAGTCTGTCCAAGGAAAATCTGGTAAGTGGATGCTATCCAGCCCATTATACATCATGTTCTTCAAATCGACCAAGCTTTTACAAAAAGGAAACTTGTATTGAGCATAATTCAATTTTATCACATCCACATTGGTCCTATCACTTGGTTTTTCTAAGTTGTGCTTCGCTTGTTACAGAATGTTCATGCAAGTTATTAGTTTACAATGATGGCAATGGTATACTACAATCAACAATGAACACTTTTTCTGCAGCATTCTAAACTGTTTTCTTTAATTGTATTTCAAACATCTAGTCATCATACCATCCTCGATTCGTTAAGAAGGGAAATTGCCATAAAAAATAGATGCTCCTTAATTGTATATTTGTTACAAGAAGTTGACACTTAATAAATAGAAGCCAAATCAGGAATCCAAAAGTTTACCTGATCCATAGGATCAGTCAATTCAGAAAATGCATTCGCCAGCTCACGGCCACAGATGAAAAGCTCAAATCTCTCAGTTAACCCTGCATGCCTAATGTGGAAAGATTAAGAATAGATGAGAAAGAACTCTTCCCATATAACAAACAAGTCATTCATCGAATCATCTCCCTACTATCTCGTGTTCATTGCATGGAAGGAAAATGCATAAAGAAGAAACTATAAATAAATTTGAATTAACCAGCTTTCCACAGCTGCTTTCAGAAATAAGCACGCAACAGTTTTGATTATAAAGATCATTCTTCTTAGGACAGGAAAAATGTTAACCAGCTTTCCACAGCTGCTTTCAGAAATAAGCACGCAACAGTTTTGATTATAAAGATCATTCTTCTTAGGACAGGAAAAATGAGAATGTACTGCTCAAAGACAACATGGGGAGACAGCATGGGGAAAACAAATACGCACATAAGATTACCTATATTCATTTACATATTTGTAAGTACGGGAATCTGTTAGGTATAAACCTGCAACCATAACTCTACTATCAGTATAGAAATTTCTAGGGTAATTTTCAGTCATAAATTTTGTAACCAAAGATTCCAATGGCACCCTTCATCAAAAACATTCCCTCTAATAAATAAATTTATTTTTTAAGTTACTATAGTATTTGGTAAATTTAATTCAAAAAAGGTATTATTCTTCATCACTATCTTCCCCGCATCTTCTCTTCACTTTTAGCACAATCGTTTAGCTTTTCTCTATCCAATAACTCCTCTCCCCTCCTATGTAAATAACTAAGATCATTCTTAATAACTCATGCTATTTTTATATAGGCAAATATGCAGCATGGCCTAGTGTTATTTAATGATTCTGCAAATTAACTTCTTTTTTTCTAAGGATGGTGGTTTATTAAGTACCTAAGCTATTGTAGAAGTTAATTGAGCAAATTACTTGTAAAGCGGCATTCCATGCCGATCCTAGCAAGATTCACCCTATATTTTATGTTATATACTCCAAAGAATGATATCTACAACATTTTAAGCAATCCTACGAATTACCCAGTATATGATACATCAAAGGAAACTAACTGAGACAGGTTGGCCATGAGCAGCAGAGGTCTAAAACGAATTATCTCATACAAAATAAAGGCTCTAGAATGCCAGAAATATACAAGATTTGGATACAAATCCAGCCAGAAAATATATTCAGGTTCAAAATCACAAGATAAACTTACTAATCAAAAACAAATTACAAGATAAACTTGATTCCAAATTGAAGTCATATTTGATGATTTAATGCAACTGACATGGTAATACATATAAAACACACATAAACTACAAGATTACACCATATCCCAAACTGTTCACAATAATAATGCACTACAGCGTAAGTAGTATGTAACCATACAACTCATCATACAACTTTAATTACCTTCGATGTGGTTTTGCCAGAGGAGATATCTCGATAGGATAGTCCAAAACAAATGTGGGTTGCAGAAGCTTTGGTTCAACAGCAATCTCAAAAACCTGGGCAAATGACACGACTAAACACTTAGAGAGGCTAAAGGTAAGAGGAAGTCTGGATAACACAAATGAAAAGGCAACTGCACATAAAAGGGAACTATTCCTTTTCAGCTCTAGTGTTTTTCATACAAACAGCCTCCAACTATAGAGAAAACGAAGCAATTTACACAAAAGAGAGATTGCAGATCTTGAAAGTGGATATCTAGGACAACAAAACTAGGAGGGGAGAAAAAAGGTCCAACAACAGTACAGTTATTAAGGAAATACTGTTTATTGCATATGTGCACATAGAAAATAAAGTTTTGTTTCCTTGATATATAGATGCTGGCTAACCTCATTAAGGAGGTGGCCAACGGATGGACATGCTTCAATAGAAGATTTATCTTTGTTATCAAGTATGATTCCAAGGGCCGTCAGAGTGGCATCTTTAGCAGCTTTAAGATCATTGCCCAACTCATTGAAATCAATTTCAGTGGCTTCTTTTACAAGATTGTGCATAGTTTCCCTCCTCCAAGGCCGCTCAAGACATATCTCCACACCCTGCATAGACCAGTCACTATCATATATGACTGAAGGGAGGCATCATTGCCCATTTGTTGCTTCCACAGCAATTCCAAGCATGTGAAGCAATCAGCAGCATGCTCACATGTGAAAACAATGGAAGCAACCAAAATCGGGCGCAACATAACATTTCTCTGACTAAAACTACTAGAATTGCCATTTATGAGAAACTGGTCACACCATTATATGATAGAGCAGTAATGAAAGTTTGACAAAGTAACTCAAACTTGGGGCAAGATGCATGCCTAAATTGTGACCATTTTCAACACTGTGACTGCCTTGAAAACAGTATCCTAAATCATTAAAGCTCAATAGGAGAAGGGGGGGGGGGGGGGGGAGCAGCCAATCTTAGAAGCAATATTGAAATAAGAAGAGGTGGTATTTAGTTAATTTTTTATTGACAGTGGCTACTTTTTGGTTTCAATTATTTAGCAATGAATCCAATGCCAGTATATTTCAATAAAAAAGCACGTATTTTTTAGATGCTAAAGAACTGCAAGTGAGCAATCATTTACCTGGTAGTCAATGGTAAGCTTCCCATGAACTGCAAGAGCACATCTAGTAACAATTTCCTCTGTCATGTTCATCATGCTTTGGTAGTCTGAATATGCTTCATACATCTATGATCAAACTAATACCAATAATGATAAGAGCTTCTTTTAATAGATTTGAAATGTTAACAACATAACATATGCTAAAGAGGCAATCACAAATTAATTTCACTTTTAAGTACATTGCCAGCCATAAACTATGTACTAGGTCAAACAAAAGCAAAAATAGAGAAAAGTTTACCTCTATTGTGGTAAATTCAGGATTATGACGAGTTGAAATGCCTTCATTTCTGAATATTCGCCCAATCTCATATACTTTTTCAAACCCCCCAACCTGTCATCCACAGACAGATTTTATTCAAGATATAAATTTAAGTCCAAACCAATTCAGAACCTATATAGGAAGAAAGCATACTATCCAATTATCTCATTGTTGGACCAGCAATTATGTACGTAAAAAGGTTTATATATCAGAAAATAATCCAATAGGGCAAGCAGATGGTTAAGATATTTAAGCAGCACACCTAGAAAAATGATGATCAGGTCAGATTCCTAGGGGGGCATGATCACGCCTAAACAAAGAATTATTTTGGTTCAAATTGAAGGCTCTACAATAACAATGGTAAGGCAGGAAAAAAAAATTGAGTTAGTTGAAAAAAAAAAAAAAACTTCTGCATATTAAAGAGGATGAAATGCACTAAAAAAAGTAGAGTGAGACTATTTTGAGTTTGGTTGCAGGAGAAACTTCCAGCAACATAGGTAGCTGGATAATATTCAGGACTAACAAGAGTTCAGCATTTAATGAGTTGAGCTGGATAATATTCAGGATTAACGAGAGTCAAACATCAAATGTAAAATCTTACCAGCATTCTCTTTAAGTGAAGCTCAGTTGCTATTCTCAAATATAGGTCCCTTCCAAGAGAATTATGGTATGTAACAAATGGCCTAGCTTCTGCTCCACCAGCTGCTCCCTAGTTAATCAAATCAATTAAAGACAAGCTCCAGGCGCAAACAATCTTTCTACATACAATATTGCATTACATAAAATAGGGAAGGAAGGGAGAGACGATGAAGATATCAACAAACCTGTAGAACTGGAGTTTCAACTTCAACGAAACCTAAAGATTCCACCGTCTTGCGTATCTCTGACACAATCTACTCAGAAAAGTTAACTTTAATTGCTCAGGCATAAATAAAAGAACAGGATAACCTAATGAAAAGCAATCCACGAAACCACATTGGTGCTAGGTTGAAACATCCAACAATAGAATAAGAATTTCAAACTCCTGTTTAAATAAAACCAATCCACAAAGTATAAAAACATGGAAATCTCAAAACCAGCGAAGGCCTTTTCCACAAAGTTATGACTCATTACAATTGCGACCAATAAGACAATAAAATATAATTAACAATTCAAAAGACAGTTTCATTTACCATATCAGATACCCTAACAAAGTCAGAAACCTGGATTACAGTACAGGAAATCGGGAGCTTTGTATGCATGTACCATAACTTCCATTTATCAAATTTATTTAGCATTCATAGAAATAATGATCACATAACAATCACCACAATCACAAAGAGATTCTGATATGGATAATTTAATAGGAAAACACCAAAATACCATTAGAAAGTCACCACTACTTAAGTGCTTGCCACAGAATAATAGAAGTGATCTGTCAGAGAGAGTGAGCACAACTTTACGACATCACTTGAAGTCATAATAACATTGTTAATTCCAAGTAATCAAATTCTTCAATGATATAGCTAACTCAACATTGTAATAAATATTTTTGACAATTATTTTAGGAGGGAAAATCCCATCCAATTGATGGTTCAATGAAAAATATCAAGAGATATGCAAACAGTAGCATGAAGCATATGTCCAGAAGTATCATACAGCTGGCAGTTTTACAGTTAAATTTGAAATATTTTATTTGATCAGAATAAAGAAATATTTTATTAAGAAAAGATACTGAAAACTTGAAAGCTCCATAAGGCCTTTTTAACCTTTTGGGAAGGGGGGATAGGGAGATAACCTACCTTTGCTCTTTTCCGGAATATATCAGCTACTTCTGGATTTGCAATCATGTCTACATACCTAAGCATAGAAAAGATAACATACATATACAGTCAGGTATCAGGGTTCAACCAATTTGCCGGGGATCAGATTTTCTGGCATCTAATAGCAGAATCAAACATTGAGAAGGGAAATAAGTATGACCATGGAGAGATTTTGGAAATAAAGGATGACATATTATCAGGTGTTGCACCCAAGAAAAATGGAAAAAAAAAAAAAATGAAGTTGGATACATATATAAGGTGTTCCACCAAAGAAAGTGCATTTAAAGACTTCCGCAATACATCCAGTTGTTACATAGACACACAAATACAACTGGATAAATAGCAATGATAAGAGTAATTTAGTAACTCAAAGAGACATAATAAGCTAAAACATGTAAAGATAAACACTTAATTACAAGAGAAATGCTACACATAAGTGCTCACTCCCTAACGTGGCAGTGAAAATCACCACTGGATGCAACATGTATTTTCATTTGTTATTTCATCCAATGGTGATTTTCACTATCATGTCAAAAAGTGAGCACTTGGAAGTGAACACTTGGGTGTATGTGTAGCACTCCTCTAATTACATTAGACTAGTAGTGTTCAAGACTTGAAATTAATAGTTTG
Source organism: Carpinus fangiana (assembly GCA_006937295.1). Taxonomy (NCBI): domain Eukaryota; kingdom Viridiplantae; phylum Streptophyta; class Magnoliopsida; order Fagales; family Betulaceae; genus Carpinus; species Carpinus fangiana. The sequence continues at coordinate 1,054,572 of CM017324.1, forward strand.
TGTTTGATAATCCACAACAATCATTATGCCAAATGCACCATATTCAGGATTTATACAGAATTTTGATTAGCTCGAATAGCTCACATCATACAGTATAACCAAAGGGCCTCAATGCAACTTGAAAAATCACAAGATTCCCAACTTAGTGAATATTTCTTAAATTATTATGAAAATCACACCCTTCATAAATAATCGTCTACATTTGCAGATATCTTGATGAAGTCATTTCAAGTTCTAGTTCTTTTGTAATATAATTCACTCTCATATTGTAATATAATTCACTTGCGCCTGCGATTGTTTGTCTGGCGAGTTCCCCAAGTATGATGACTGCAGACCTTGGTCAGAAAATTTCTCCAGCAAGTCCTGCTATGGTTTCTGGGCTGTCTTTGGGGGTCTGCAACTCTGACGCCATTGCTGTGGAAATTGGTCTTACCAAAGCCCAGAAGTGGCTAATTGAGTGATTAAGGGAAGGTGTAAAGCACGATGAGAAACATATGGCGTTCTTGAAGGACATGGAAGAGGATACTCGTCGGGCAAATAAGCTTGCACGCCCCCCGGATGGCGATGAGGCATTGGCGTTGATGCAGAAGGTGTTACTGGATTTAAAGGTTGGGCAGCCTAGGACTAAGTGCAAGAGAGAGCTTTTAAATTTAGAAAGCTCCATTAACTACGATATAACTAACGGGCCTTCTCGGGGAAGGAAGGGCAAGACTATTGTGTAGTAGCGCTCTGGGTGGGTTATTGTTTGCTCTTCTGTTTTGGGGGCTCTATTGTTTGCTCCGGTGGGAGGGAGTTCTTTTAACGGGTTTGCTCCTGTTGTTTTGGGTTTTAGGTTTCAGGGTTTATATTGAGTTTTATTTTGGGTCTTATTGTGGGTTTTTCGCAGGTTGCCCTATGTATACTTTTTGTGTACTTGTAGCGTATTGCGCTTTTTGATATATACAACATTACTTATATAAAAAATAAAAAATCACTCTCGCATTAGCCAAAAAATGCACAACTACAACATCTAAAACATGAACTCACCTTTGGCGGTATCGTTTATCCACATCAGTTAGACCATGATATTTGTCCGGCAATGGGAGTAGAGATTTAGTTAGAATGGCAAATGAATTCACATAAACAGAAAGTTCTCCTGAACATAAACCAAGGAACAAAAAAAAATTAATTCAAACCTTTTGTTGTGGAGGTTCATAATAAAATATCAAAAAAGAAAGTGGCATTGCTCAGACCATAGACTTTTTTTTTTTCATGACTGGAACTAGAAAATTTTAGCATGCAACAGGTCGTGTTGAATGCCCTGAACTAATCAGGTAACCTTAGTGTCATTGAAGTGTGTATGCAAGCCCAACAACCACAACTATCAGTAATGAGAGTGAACTCTAAACCCCATCGTTATTTTTTTTTAAGGGCATATTAAAGAAAGATGGAAAGATGCCACAGCCTTAATACATAGGCAGTACACAAGGACCCTAATCAAACATAAATCAAAAAGAAATAATAGAGAATGCTACTACCTTCTAGGGTTTCTAGGATCTAAAAAAGCACCTATCCTAGACAAAGCAAAGCAAAGCAAGAAAGCTAAACTAGGGGAAAGGATCCATGCATGCCCCTCACTCAATTCAAAAGTCCTTTATACATGAAACATAGTCTTTTGTTATTAGAGATATAATTGTCTTCTTGGTGGCCATCAAAACCGAACTAGAAGTAATCACTTACAGAAAATGGTGAAACAAAAAGTCCCAAATGACTATATGTAAGCCTTGATTTCATGTTGCCCGGGAGTTTGAAAAGTCCCTTTACGCCTATGCATGCATGCATGTATGTATGTATATCACATAAGCACTCTACTACCAAGGAAACTACATATCAAGAAATCATGCAAGACGTACCCTTCTCTGTCCGCTTAATTGAACCACTTGCACCAAGTATATCACCAATATCAACAAGCGTCTTTAACTGGTCAAAGTGATCGTCTACAAGCCTCTCCTTCTCACAGTAAAGCTGATAGCAAAAAATTCATTACTTCATTGAGTGCCTTGCTACACTTATTTTTAGTTGACTATACTGGAACTATTAATAATGCCATCTATGCACCCAGAAGATAAATAATGTAACAAACTCAACAAAAAATTGATAATTTTTTAAGTGAGCTAACAACTATAAATAGCCCAGACAAAATGCATCACCGCTTAACTTACTGCATAAAATCATTACTCTTCAACCATGTTAAGAGAACACCACATGAAGAGCTAAACAGAATCAAAACTCCAGAATCAATAACGTCCACCCTAAAATAAACCATAAAACATAGTAAGCACTGCAAAACCTGAATTGTCCCGGAATCATCACGTAGCGTCAAAAAGGCAAGCTTCCCAAATGCTCTGCGAGCCACAATTCTTCCTGCTATGGAAACGCGATCGCCCTCACTATTGGACTCCTCGCCATTCCCCAGGTGTTTATACATATCCTGCAGCTGATTAGCAGTGTGAGTCCTATCCCACTTATAAGCATACGGCTCTAAGCCCTTGGTCCGCAACTCTTCCACCTACATTGTTTTCAACTTGTCATTTTTTTGGTTTCAAAATTCCAATTTATGAAGAAAAATAATATTAGATTCCTGGAAGAAGAAAAAAAAAAATCCTTCATTTTTTCGCTAGCTTTTCTCAGCAACTAAACAGTCTTAAAAATGAAACATTTTGCATTCAAAACTTCCAACTTTCTTTTTCTGTTCCTCCCTACATCTATATTGAGATTAGCTTTCTTAACTGCTTTGAATTTTGTAGACAACAATTGAAACTCCACATATCACATGTTATTTGAAAAAACCTTCATTTTCATTTTTTCGCCTTACCTTTTCTCAGCAACCAAACAGAGTCTTGAAAAAACGAAACTTACTGCAATTAAAAATCTTAATTCTATTTTTGGTTTGAACACCTTTTTCAAGCGAATGGCGCGAATGGCGTCTCTGTCGGAAGTGGAAGACGAAGAAGAGGAAGATCGGCGGTTGCGTCCGGCGGTGGCGGCGGCAGCAGGGGAGGAGGAGGAGGAGCATCTAACGAGTAGGAGTCTGGCGGAGGAGGTTGGGTTCGTTGCGAAACGAAAGAAGCGCCTCAGTGGCTGCCAGCTCGTCACCTTCAATGCCTCCATTGTTTAACGTTTCTTCGTTTCCTTCAGATTTTGTTATCTGCACTACACCCTTGCTAGTTGCTACTCGTGGATGGCCGACGACGACGATAATGATGATGATGGCCCCTTTCTTTTCCTCCCATCACCTACTTGTGCTACTAAAACGTCGTGTCGTTTATTCTTTTCCTTTGGTAAGATTATATATTATGCTGTTTTTAATTGTTTATATATATATATATTATATCAGGGAAATCTACAAGGTAGAGTTCTTCGAATCCACCCTTATAGAGTTTTGGTCCCCGTGCACTGCATTCTTGACAGTTTTTCTATACGGAACTGGAGTTTAATTGTTTATATATATGATGTTACGACAATTAAAATTATTAAATGACGTGGTAATATATTCACCGTATGACATTATATATACCATTAAATATATATGTGAAATCAAATTTTAACCCAAAAAAAAAAAGGGGGGGGACTCATCTCAATTTTCACTTGAAATGAAAATAATTTAAATATTATTTTTTAGGGAGAAACTACACTTATCCTCTATATATACATTAATGCTACAATTGGGATTGTAAATGGTCAATTTTTTTAAAAAAAAATTGTTGTCCTTTTTTTTAAAAAAAAAAAGAAAGAAAATTAGGAGTATTTTTATCTTTTTATGACAAAGATGAGGTAGATAAATAGGGCATATTAACTAAATTGAAAAAATATTGGGGAGACATTGCAACAATTAACAATGGTAGATTGAGAGGGTAAACAAATGTATATAAGAATCACATGCTTTAAGGACATACATCAATTTAATAGACTTTACCCAAACATTGTTGGGACCCTGCCGAGACCCAATCAAGACATTGTGATTTAAATTTTAATATGATGGAATGAATATATATATATTTGTGATTTTTCGTAAGCGCCAAATGCCGAAAAAAAAAGTTTTCTAAAAAATCATTTATCAAGAAAAAATTTTGCACTAAGAAATAATTTTCGATAGAAAACATTTTACGTCGAAACAAGCAAAGCCTTAATCAACAAAAGATTGAAAGCAAAATGAAATGAAACAAAGTTTTTCCTTTGACATAATATTGAAGTATGTAAGGAAATCTAAAATATGGAAATAAGAGCATAAGCAAGAGAGAAAAAGAGAGATTAAGAGAATTATGGATGATTCGGTATTAAACACTTACGGCAACCACTTTAAATGGTCCATGTGGCTATATTGGGCTACTAGAAGATATAAAAGAATCCTCTAAATATCAAAATGTATTATACATGAATATATTATAACGATATTACAATGAGGTTGATTGAAATCAGGAAGAAGAAGAAGAAGAAGAAGAAAAGAAAAAGAAATACAATAAGATGAAGAGGCTCAAGTCCTTAATTAGAATTAGTTGGCGAGCTGGGAGGTTATGGATCGTTTACCTCGTAACTGATGGCATCCAAGGGCACAACCTTTATCACAAGCCGACGTCGTTGCACTGTCTAAAAACATGCATATAGGCACGCAATCGTTCATGCAGGCTGAGAAAGTGGCTACATAGGGCGCCATGGCCATCGTCACCAACATAGAGATCACAGAGATCATCATCATCATCAATATCATCACCATGCCGTACTTCCTCTTGTAACCCATTTTCTTCTCCTGGACTTATATACGTACGTGCTATTGATAGATTAATGATCGATGAGAGAAGTAATGTATAAAAATGGATTCATTTATTTAAATGATCCAAAAATAAGGTAAACCACCCACGTACCTGAAATTGGTGTACGTGTACGTAGAACGTAGGAGTCAATTAAATGAGAAACTGGCTGGCTGGCCGGCCAGATGGTAATTCATTGATACACGTACACAGCTGGTTGAGTGTTGATCGAACAAGTCTGCAGGTGACTTCCAACAAATAAGGAGAAAACAAGGAACTAAATTAGTAAAATATTCTGAAATATGAGTATACTATACGTACAATAACCGTGACATTTTCTTGCTGCTGCGCGCTAGCTGCCACTCTTGCGAAAATCTTTCTTGAAGGGCTTCCAAGAATTCTTCCCAACTGGAAAAATTCGAATTGTTTTCAACCTTGTACCAAACTAACGCCTCTCCCCTCAATACAGAAGGAGAGATGGTAGAGTCTTTGATACCAAGGTGTTTGTCGAGAATTAAGCGAAGTAGAGATCTTCCTTCTCTATCCAATCTGAAGCATCATACCCATCAAAATAAGAGATTCCTTGGGGGCCGCCATGACTTTCTCCGGTGCATTCTTTTCTGAGGCCACATCTTGTAGAATCAAAGGTTTTGAAAATGGAATCGAACGGCTTTGATACCACATGTAACATATCTAATAATATGTATATGAATTGAAATGGAATTGAACCACTATAAATGAAAATTGGGATGAAAGAACTGAAATTGTATTAACAAAATAGACATTCGAGGTGCTTGGCATCCATTGAGTATTCAAGAACTCCTTCTCCTTTTATCAAAGTTAACTGATTACAACTTGAATGCCTGATACATCTAATCTTGTGTCTTATTTATAAAGACCCTTAAAACTACTAATCAAAACCATAAGCCTATGGATCGTACCAACTATAATATGGTAAGACCCATTACAACTCAAAGGTCAAGGCCCACTAACCTTTTAAGGCCGAAATCCAATTAACCTAATAATCCAAAGAATTGCTTTTCAATTTAGAGTAATGTTAGACATACGTAAACTTTTAAGTACTGGATTTATGCGCGTTGATGTGATAGTGCGGCATGGAATTAAAAAGATTGCATAAATCCCCTTCCATTGATGCCACCTCCAACCATCACACGAGAGTTGTCGTAATCACTAAATTTAGTGTAGAATAGACTGATTGCTCTATTTTGTTACATGCCAAATTTGTTGGTTGGTCACAATCACTATATCTTATGATTCTTATGCCATTCTTGATGGCTTTGGAGGTGGTGCGATCACCTCGAAGATTCAATGGGTGACCGACCACGTCCTTACCATGAGAGTAGTTAGGAGTAATTGTTCGACCACTCCTCAATTATTTAGGTGGTACTCTAAACCACATAAATTGTCACTTCAATTTAATGATTAACACAACAATGCCACGTTCTACTACCACATGAGTTAATAAACACCGTGTACTAAAATAAAATAGTAAGTACATTTAACATATCTCTTCCATATATGATCACTTCTAGAAAATCATAGATACAACAGCCTTATAAAATTACAAAAATCTTTTAAAAAAAACATTTGGTTACAAGTGAGCCGGAATTCCAAGCGCAGGTCTTTTACCTTGTAACTGTTTGCAACCGCCTGCACATCCTAACTTACAAGCCGACGCTGTCGCACCGCCTAAAGCCATGCATATAGGCATGCAATCTCTGGTGCACACTGCGAATGTGTGTTTGCCTTCTGCATGGCCCGTCATCATCAGCACCACAGAGATCAATATCATCGCCACCATGCCTGAATCCTTATAAACCATATTTTCTGCACCTAAACCCTCGATTTTTCCTCATGACATCCTCCTGGAGTACTTGTTTTTCATTGAATATAAGAGAATGGCGGACTTAACAGCGTAAAACAATGTAAACCACCCACCTGGCCGGATGGGTGTGGAGAAACACAAAGAAAAATGATCACTACAAAAAAAACAGTTCTTGTTGGCATTTTTTAAGTGCCAACAAATTGGTTTTAAATGTCAAGAAAATTCATATTGGCGTTTATTACCAACATAAGGTATGCGTTGGCAACCCCAGTGTCAAGAAAATTTTTTCTTGGCACATAAACTAAATGCCAATAAATTTTAATGNTGATTTGCAGGAAAAATGATTTGCAGGGACCGTTTTTGACCTTTTTGAGTTAGACGATGGAGCTGGCTTGTTGTTTACGATGGAGCTGGCTTGTGGCCTTTTCTATGGACCTTAAGTTTTATTTCCAGGAAAAATTTTGTTGGCTTATATGCATAAACGTTGGTAAATTTCTTGGCTTATATGTGTAAATGCAAATAAAATATTTTTTCCTGGCATTTACATAAATGGCAGTAATTTTTGTTGGCATTTAAAAAATATATGCTACTAAAATGTAAAAAAGCTGACATTTATTATAAACGCCAGGTAAAAAAAAGCCAAAAAAGCTCATTTTTGTTGTAGTGGATTGGCCAATGGTTAATGAATCAAAGGTTGTCTCTTAAAAACTCTTGAGTATGATTAAGCCACGGCTATCTATTTCATGGTTGAGATTAGATTGGACGGTGTTTAATTTTTTTTTTCTCTGTGAAGTATGAGACTAAATAATAAAGGGTATTTCTTTTCAAAAAAATAAAAAATAAAGGGTATTTCCCTTTGTATAATGTTGTTGGAAGGAGTATAATATGGAGCTCCAAAACAGGAAGATCAGATTAATATTACCAATGAGGCAATGAAGATTCTTTAAACTTGTCAAATTAAATAGCATAAAATTTGATAATTATTCCATATATAGTTTAATGAATGTTAAAAAAACTAATTATTTAATTACAAAAATAATGACTCAAAACTTTAGAAACTCAACCAGAACAACAATCAAAGAAGCAGACAGACTTTGACTTTCTAGACAACAAACCAAACCAAAGCTTTGCTTGTGTGCAGACAGAGAGAGAAAAACAGGGGATACAGAGAGAGAGAGCCAAATGGTGTTCAACAGCTTGATGGTGCTCTCGGTGGCGCACGTGTCCGCCGACGCATGGCAGTTCATAGCGTGCATGCCAGAGCGGCTGAGCAGCCAGCAGTTGTTGGATCTCATCTGCTGCTTTCCATTGCAGCAACTGGGTCGCCTCGCTCTCTGCCTCTGGACTTTCCTCTGCCTCCCTCCTTCTGGTTCCTTCTACTACTCCTATTCCTCCTCTTCCGACGACGATGAAGACTCCGATGAATCTTCTTCCGCCGTCAATTACAACCACTACTACTACCACACCCATTCTGATTGATTCTCTCTTACTGGGATTCATGCACAGTAACTTATTCCTGTCCATTTCTTGCTCTCTCTTTTTTCTTTTTTTCCCCCTTTTCTTTTTAGTTATGTTAATTGGGGTTTATGCTAATTTGGTTTCTGATTAATTTTTATTTAGGTTGATTTTTAGGTGGATTATGGGGATATATAAATTGCGCTGTTTGCAAAAAATAAAAATAAAAATCTTCTTCAAATTGGTAATGTTGGATTATGAGGATTGGTGATGATAAACGATGGATCTTTTTTCTTAATATTTTGGGTAAATGGTTTGAATTCATGAATTGGGTTGTTTGACATATTGAAGTGTTCCTGGTGTTGGCTTCCCAATGCCCTTCAACTAAGCCATGCCCATTTGGGATTGTTCAATTAATTCAACTGTGGATTCACATTTGCTGTCATCTATTAGCACCTAAATCAACATTGGATAAATGTCTTCTTGTTGATCATATATAATTTGGCTGCTAATTCTTGATAGGATGTAGTCTGGAGTAAGTTTTCATCTATTAACCCTCAAACTTAGGATCTTTTGAGGGTTTTGGAAGTATCAATGAGTCTGACATGACAAATCCGTATCAAATGCAATATTAGCAAAATCACAATCCAATAGGTTGAGCTAGTTTCAAAGATTGTTTAAAGAGAACTGCTAGGTTATGGGAATCAGGGCTCCATGTATCACTACCTCCTTCTACATAACCTTCTTCCGTCCGAAAAAACGATTCTTCAAAAGAATGAGTCGCTATTCGACACATCTGATATCAGCATCAACAAATATTCTTGAGTTGCTCTATTCAATCATTTTCCTTAGCATTTTAGCCTAATTAATAATGCACAAACGCTTTTTTGTCAGGCAGGGGGGAAGGTGGGGTTGTGAGTATTAGTTTGCAATCCAGAGAAGTAAACCCTTTAATTTGACTGAGACCTTGCAAGATATTTAATTCTCTCACTGATGATTAACTTCAAGGTCTTTCAAAACAAAATTGAAAGTTTTATCTTTGCTAAAGTTTTATGATTTACATAAACTGGCGGGTTCCTTAGAGTTCTCTGCATGGTGGCTGCTGCTTTTAGAAGAGTTGGCTTCTTGTTGGGGAGTTGTGTTAAGGCACGGTTCAGGAATTTGCCTAATCATTAATCACTTTTGGATATATTTGTCATTGCTTTTGAGTTATGATTTGACTTCTTCTCTGGCTTATCAAGTATTGTGCATTTTTGTAGGAACTTGTTGGATGGGCAGGAGACAGATTCTTTGGATGAATTCCTGGCTATGTTGAAGAATTGCAGAGTTTGACCGAAAAGTGATTGGAGATCATCACTAAGCAGGCATAGGGTTCTTGGTTGGTAGCTTTTATGGTCACTGCTGGGTGAGGAGGAAATTTTTTCTCTGTATGATAGAGTAGAGGACCAATGTTCTGTTTACCTTTTCTCTCTTTGTGTAACAGCAGTTTTAAAGCCTTAGATCTTTACAATTGGTTATTGGATCTCTAGGGATTTTTATTTTCTTAGTAGGGTGATATCCGTGACTTAAATCTTATTAAAGATTGTACTGAAAAGGTATATGATGGTTATGTTAAAAGTGAAATAATTCTCAATCTTGTATAGCATCAATAATTTGCAGTCACATATATCTGATTTGAGATTTTTTTTTTTTGTTTTGCTCTGACTTTGTTATACTTGATAATGTAACGAGGAAAGTTTATTTTCAAATGGGACGAAATAATGGTAAGTTTATAAATCATATTCTGATAGTTTTGAAGAAGTCTAAATAAAGCATGTCAAATTCACCTTTAGCAATGTACTCAAACAATGTGTTAACAGGTAAGTCACTTAGGAAGCTTCTCATGTTGTTGACCAAGCCAGGAGAATCAACAAAGGGGGAGCTTAAAATCTAAAGTTGCTACACTCGGGATAGAGTGACCTAAAGCTTTCATAAAGGAAGGGAGTGCCTATTTTCATTGTTTAGTGTATGTCCAATAGAGCAATGACTCTACTAATGCTGGTTTAAGTCTATAATAGCATAGGAGAATTATGAGCCACACTAATTTTTTATCTAGTAAAGACTGGAACTATCCTGCTATAACTGGAAATTGGGTTTTGTTGATCTGAAATCAAGGAATATGCTATTTGTTTATTTATAGTTGTTGACATGACATGTGTGGTGGCTTTGTGAAACTGAAATAAGAATCTATATAGTATAACATAAGAAAAGTTTTATTGGTGAGTTCTTTCTTTTGATAGGAGAAGCTACAGATATGTGAGTCCTATTTGCTCATTGGCTTGACCAATGGTGCAAGAGAAAATGCAATGCTGAATTTTTTTGGTAAGTGCAATGCCAATTTAAAGACCATAAAATATGATTTTTTCTTTTCTTTTCTTTTTTTTGCAAAGCTATCTATAGATCTGCAATGCAATCAAGCAAAATGAACAAAACTTGAGCAAGATATTCAGTTTCTTGCCAAGGAAATACCTTCACCCTTATACAGAGTTCAAGATTTTTTAACTGTTATTTGCAGGATTTTTGAAATTTGGAAGTGGGGTGGGGGGGGGTCTAACAGTTCCAGTCAAGACCCTGCTGCTCCTAAAGAGTCAGTTTCTTGTTGAGGAATGGGGGTAGAATATGGCTGGAGGTAGATATTTGCTCTTATCATTTGCCTATATGACTAGTAGTTAGAGCTCTTTTTTTATTTTGTTTAAGGCATTGGCGAGTCAAGTTCCATAATGAGACTTGCAGGATTGGAGTTAGATCTCCTAGACTCTTGGCCATGTTTAATAGCCATAGAGTTTTACTTCCTGGGGACTAGAGGACAGTGGTGGAGCCTCATGTAGACCAGAGGAGGCCATTGGTGCCCCAAGAGTTTCTGAAACTTTTTAGACTCCCTAGTAATCTAATGATTTTCACCTGGAAAAATAACAGTAGCCCTAACCCCACCCCTCTCTCAAAAAAGAACTTTTGAATACTTATATCTCCTTATTTATAAGGTATTCATGGACAATATGAATGCAGAATAACTCATAACCCCTAAAATTATACCCCATACACAATGAAATAAAAAATATCCATCAATTACATACCAAGAACAAGCATTCTTATATTATACGAAAAGATACAATTTTGTAACGAATAAGCATAGACATTATGAATTTTCTATCAAAACTGAACAATCTCGTTTAACTCCCTAACCCCAAAGTCAATCTTTTAAATTTCAGTCTTGCTTGCTTCAGTCTAAAATGCCGTGGCACCTTTACTATACTCTTCTTGAAAAATGTTGATCCTTATCATATCATTATATTGATCTTATCCTTGTAGCTGAGGCAAAATTGGTTACATAATCTACATTTGTTTTGTATGTGGTTGTGCATGTATGGGGGACTTTGGCAAGCAGATGTAAGGTTCTTATAATGTGACAAGATTGTAAGATTTGCCAATATGGGGTTGTGTAACAGTTGGGACTCCTCGTCCTCTTTGCAGAGTCCAATGCAAACCTTTTTGGGCATGCTTATGTTTTATGGGCATCAAATGGATCCAAATACCATGAACAACCACATTAAGTCTTCATCTTGTCCAAGTCAGTCTTCGTAAGAAAGAGATTTCGAGCTCTTAAAGTTTTCTTGCATTTGATGTCTGTGATATTGTTACCCTCACTCTAATGTATTTTGAAAGCAATTAGTTTCATTCGCATACATAAATTTCAATTTCTTATTAACAAAAAACTCCATTCACGTACATTTATGGGATTTGATAATGTGAATGACTATTACCTTGGTTACTTTTTTAGATTTCAGTTGACATACTTTTTCCTTTTTGTACGTAATTTGTGAGTGAATAATTTATAGTTCATGTGCACTTGAGAATTTCCTTTTAAGAGTTCAGTATGATTGCTAAAATACCAAAAACCCAGAATTACCATTCCATTTAACACAACATGATTTTTGCATCCTTCTATGAGAAAATGCAGGATTTCATGACAGTTAGAGTGCAACCTCTAGTCAAGAAATTTACTGTCACAGGAGCTTTTGCAAGCTTTCCTTCAATGCTGTGTTCCTCTACTTTGTTTTCTTCTACCTTCTGAAATTGCTGTGTGCAGTTGATATTGGTAAGGGGCTGGCACCTTATGAGATCTCCGGGGCACCCGTTGCCTGTATATGGCTTGTCAAATTCCTTTCTCCAGGAGAAGTAAATGATAATTAATTGAAGGTAGATTGATATGAAAGAAAGATGTGTAGTTCAGCTAGGAATCGGCTAGTGGTAGGTGGCAAAGAATATCGGCTTGCATTGTGGTGGTGGAGAATAAAATATATGCAGATTCTAAACTGAAGTGATGATGCTGTCCTTTAGTATTTTCTAGCTGATGAGATGCCTTGACGATAAAGAATTGTTTGCAGTATTTGAAAGCATTAGTTCATAACAACCTGATGCTGTGTGATTGACAAAACTGGTAAGGGTTTTGAGTAAACAATAAGATTTATGTGATGATTTTGTTGTTTTGATTCATCCCCCCCATCATTATGTTTTGCAATATTTCAAGCTATGATCGGAATTGGCTGCTAGGAACTACCAGTCAAATCCTTGACCGCTGCTATATAGCAGAAAATTGGCTGGGGGGGGTGTGAGAATTTTCCCGCAGCATTTGACAGCATCAACTCAGAATCTTTAACTTGTGATATATATGTAGCATTTGTAAAATCTTGTATTTTCTGCTGTGTTTATGTCCACTGAGAGATGCTGCCCATGTTCTAAAGCTAATACGTCTATAAAATGACCCTCACACTGCTGGTGGTCGTGGTGATGGTGGTTTGGCCATTATTCTATTTCAATGGTTATGGCAGCCGAGCCATGCCGGCTACTTTTCCTTGTGGAAACGACAAGGATTTGCTTAAAATATTATCACACTGGCGCAAAAGGTAAACATTATCGGCGAGCGTTTGGTTCCCACAGTTGTCTTCCTTTAAAAAGGTGCCAAGATTAATACATAGTTTATAAACTTGCCCATGCTCATGACATCCCTGCTCGAATGGCATCAACAACAAAACAACAACTTTTTCACGTTGAATATTAGACCCTAAATATAATTTTTTGGCTTCATCTCGGTTACTCAAAAAAGGGAGTCAGAGGATAACTTGCTTTTCAGTTTCCTCGGACCAATTTTTACACTCAGGAGGCATTTAAACCTGGATGGACCGTCTCTTAAAAAGCAACTAATTTGTAAAAACTTGAATACAATATTAGCTTTGTTTGATAACACATTCTTTTCTTTTCTTTTTTTCAAAACAAAACTATTAACAAACATATAACACAAAACACTCAAAATTACTTTTATTTTTATGTCATGAACACTTTTTTTTTCCAAAAAACAAAAACACCATTTATGAAGAATGAACAAATAGGGCCAATATATCTCAACAGAAGCTTCATACTTTCTACAAAAGAAGATACTTTTATTTTTTTTTAATGACGAGCAACCCCTTCAAGGCAGGGTTCCTTTAGTCTTCATGTATCCATGTTGAGTAAACCTCAAACCCATGAAAGGCACTTTAACAACCAAGAGGATTCGAATCTTAAACTTAATGAAAATGTCACCAAAACTAAAGCCTCTACCACTTGAGCTAACCCCTTAGAGTTCAAGAAGATGCACTTTGTATGCATACATTAGATATGAGTTCTATTATAAGATAGCTATTACCGAACAACCGGAAACACAAAATATTTTTCAAATAATAAAAAAAAATGCAGTTTCATCCATATATCATATCAAAATAAAAAACATCCTTCAAAACAAATTAGCAAACCTACTCCTTTATGCTATACAGGTCACAGGCCATTGACTGGATTTGTGAAGACCTAGACTTTAGGTATGGAAGATTGTTGTTGAGTGGACTAATTATTTCAAATAGTAACTGGGAGTGCTGGCACTACATCAATCACGGGACATGTGTCTCCTGCTACACATGGTGTCTTCTGTTGTCCAATCAAAAGGTAACTTGCGGTGCCCGTGGATGGCTAAGAAGGTAGCATTTTGATAGGAATCCAGAGTACAATTATGGGAGGGGAAAAAGAACATGGATGGCTGAGTGGGTAGCTGTTTTAATAATAATAATCACACAGCACAATTATATGACGGAAAAGGAGGGAAAAGGCATAGTTCCACCCCCATCTGGTGACCATATCAAATGTGAAAAGGATGTGATGGAAAAGTAATCAGATATACTGATATACACCCTCTTTCATCCTTTGTTTAGAACATAATCATAATTGACTCATGGCTTTTCTTCGCCAACTTTCCAGCTTTTCACTTGGTGGGGTATGGGGTGCCAAACCTTTGCTGACTTCTAACTTCCCTCCCTTCCTCCCTCCCTTTGTGTTGCCAAGAAAGGTCAAGCCCAGATTTATGACCCTCTTTGTCTGCTTCAAACAGGAAGGCCGTAAGAGTAATATGAAAGACTAACTGTTCAATTATACTGGATTCCTAACTTGTGCAAAAGGGCAGCCTGCGTGAGAGAACATGGACAAATCCTGCCTAATCCCACCTGTGTTTGAACAGTTTAGACCCCATTTGCTTGAATTGAAATCAATAATTTTTGTGAGCGGAGTTTGAACCGGCCTCCGATTATGCTCTCACATGAAACTTACGGATAAAGTTTTCTTCTAAATTTGATCGGAGAAAATATTAAGCTTTAGTATCACAAAACATCAAAGCAGGTTGAGGATGAATTGTAAGAGACAAGATTCAAGAAGGTTTGATTCGGACTCTTCATGTTAGCACTCAACATCAACTGGCTGATTTATTCACTAAAGCTTTAGGTTTTGCACCTTTTTCTCATTTAATTTCCAAGATGAATATTGTTAATCTCTTCCCTTCATCTTGAGGAGGAGTATTAAGCTTTAGTTATATTGTGCTAACAGTCACTGCGATCGTTCGCAGATCGATCGCAGTGATCGTTCGCTTACTCAGAAGGTTCCGGCTTATTTAGCAGAGAACTGCGATCGTTCGCAGATCGATCACAAGGATCGTTCGCTTACTCAGAAGGTTCCGGCTTATCTAGCAGAGAAGTGCGAACGATCACTACACCGAGTGCGATCGTTCGCAGTAACAGAATGCGCAAGAATACTCACGTGAACAGTAATTTTGTTTAGTTAGTTAAGTAGTTTTCTATTCAGTTATTGATGTAAACAGATTATATAATTATTTGTTAATCTGTTAGACTTCTTTTCTTGTATAAATACAGTCATCTACATGTAATCAAATTACTTGAATGAATACAGTTTTCAGTCTTGGCACATTTTATTTTTCTCTCTTCGTTTCACTGCTCTTCATTTCTTTCCAACCTTTGATATTTAACAGAAAATTCGTGTGAAAATCACGTATTCTAATAAAAAATATTGGTTATGAAAACTTCGTTATTGTAATTATTTCCGTCGTTGTAAGTGTCTACTACTATAAGTTTTTGTTTTATCAAGTACCGAAAGATCATAATTTTGTTGGATTATGGTATTCTGAATTTCTGAGATATACCATTAGGCATGATTGGAAATGATCATTTTAAAGATTATTGTGTACATGTATTCACTTTCAAAAAGTTTAGCAATATAAGTTTCTGTTACATCACGTGAAAACACACAAATTTGTTGGATTATGGTGTGATCATGTAGTTTGATACTACGTTGTTTTATTTTTAGGGATGGAACTAGAATTTTCTGAAGGTTAGGAGGCGCTATTCCCCCTCCCTCGAAGCCTCACCGTAGGTTCGCCCCTACTTACCTTTCAAAGGTTAGATTTCTAAGACTAATCTATCATTTTAGAGTGGAAAAAAAATAAATAAATAAATAACCTTATCTTTATCTTCTAGATACGTAAGCATAACAAATTCTTTAGGGGAGAATTGGATTAAGTATATGTTAACTTATTTGACTATTTTAGCACTTGATTAATGCCTAAAAACTAGCCGTGAATCACTAGAACTAGCTCCCTAATTTTGGTCTGCACTTTCCACTCCATATTCCAAAGAAGATATTACATATTCATAACTATAGACTAAGGCTAGAAACACATTTTTATCTCGTAGTGCATATTAAACACACAAAGTATTTAAAATTATTTTTATATTTATGTCACATCACAATAAAAAAGTCTTAAAATGTTTTGTCAAACGAAATTGCTTTGTCCATTTGTAAGAACTTTCTTTTGCTGGGCCAGTTAACAAGAACCCCTCTCACCAAAATTTGGCCCCAAGTAGGCCACAACAAAGTCTTTTTTTTTTTTTTATAATTTTTTTTGTTCTCTGGTGTCCAAATGTGGATCAGACCTATGTCCAGCTAATAATGATTTTTGTATTGATCTGAAGATGGAGCTAATGGTGCAGATTGCTCACCGACAAAGGCAGCCATTAATTTTATGTTGGTAGAGCTTCCTAGATGGAGAAGGAAATGACCCAAAATTTGTATTCATGTTTTTTCTCTTATAGTTCATCTGGGTTAGATCAAATTCCAAGAAATATCAGAACTGTCAGCCAAGAGGTTGTAAAAGAAGAAAGTGATGATTTGTGAGAAATATGATATAAAATTGCTAAAAGCATGGCCAAAAAAAAGCCCTAGACCCCCTCCTCAACCCCCTTCGTCCCACAACAAAGAAAAGTTTTCTTTTGATTGAAAACTTCGAGTTAATTAGTGAGCTTTGATGATTTTTAAGAAAAAGATTAACAAGGAGGGATGATTGATTAGTTATCTTTTTGGTGATGAGAATCAAAAGAAGTCGTCTTTTGCAATTGAGGTTCAACATGAATGGAATCATAATTTTTTTATCGGAGTAGCCAAACTATCAATGAGGGGTCGACACCCGGCGCACACGGGGTTCGCCCCAACACAACCCGGCGGAGAATCCTTTCACAAAATGCATCACAAGAGGAACCATTTTGATGGACTTTTTTCCTTCAGGTGTTATGATAGCTTTCAAAATGATGCTTTCTTCCCTTGTTTGGAATCCAGGAAATTATATAAGAAAAGCATGAAGCATCAATCCAACAATAGGAAAGAAAAAAAAAAACATTAAACATTGCAAAAATATTGAAGAAAAAGTCTCTTTTGGGTTTAAAGTAAGCATATATATATATAAAACAAATCTCGAAAAAAGTGACACATAAGTGGAATGTGATAAGAACAATCACTACTAGTTGGATGTTGATGCCTAACAAATCAAGGGTCCATTCTATTCCATTCACAGGACTAATAGTTTACTCTACAACGACAAAGGCATAAAGTTTCCAACTTAGTTAATTAGTTTTACTACAAAATATGTCAATTGACTATGCACCAAAATTCAATGAGAAAAAAAAAATTGAAGAAGAAAAGAAAGTGACAGAGGAAAGTGTAGAATGCTTCATAAGAAGGGAAGTTGATGCCTGTCCTTTTTAACTAAAAGCATTTCCATGTTTTCATTATCATATCTTTGTTTTCTTCGATGTCCATATATTTTCTACTTTTTTTCCGAACAAAAATAAATATAAATTGTGGGAGGAGTAAATGTTGTAAGCTTTGGTCCTGGAAGTTTGCTCCCTTAAAGGTCTAAGATTCAACATCTCTTGAGTGTAAATAATCCCTTGAGCTACTCTGTCGGTAAAAAGTTAGTGATTTATCTAGTTCCGTGTAAGAAAACTTTCGAGAATGCGATGCACGGGATTGAGATTTACTCTATAAAATTGGTTCGAAGGACCCTACCTTGTAGATATTCCCCGATATATATATAAAAAAAAAAAGAAGAAGAAGAAGAAGAAGAAAAGAAGAAGAAGTAGAATACTTTCCAAATAACAATTACGCTCTTAAATAACTAGACAGTCGAACACAAATCGCCACCCTTGTCATTCTCTAAGATTATATTCCAATATGCTATCTTTGACATGGCTTTCCAATATATATATAGTTTGACATGATAAGTGATTACCACATAATTACTTTGAATTTTACTTTAGTGCCAAGTCAATTTTAGGTATTTTTCAAATAGATTGTTTTATCATTTATTTTATTAACTTCTTAAATAGTTTCCATGAATATATATATAATATTCAAATAAAATACAAATAAAAACATAGGAGTGGGAGATGAGCCAACCTCATTGGTGGAGGTGAATCAGGTGATTGAGGCAACGACCCGAGACGGAGGGTGATTGAGTGGGATCCACCACCTACGATCAATTTATTATTTTATTATGGGATATATTTATAATTTGAGAAAAATTTTCTTAATCATTTTGAGTTGTCGTCAACGTTCTCCTTAAAGTTTAATTTCTCTTAATTTAATATATCTATTATTCAATTATTTGTAATCTCAACGTTTAGTTAACTTTTTTTAACAAAACAAAAAAGCAAAAAAAAACTAAATCCATTTTCCCTTATAATTTTATATGATTTTCATTTAAAAACCAACAAAAAGCAAAGAAATGATTAACTTAATATTAACCTAAAATACTAAGGTGATATTCTGATATTTTCTCACTTATAAAAATAAAAATAATAAAAACTTGAAAAATAAAAATAAAAATGCACACATGTTGATAAAATAGGAAAGTCCTGGCACAAAATGCAAGCTTGGATTTTGGTGGACAAGAAAGTCCTGACACACTCTGACAAAACAGACCAATCACCACACACCACTCAGATTCACAAACCCCCATGTGCCATTCACCCAAACTGACACAACCACATTTTGAATCTCATTATTAATATTATTACTCTTTTAACCCCCGATCCTCCTTAATTTTTTTTTTTTGACATGTCCACGTAAAGGTAGAGAAAGGAGGAATTTGAACTTGGGACCTCCGCTTTATAAGGCGTGATTTCCTTCCTAATATGTTACTCTGTCTCCAATTAAAATAATAAAATGAATTGACTAACATTTGAGAAATAAAGTTTTTAAATGAAAAAGAATTTTTGAACAAAAATTTTATTTTTAAACTTTTGTCAAAAGTGTATTTTAGTTATTTTAGGTTTTTTGGATCATTAAAAACGCTTTTAATTTTTTTTATCAAACGAGTATTTTTTTCTTCAAACGGAATTTTTGAGTATTAAAAAAAATACTTTTATACTACTTAAACGCAATTTCAAACGAACATTTAATTATACTTGAATAATATTTTTATTTTTTGAGTGAACAAAAATATTTTTTTATTATAACTAACCGAATATTATCCAAATAATTTGAATGCAATACAACAACGCATCCGTTTCGTATGCACTGTGCAGCAGTATATTGGATTTTACCCAAAACAAAATCTAATCTTATAATTATTTTTCATAAATATAAGAAAACAAAATCTAATCTTAAAATAATTTCTCAATAATTGAGTTGAAATGGCCGGAAAGAATGGTACCGTTCTTCTCAACGACTACGTATACTATTTACCTACATGCATATAGACACAGAGGCATGGCCTGCGGCATCTTGAATCTAATTATGACTCTTTAACCCCACCCCCCCAGTCCACCATTGGATTCTTTTTCATCTTTTATTACTGTTTACCAACTTTGTACTATTTTCATTTTTTTACCACCTCCCTCGTCATCCGTGCCGGCTGGTTTATATACAGAACCCCGCTCACGGGCGCGTTCTGCACGACCGGACCTACACACGTGTACGGTGACTGATCCAGCCCCCACGGCCTGTCAAATACACTTTGCGTCAATTTTTTTGGTTTTACTCGTGGTCGTGCTCGTGGACCGTGGTCGTGGGGGGCTATTCGGGCGAGCGGGTGACGGACATGACGCCGTTAAGACAACATGACGAGGACGCCGGCTTATCGGGATGAACAATTTCTATTTTCTATTTGCCCCTCATAATCCTGCTGAAATCACAAAACACCCACTTTTGTAAAATTTTATTTATTTATTTCTTTTTTACTTTTTACACCACGTGACTATCACAGTGACTATAATCATTAAAATCATAGATGGGTTCTTTTTTCTTGTAACCAAAATTACGAATCATTAATGCTACTAAAATGGACGCAGACAATTTCTGACATAATTTACAAATTTAACTTAAAATTAAGAAGTTAAAATTGAAGTGTTTTAAACATGTTTTATTAAATAAGTTTAAATAATGTTAAATTATATAATTTTATACCTATAAGTCAGTATGATTGATAATAGTCGATGTTTTTTTGACATAATTTAAGAACTTGATACGAATCTAATATAAAATTAGAAAGCACTTAAGATTGTAGAGTTTGACCTATTTATTTAAATATACCGGATTATAGGCTTATATTTAACCTATATATAGTTTTCTCTTGATATCTTAATACGATATTACGAATCCGACACACGAACACAAAATCATCATTTATTTTTTTTGTTAATTATTTTCTAAGCCAAAAATCTTCATATTATTTCTAGACAATGGCATATTTCGATGTTATGGGAAATTGTGCCATTGAGTAAAATAAACAGTAATGTGTTCAACCAGCCATTGTTCCAAGTATCTTTAATATGTTTTATTGTCAGATTTGATCAAATGAAATCGATTTAAAAATCATATCATTTTCACTTATCTTCGAATAATAAATTGTTTTTTTTTTAAAAAAAATAGTAAATGGGATTGGAACAAAAGAATCTGTGTCTTGAATATCAAAGAACATGATCGTGGAAGAGACGCCAAGCTGTAAATGATTCCTTGAGAGAGGTCAATAATAATATAATTTCGTTTGTGAGGGTCTCTCATTGGATTCCATCAAATGGTGGTTAAAGTATGCAATATTGAATGATGATGATCGATGAACCCACCTCCAATTCCTCCATCAATGGTGAATTATGAAACACCTTTGCATCCAAGGTTTTAACAACAAATAATCATCTTCAAATTTCAAAGATAAAATTGCATGAGCGGTAATCAAAGTTAATTCCTGTGTAAGTAAAACTACAGGAATAACTACATAGGGTTTTAAGGACAGGACAACAAATATTAAATTCACTTTTTTATTTCTAGTTTATAACTCGTTGTTCTAAAATTTGGGTGTAAACTTTATCCGAATCATATATTAAAAAATTTAATAATTTAACTCAAATTTAAGTAATATTTTTAACAAGTCACGAACTAATCTTGAATATATATTTTATAGCTCGACTTGAACTTGAGCTTTGGCTCCGATAAACTTTTTTGTTGATCAAACCGTCTTAAAATCTTAAATGTGAACTCAATTACGGTCATGCAGCATAGGTAAATTTGAATTAAAAAAGAAAAAGAAAAAAAAATAAAGTGAAAGTAAATTAATGCACTAACAACAGTCCAATTTGAAATGGGAAGGACAAGATGGGAAACCCAAGACACGTCCATGTAGGGCCATTGCCAAACCCGTTTCCCCACCATCCATGGACACGGCACACCGCTTTCCACTTTCCCCACAACTCTTTTTATATTCCCTTTTTACCCCTCGTGCAAAACAAGAATAATAAAGAAAAAAGCTTCGGAGAAAGAGAGAGAGAGAGAGAGAGAGAGAGAGAGAGAGGGGGGTGGGGCATTCTTGATGAGAGAAAAAGTAGGGGGAAAATGACAAGAAAGAGAGAGAAAGTAGGGGGTGTAGAAATTGGGAAAATGGGGCAGAATTTTTTAATGGGAAAGTTAAGTTCGAGAGAAAATGACATTTTATAGAGACTAGAGAGAGAGAGAAAGCAATTGAATTTTAAGAGAGTGAGGTGGGCACTGGGCACTCTGGATTTTTATTGGATTTTTGTGGGAACACGGAGCGTCCCACTGCCAAAGTCTGTGTCGTAGAGGTGTGGTGGGGTGCGTAGGATAAGCAGGAGCTTGTTGGCTTTAAGGTTCATGGTGTATAGGCTGCTTCAGCTCTAAACCTGCATTGGGATAGTTGTGGAGTAGTGAAAGAGAGAGAGAGAGAGAGATAGTAGTTGTGGTTCCCGGAGATGGCTGGTGCGCAGTTTAGCAGTAGAGGGAGGACAAGTAGAGTTTTAGCAGTGCTTTTCTGCTTATGGGGACTGATCTCGTCGTCTTGCGCCGCTAGGATGAGTATCTCCCGGCAGAAGCTTGAGGTCCAGAAGCACTTGAAGCGTTTGAACAAGCCTGCCTTGAAAAGCATTGAGGTCCACCTTCTCTTTTTTACTTTACTTTCTCTTTCTCGGAACTTTTCCCGTATTTTTTGTTCTTTGTCCTCCGTTTGGTTCCTAAGAAAATGAAGGGAAGTGTAAGTAAAAAATACCCCCTTTCTGGTTGAAAGTTGTGTTCCTGTTGGTTTTGGTTAAATGGGTTTATTTTCTTTTTGTGCGTGTCTTGTGTGGAAAATTTTTATTTTCTTGTGTCTTCAGGAGAACATGGGTATTCCGGCAGTCTCAGTGATTGTAATATGATTTCCACCAAAAACTTTTACCATTTTCGTGAAATTTGTTTTTTTTTTTTTAAGCAACAATATAATTTTATGATCATTTCCTTTCCCTGTCTTTCTTCTTTCTCTCTCTGCAATGATTTCCCATTCATGTAGTAGTTTTCGAACTTGGCGCAATAGAGAAAATCACCCAAATAAATAAAGGAGAAATATTCAAGATGTGTTTTTTTTTTAATAGTGCTTTTACATACATTGTATCTGCAACCTGTTACTAAAAAGAACATAGATACAACTGGGTGATTGAGACAAAGTTATTTTTCCAATTTTCTTCTTTTTATTTCCTTTTCTTTGGCTTATTTTGAAAAAAAGACGTCTAGTTTTATCATCTTAATTTCATAGTAATTTCGTATTGTGGGAAAATTATGTGTATTAGAAATGTTTCTTTTTTCTTTTCTTTTGTATGGGTATGATATTGGAAATGTTTTAATTACAGTGCAAGATGTCTCATGTTACCTTGATGATTTTTAATGGTTGAGCAGAGCTCAGATGGGGACACAATAGATTGTGTTGATATTTCTCAACAGCCAGCTTTTGATCACCCTTTCCTTAAAGACCACAAAATTCAGGTACATATAACTCACCACTGTATCTCTATAATGTTGTTTTTTCTTAGTTCTCTTTATTATCTAAATTGCTTCTAAACTTGTTGGTCTGGTTGCTTTATCAGATGAGGCCTAATTACCACCCAGAAGGGCTCTTTGACGAGAACAAGGCGACTGCAAAACCCATAGAGAGATCAAGCCCAATCACGCAGCTGTGGCACCAAAATGGTAGGTGTCCTGAAGGCACCATACCCATAAGGAGAACAAAGAAGGATGATGTTCTGAGAGCAAGCTCAGCGAAAAGATATGGAAGGAAGAAGCACAGAAGCATCCCTCAGCCCAGGTCTGCAGATCCTGATCTCATCAATCAGAGTGGCCATCAGGTAATTATAATCATGATTTTTAAAGTAGTAAAGTGGCTTTTCTTACTCATTTCTTCTTTATTTGCGCTAATTTGTTCGATTTTGCTTTTGGGGTTGATTAGCATGCAATAGCTTATGTTGAAGGAGATAAGTACTATGGAGCAAAAGCCACCATAAATGTATGGGAACCCAAAATACAACAGGCTAATGAGTTCAGCTTGTCTCAGCTTTGGATATTAGGAGGTTCTTTTGGTGAAGATCTCAACAGCATTGAAGCTGGTTGGCAGGTACTATTGTTATTGACCAGGATTGACCAAAAAATAATTGATCTGACACTATTGCTAATTATTAATTGTATAATTTGTATGTGCATGAAACAGGTTAGCCCAGATCTATATGGTGACAACAACACTAGGCTTTTCACCTACTGGACTGTAAGCTTCCGCATTTCAACTCCTCCTTTACTAGTTCTTTAGTGATTTTGATTGGTATTCTAATGGGTTTTCATCACACGCTTCCTTCCTCTCCGGCAATGTATTTTCAGAGTGATGCATACCAAGCCACCGGTTGCTACAACCTCCTCTGCTCAGGCTTTATTCAAGTCAACAGTCAGATAGCCATGGGTGCAAGCATCTCTCCAGTTTCTGCCTATCGTAATTCCCAATATGATATCAGTATACTTGTCTGGAAGGTAAAAGCCAAAGCATCCTTACTAAGAGCCCTAGATAAAGTAAGATAAAATAGGGGGGGGCCAACTTCAAAATTATATGGTTTAGAGGGCGTAAAGGCAAATGGTGCTGATACTGCCAAGGATGGGTGCATGTGAGCATCAGTGGAGATTGTCCTTTTCATATGGATTTTTTCAAATTGATCCTTGGCAAATATGAGCAGCCAAATAAGTACCTGCATAAGGGGGTCGGGAGTCAGAGACATCATGGTAGTTCTGATGCTCAGAATCATTTGCCATTTTCTTTCGAACGCTCATTGTAATCGATGAAGTTACCGTACCTTTTACTGTTGCTTAAGCAGACTTTGAAAAGTTACAGTTACCTGTCACTGCACATCAAAAGACATTGGTAGAACACTGTAATTTTATTCTAGCTTTTCATTGCCTTTGTTTAGGTAGGATGGGTTCTCTGATCCACAATTTTTTTTTTCTTTTGCCCTCAATAGTAATCTTAAAATTGATTACTTTTATCCATTATTTGTGTTTGGGAACTTTTGCAGGATCCAAAAGAGGGGCATTGGTGGATGCAGTTTGGCAATGACTATGTATTAGGCTATTGGCCTTCATTCCTCTTCTCATACTTGGCTGAAAGTGCTTCTATGATTGAGTGGGGTGGAGAAGTGGTGAACTCACAGGCTGATGGTAAGCACACCTCAACTCAAATGGGCAGTGGTCATTTCCCTGAGGAGGGTTTTGGCAAGTCAAGTTATTTCAGGAATGTCCAAGTTGTTGATGACTCCAACAATCTCAAGGCTCCCAAAGGGATTGGCACCTTCACTGAGCAATCTAACTGCTATGATGTACAAACTGGAAGCAATGGGGATTGGGGCCATTACTTTTACTACGGAGGCCCCGGTAGAAATCCAAATTGCGCATGAAGCTAAACAGCATTCACCCTCTTTTATCTTCTAAATGTATCATTCGATCTAGTGTAATGCCTTTCTCTCTTTTGTATACCTTTTCTTACTGTTAGGTGGGGCTAATGACAAGTGAAGTAACCTTTCTGTAGTGGGAAGTTTTGACTCTTTTGTTTTTATTTAAAAGATTCTCCATGTAAGTGGTGGGTAGGCGGCCAAAGTTTCTCAAAAGCCTAAAAGAAGCAGGCCTTTTATAATCCTCTGTATTCTATTTGTTTGTTTACTCCTCTCTTGGGAGTGGTTTGTTAATGAATGAATGAGTTTCTGGTCTTGTTGTTTGAGCAAATTGGGATATTCTGATTCCATTTGTGTGGAACTGCTAATTCTTGAAGCAATTTCAAATATGCTTTTGAGTTTTGATGGATGGGGCGGCTTGAAGAATATGAGCCTCAAGAAAAGGCCTTTGGATTAGTGTTGCATGTGAGTGGATGTCAGTACTTTCATCTCCTTTTGTAAAGAGCCCCAGATCCCTTCCCACCACATTTGGTATTAAACAATCTCTAACCTTTTCCAGCCTATGCTTAGATTCCCACACCATTTGTTGAGAGAAAGGAGGGGTGGATGTGGATACTTTTTGAGTGGAACCTCTCGATTCCTTTTTATTTATTTATTTTTTGTAATTCTCAATTCACTTATTAATTGCGTAAAAATATAACAAAAAAACAATTATTATGATCAAGTATTTCGTTCCTTTTCATTTCTTCTATTATAAACTTCCATTGCATGCATGATAGTTTCTTTGACCAAAATGGTCTTAAAAAGTTCAATGCATTTGTAGGATAATTTTGATGTGGGGTTTTTTTTTTTTTCTTTTTCTTTTTCTGTCATTTTCATCCAACTACCTAATTATGTTGGAAGACAAGCCACCTAATTTCAAGCGGGGATGATGCTTGTGCTAGGAGAAACTAGCTTACAGTTGTGATCCACCATGGTTGTTGGTTGCACTATGAAACTTGGGTTGTTTCCAGCAATACCTTTGCAGAAGCATATTTTAGTGGAGTGGGTCATCTTTCCTTTCTCTTAGAAAAAAGTTTCACTTGCAACGAGATTTAACTGAAAACTTGAGTGAAATTGTACTAGTCTCTTCACCACTTTCCTTTAGAAGAAGATTATTAGTTGTTTGTGTAAGGTAAAAATGATCACTTAAGTAAAGAATTCTCGCGAATGACACTGCTTCTTCTCGTGTTGAGTTCATAAATCGTATAAAAAATTATCAACCATAAATATTACGTGTCATATTCGAATCATGTTGAGACATGAATGTAAGATTATATAAATCAATCATAATTTGACTCATTTAATTCAACGAGTCATTTCTACCAATCTTAACTCACTACTTTCGTATTGAGTTCATTAGTTATGTAAAAAATTGATTGCGCATTTTTTTTCATTTGGGAAGCACAAGCCTACAAGCCTAATTTTGTAAGAATATTAATTAAAGCAATCATTTCAATTAATAAATGATTTTTTTTAACACTTTTGAAGCCTTCATCTCCCCTAGTATTATTACACTCATGAAGAGGTATTCAATTCTCTAGGACCAGCTTTGGAACAAATGACTTCTCAAGCCCATATAAGTTTGCATTTTGTTATGATAGAATAGTTTTGGGTCCAAATGGCCATTCTGACTGTCCTTGCAGTATGTTGTGATGATAGAAGAAGCACCTATTAATTTATACCCAAAATTGATTATGTGGGCTATAAATGTAGCCTTTGACTCATAGACCCTCTCTGTGGAAAACAACCCTTAATTGCAGTGCTTCACAAACAAAATACAAACCTCACCTCTTTATGACACCACTGCCCTTGCCTTCTATAAGAAGAAGGTGTACTACTTTGTCTCAAAGGGTTGATGGTTTTATGAAGGAGGGACAATTATGGCTACGAATTATAATATCATGAATACAAATTGGATATACTACTATACTTAGAAACCTACTTTTATTTTTGCAGCTTTAGTCTTTTGAATGCTGTGATTTCCTTTTGTTTCGTAATTTGCCGACTGCCTTCCTTAACCGATCGAGTTCTACAAGGCAAGTCATTAACGGGGCGAATGTTGATTTCTTGTATCATTCATTTTCGTTCGGGGCACAAGCAAAGAGAGGGGTCCCGGTGTGTGCGCTGCCTTGCGAGCTCGATCTTTGGACTGGGGCTAACTAGGCCTTGCTACATTTTAGGTATTCCAGTAGTACCTCTAACAACATATTCCACTTCAGTGTAAAAAACGTTGGATCCTTAAACTCATGCAAGAACACTGATGTACGTCCTTATGAAGAGTAGATTTGTGTTTGTACCAACTTGTGGAGAAGTGCAATTACTTGTTGCTAGTAATCTGATGGTGGAGCTGGAATGTGCGTTTAATGCAATTTACTGTTTCTCGGTGCAAATCATAATGTATTTAATGTGTATCGGATCTTCCATGAGTACCCGGGTTTGGACTCATTTATTGTTGTGTCTCACTATTCCTTAACAAAGCATGCAAAATGTTGACAACTTTACCAAGCAGTTGCTACCTTTGTCTCTCCTGCTCTCTTCTTCTTAATTTGCTCCATACAAGTGCTTCCTATTTTGGTCCTAAAAAATATTAACCTTTAAATAAGGTTTAAAATAGGCATTCATGGGATTGAGAAGAAGCACCGATGGCTCTTCCATTCCTTAGGATCCTTAGATTTGTTTTTGTTTTTCAAATTTCAAGAAAATCGAGTAGGAAATGAAAGAGAGAGCGTGTGAGAGATGTGGGTTTTGACAATTTCATTTGTTTTTGAAAAGGTTAATCGCAGACGATCCTCATCAAGGACGACATCTTAACGGCAATATAAGCCAACTAGAACCGGGGTCATTGAGTAGATTAGAAATCTAATATGTTATGGCAGGCATCTTGAGCTCTTCTTTTCGGTATAAGATTACTTAAAGCATATGTAAAAACGAAAAAAAATAAAAGAGGATCTCGATGAAATTTACTTGTTCGACTCAGTAAGTGCTCATTTGGCTTGAGATGCGAGACCCACTTTTGGGACATGTTGACTTCATTGAAGCTCTCTCTCTTTGGCCGGTCAAGAAATTGTAACCGATACCAACCTTGATCACTAATCTTGATCCCCAATCATTAGCTGCTCTGGCAAAGGAGATCACCCTCTCAGTTATGCTAAAAAATTGCAAATGACCTAGTCGGCTGCAAGTCAATTCATAAACAGAAGAAAACAAAGAAACCAACCATTCCAAAATTCTACACCTAATTAAAGAACTGATGTTCGAAGACTTGCAAAAATTCTTCACCTACTAATTTAAGAAATTACTCTCCAAATCAATCAATTGACCCCTTAAAATATTAAAAAGTACTAATGAAGGCCACTTTGTGGTAATTTGGCCAGAAATTATTTATTCTTTGTCTGAAAATTGTTCCATAAAAAATACACACACATGAACACATGTCATTCTCTATTCCCCCACCTCCACTCCAAACCTGTTGGCATCACCCTCCAATCATTTCCCACCAAGTAGGACTTTCAGCACCTTCCAACAATCCCATCTTGTTTTCAATTGGTACGTGAATGAACGCGCCAAATTCGAGTGGGTGTAACTTCCCCACAAGCACAAAGATTAGCTGTTAGTATTTTATAGCCACTCTCATATCTTTTTCCAATTTTCTTATGTCTTGTCTTTCTCTCTCTACACACACACACTCTCTCTCTAAAAATCCCTCTTTTTCACTTCCCAGTTCACACACACAGAGAACAGTAGGGTTTTTCATTTGGGTTTGCTTAATTTGAAGAGAAACCCAGAGAAGAAAATTCCAACTTCTTGTTGTTTTTCATTTGGGTTTGCTCAAAAACCCTAGCTTTGTCACTCTTCAGCTAACTCTCACTTTAAAGTACTCCATGCCCACCTCAAATTTCTGCTCCAAACCCTAGTTTCAGCCTCAAAACCCACTTCCAAAATGACCCATTTGCCCTCAGTTCACCACGACGTCATTGCCGTTTCTGGCTAGGTAAAGCCCACCCACATTACTGTGTGTTCTATAACGGCTCAATTTTGATATTTATTTTGTTATTTTTTAGAATTTTTGGTTTTGTTTTGCTGGGTTTTGATTTGGTGCATGTGGGTGTAGCTGATAGAGGGAAGCCATGGAAGGGGACGAGCATGGGGTTCTCTTGGCGTGTGTAATTTCGGGGACCCTTTTCGCGGTTTTGGGTTCGGCTTCGTTTTCTATACTCTGGGCTGTGAATTGGAGGCCCTGGAGGATTTATAGGTAACACTTTTACCAATTTGGAACCTTTTGTGTTTGTTTCCATAACTTCATAATATGGTATTGGATTATAATTTAATGTTGCATTATTATACCATGCTGTAGATGGTTATATTTATTTATTTATTATTAAGTAAATTGAGGTACGTGTAAATAGCTGGATTTGCTTTTAAAATGGAGCTTAAATGCTTAATTAATGAAACACTAAAAAGGCACAACTTGGTTCACAATCTGACAATCTGCCTCTTTTTTTTTTTTTTTTTTGTTCTTGAAATGTTTAGAATTGTCAGAGTACTCTTTGAATTTTGTTTTTCTGAAGTATTCGCTAAAAAAAGAAAAAAGAACAACCATTCCACATGTTTTTGAAATAAATTTTGGCCTTTTAACCATCAAAGAGAATTTCCTTGGTTGCCTTTAACGATTCCAAAGAACTTGAAAATGGCGGGTGCTTCAAAGTTTTTTTCATTTTAGTTTTGCTCTCTTGGGATAGCAACTCTTTTCCTTAACAGTCATTCTTAGTATTGTATTTGAAGAGCTGCTAGTTCTGTTTGTTAATTACGCATTTGTTTCCAGACCCTTCCTGCTACCATGGCAGGAAGAGAAAATGGTAATGACTTGGTAACTGAGACAGTTAATTAGATCTAAAATTGTATAGGAAAATTTAGAATTTTAAGGAGCTTACATTATAATGAAAAACCCCGAGGAAATGGTAATGGAAAATATTGGCAATAGAATACCAAGGATGTGTCTGCATGAGGTTTCTTAGCGGGAACACAACTTGGAATGCTGAGAAAATTTATCAAGAAAATTTAGCAGAACAGAGGATAAAAAGAAGAAGGCATGGGTTAAGTAACTGGGGGAAAGAGGATCTCCTTGTCTTAGGCCATGAGAGATACTGAAAAAAAAAAACCCACTAGGAGTACCATTAATCAGAATAGAGAACCGAACAGTGGAAATGCAATGCTCAATCCAACTTTGCCATTTCTCTCCATAACCACATCTTCTTAACATGCAGAGCAAAGAATCCCAGCTGACATGTTCATAAGCCTCTTCTAAGTCCAATTTACATAAACACTCCTGTTTCGTTCAATTTGAGATGACTATCTATGCCTTCATTAGCAAAAGAAAAAAATCTGGAGTCTGACAACCTTTGATAAAATCATTTTGAGTCCTTGAGATGATGTGCTCCAGAGCATATTGCAGTCTATTAGCCAAAACCTTCGCAATAATCTTATAAAGACCACTAACCAAGCTGATAGGGTGAAAGTCTTTAATCTCAGCAGCCCTTACTCTCATTTGGATGCGGCGCCTTATCCCCATTCAACTCTATTACCACTTCAAAGACCTCTCTTTCCTCAAAAGCACACTCCACTGAAATAGCCTCCTCCTCACTAATAGAGTGGAAAGGAAGACCGTCCAAATCTGGCCACAGTATAGAGCTGAGAGAAAAATTGGAATAGCCTCCTCCTCACTTTCTTCTCATTAGAAAGCAGTCTCTGATCTTCAATTTAATCTAGCCCTTTTAAATCATCATGAAGAGCCCTTTTGTTCTATTCCGCATTACCAAACTTTGTATCATTCCACGATTTTAAGTCAGCTTTCAGAGCTTTTAGTTTTTGGGCCAAAACTAAGCTAGGGCAGCCATGAAAATAATAGGAAGACCACCAATGCCTCACGTTCTCCACGAAACCATCTGTTTTCAGCCTCGTGTTTTCAAATATAAAACTACTTCTACGCCTCTGAAAGTTGAAATTTACTCTGCACAACGCTCGGCAAATGATCCTCCCATTTAGGAGAGATGAGAAATCTGTTGATTGTAGACCACAAAGGCAAATCCCGATTATTAGACCATGTGGAATTCCCATCTTAAAGAGGGATATCCATAAAGCTTTGCTCAAAGATAAAATCCGAAAACTCGTCCATAGCGAAAGAGTTGTACTATCATATATGTGTTAAAGACAGTCTAAAAATTTCAAAAGTAAAATACTCTTTGAAAGATGATCAGTTGGCCATTTGCTGCTGCATCCTGCTAGTCTTTGTTCCAACATGTTCATATAGATGTGAAAATTCTCTAGAATGTTGAGGAAGATTTCCTGCAAATTCTTTTGTACAATTAGTTATCATATTTTATGTTGAGCTTGTTTAGTGGAGTCAATAATTTCTTTATTTGTTTTGATGGTTTGTAAATTTTCTCTATGACATTACTGCACTTCACTTGTGTTTCATGTTGCTTAGAGTATAGTTTATGGCCCGTTTTCAATTGTTGCTTACTTGTTCTATAATTAACTAGAAATAGAGGATTCTGACTCTATTTTTTTTTCAATATATTTTTGTTTCCTTCTGGTTTCTCTTTCCAGTTGGATTTTTGCGAGAAAATGGCCAGATATCTTGCAAGGGATGCATCTCCGTTTGCTTTGTGGTTTCTTGAATCTGTCTGCATGGATGGTTGTTATTTCTCCTGTTGTGGTGCTTATTGCATGGGGATGCTGGTTGATTGTAATATTGGGTCGAGATATAATTGGGTTGGCTGTAATAATGGCTGGTACTGCTCTTTTGTTGGCATTCTATTCGATCATGCTTTGGTGGAGATCACAATGGCAAAGCTCAAGTATGTACTCTGTTGACCTTTCTATTGTTGAAAAAATTAATTTGTGCTTTCCTTCTGGGAAAAGCTACTCCAATCCATTAATCTAATTTCCTTCTTATATTTGGTTACGAAGATGAATATAGGCTGTAGAATCTAGCTTAGTTGTGAAAACTAAACTGTTAAACTTTGGTAGTTTGTATTCCTGTTTCTTGACTCTAGTTTGGTCAAATTGTGGCCTCTTAACAATTACAGACACAATGATTAGTAAAATATGAGATTATGTGAACAAAGCTATTGTGAAAGGCGCTTTTTGAATATGATTTGACTTGGATCCTTAGGTTCAAATAATGGTATGGAATAAGCCCAATTCAGATGGCATTTAGAATTTTTATAGATTTGCAGTGGGTAAGAGAACATGAACAATCTGGCCTAAAGTATATAAGAAAGAAACATTCTAATAAGAGCTAATGGGTTATAATTTTATTATTTCTTGAGGCAAAGATTGTAGTTTGAAGTCCCAATGAGGGTAGAGAAAAGAGATGAATATGGGGAGGGTAAAGAATGAGAAAGGCAGGTTTGGAAAGGCAAAAGGAAATGGATGATAGGGAAATTAATTTGGGGAAATTGTGGGTGAAGCAATCTATTTGGAAAACATAAATGAAAGAATAGTTAATTACTTCTAAAGCATTGGCAAATAGGGTGAAATTAGTATTGGGAAAGATTGTCTCAAGTTATTTGAATGCGTTTATCACAGAGGTAGACAAATTTTTGATTATGTCTTGGTGGCAAATGAATGTTTGGATAGTTGGATTCAATCTAGGGAACCAAGAGTATTGTGTAAATTGGACTTGGAGAAGGCATAGGACCATGTCAATTGGGAGTTTATGTTATACTTGTTGAACAAATATGGCTTTGGAGAGGATGGCGAGTTTTAGATAGATCACTACATATCTACGGTGTAGTTTTCCATTCTCATTAATGGGTCTCTATTTGATTTCTTTAGTAGTTTGCGTAGATTAAAACAGGGGGATCCGTTGTCTCATTTATTGTTTGTGGTTATTACAGAGGAATTATGCAAGATGATGTCTGCTACAGTGGACAATGGCTCTTAATTGGATTTTTGGTGGGATCAAGGAATCGTGAAGAGATGATATTGTCACATTTGTTGTTTGTAGATGATACTTTGATCTTTTGTGATCCTAGTTGTTAACAATTTCATAACTTGTGATGTATGTTCTTATGTTTTGAAGCAGTGTTGGTGTTGAAGATAAACTTGTCTCGAGTCAGAAATTGTTCCCGCCTGCAAATGTGGTTGATGTGGAAGGTTTGGCTAGCATTCTTGGGTGTAGAGTGGCTTCGTTGCCAAATACAGAGAGGGAGGCTCTGTGGAGATTGGTGGGGGACAATAAATATGATAGTTTGAGGGGAGGTCTGCATTCTAAAGAGGTTTGGGGGCCCTATGGTGTGAGAGTGTGGAAATGTTGAAGGAGGGGGTGGGAAGGTTTTTCTAAATTTGTGAGCTATGAGGTAGGAAATGGATCTAAGGTGTGGTTTTGGTATGATGTATGGTGTGGGGAGCAGTCTTTGATGTTCTCTTTTTCGAAATTATTCACTATTGCTTGTTGTAGGGATGTGTGGGTGGCGGATCATATGTAGTTCCGAAATGAATACATTCATCATAATCATAATATTTTCTTTACAAGATCTGTGCTTGATTGGGAGGTGGAAGGGGTCTCAGTTTTCTTTGAGGAGTTATATTCTCAAAAGAGTAACGAAAGGAGGCAAGGATAAAATTTGCTGCATTCCTTTTAAATGGAAATCATTTAAAGTTAAGTCTTATTATCATGTGTTATCTACTATGGTATGTTCCCCTTTTCCTTGGAAGAGTATTTGGAAAGTTAAGGCTCCCTAGAGAGTTGTGTTCTTTGTGTGGACGGCAACTTTAGGGAAAATCTCAACTTAAGATAAATTTACAGAAGAGGAATGTTATTGTGGTGGATTGGTGTTGTATGTGTCAAAAAAAATGGGGAGTCTATTGATTAATTCCTTCATTGTGAGGTTGCAATGGAATTATTGAGTTCGCCTTTTCAGTTGTTTGGTGTTGCATGAGTTATGCCTTGGAAGGGTGAGAGAGAGTTGTTGGCGAGTTGGAGAGGACAATTGGGACACCGTACTACTTTGAAAATGTGGAGGTTGGCTCCTTTGTGTTTAATGTGGTGTATTTGTAGAGAGCAGAAACACAATGAGCTTTGAAGATCGTGAGACTGTGATGTTAAGAGTTGTAGATGATGATGTTCCAATCCTTTTATATATGGATAGTAGCGGGGAATACTCTGCCTGTTTTTTAATTTTTCTAAGGTTTTGTTCTTGTTTTTCTATACTTTTAAGGCTTTTCTTGTATATTTCATGTGTACTAGGATTGCGCCCCTGTATGCCTTTAATAAATTTGAATTACTTATCAAAAAGAAAGAGTGGTTAAAACACTTAGGCAGAATGTATTTTTTGTTAATTGTTGAAAATGTTTTCTGAGTAATAGTTGATGGAAGAATTTATTTTATCTTGTTGAATAGATTTGTTTCTTTCTTGTTGTTTTTATTGCTTGTTTCAGTTGTTAAAATTGTTTTGTTAATGCTGTACAGTAAATACGGGTGAAAGGGGGTGGAGGGAATTATTTTTATTATAGTATGTCTTAACTATCCATATATATATATAAAGACATGCCCGTGCGTGCACACACTGACATATGTAAAATGGATGTTATTTATCTACTTAATTGTCCTCCTCTTTGCTTTGACAGGGGCTGTTGCTATTCTACTTCTTCTGGCTGTTGCCCTACTTTGTGCATACGAACTTTGTGCTGTGTATGTTACAGCTGGTTCTAGGGCATCTGAGCGATATTCACCTTCTGGTTTCTTTTTTGGTGTATCCGCAATTGCCATAGCAATCAACATGCTTTTTATTTGCAGAATGGTATTTAATGGTAGGCCTTGCAATTTTCTCATCCTGATGCTTGTTTTTTCATTTCCATCATTTCAGAGGTGTAATTGTGGGTTGGTACTTCACAATGCACTAGGCATGAATCTTAATGATGCATTAATACTGGCATCATTTAGTTTAATGACTCTTAACTCTATCAATGTATGCAGGAAATGGCCTAGATGTGGATGAGTATGTGCGGAGGGCATACAAATTTGCTTATTCAGATTGTATAGAAGTTGGTCCTGTCGCTTGTTTACCAGAACCTCCAGACCCCAATGAATTGTATCCTCGGGAATCTAGTAGGCAAGTCCTTAATATTTTTGCTCTATAATTAAGGTTTTATATTGAATCAGCTGTTACAGGACTTCAACATGGCACCAACTACTGGCATAGTTTTTTCAATCTAGTAATTGAAATTGTTCTATCTTTTGTTTGCCTAACAATCTGATACAGACAAATTATGTTTCACAACTTGCTTTTCACGATTTGTGTTTGCAGGGCTTCACATCTTGGGCTTCTCTACCTTGGCTCACTTATAGTACTTCTTGTGTACTCAATCTTATATGGTGTGACAGCAAAGGAGGCAAATTGGCTGGGAGCCATTACATCAGCTGCAATTATCATTCTTGGTCTGTTTTTAATCTGTCTTTTAGTATGTAGATTGGCAATTTACATTAATGTCTTTGCCTATAATATAGATGCTATTATGGTGCTAATATATTCTTTTGCATTTCTTATCATGTAGATTGGAATATTGGGGCATGCCTGTATGGGTTTAAGCTTCTTAAAAGTCGTGTTGCAGCATTATTTGTAGCTGGCACATCTCGGGTTTTTCTCATATGCTTTGGAGTATATTACTGGTTTGTTCTAGACTTTCTGATTGCAACTAGCAACTGTGATGCCACTGGTTTTGGTTACTGTTGTCACCGTTATATTTCTTCTTTTCAGGTACTTGGGGCATTGTGTTAGTTATGCAGTCGTGGCATCTGTGCTTTTAGGGGCTGCTGTTTCTCGCCATTTATCAGTTACAAACCCATTGGCTGCAAGGAGGGATGCCTTACAGAGCACAGTGATTCGCCTAAGAGAGGGATTTCGTAGAAAGGAACAAAATAGTTCATCTAGCTCCTCTGAAGGTTGTGGCTCAAGTATGAAACGCAGTAGTAGTGTTGAAGCAGGTCACCTTGGTAATGTAATTGAAGCAAGTAGCAGAAGTATGGCACAATGCACAGTTGATGGTGGTAACTGGAACAATGTTGTCCTTTGTCGAACCGCTAGTTCACAAGAGGGAATAAACAGTGATAAGAGCATAGATAGTGGAAGGCCAAGTTTAGCCTTACGTAGTAGTTCTTGTCGCTCAGTTGTTCAAGAGCCTGAAGTAGGGACATCGTTCGCTGATAAAAATGTTGATCACGCCAGCTCTTTGGTGGTTTGTTCCAGTAGTGGTCTTGAAAGCCAAGGCTGTGAGTCTAGTGCTTCTGTAAATCAACAAACGTTAGATTTGAATTTAGCTCTTGCATTCCAAGAAAGGTTGAATGACCCTAGGATTGCATCTATGTTGAAAAGAAGGGCAAGAGAAGGTGACGTAGAACTAACAAGTTTATTGCAAGATAAAGGATTGGATCCTAATTTTGCCATGATGTTGAAGGAGAAGAGCTTGGATCCGACTATTCTGGCATTGCTACAGCGGAGTAGTTTGGATGCAGATAGAGATCATCGTGACAATACTGATATCACCATCATTGATTCGAACAGTGTTGACAATGCTATGCCCAATCAAATTTCTTTGTCGGAAGAACTGAGGCTTCATGGGCTTGATAAGTGGCTCCAACTGTCCAGACTTGTACTGCACCACATAGTTGGTACTCCAGAACGAGCATGGCTTCTCTTTAGTTCTGTCTTCATCCTTGAAACGGTCATTGTGGCAATTTTTCGTCCAAAGACGATCATAATCATTAATGCTACTCACCAACAGGTAGCAGGAGCTCTCTTTCCTTGGACTAATGTTCATTTTATTTGGTGGCATCATGATTGGTTTATAAATAGCTCCAGATTAATTGTGGGAATTAATTGGATTTATA
The DNA here is from genome assembly GCA_006937295.1 of Carpinus fangiana. Classification (NCBI taxonomy): domain Eukaryota; kingdom Viridiplantae; phylum Streptophyta; class Magnoliopsida; order Fagales; family Betulaceae; genus Carpinus; species Carpinus fangiana. The sequence continues at coordinate 1,091,520 of CM017324.1, forward strand.
TAACTTTAAGATTGTTTGTTGTAGCTTCTTTCTACTCTTACATAAATAGCTCCATATTAATAGTGGGAAACTAATGGATTTATATTATTTCAAGATTGCTTGTTGTAGCTTGTTTCTACTCTTACGTATCTAGTGAATCATTATGTTTGTAGTTTGAATTCGGCATCGCAGTGCTACTGCTGTCTCTGGTTGTCTGTTCAATCATGGCTTTTCTGCATTCACTTCAAGCCGAAGAAATGGCCATGACATCGAAACCCCGCAAGGTACCACCTTGTATATATTGAATATGATAATATTTATCGTGGAAGTTATTGAATTTGTATGTATCAGCTGGTCTTGGAATTAACTCGGTGGTCAATTTGCATGTACCATGCAGTGTGGCAGTCTTTGATGTTGAAATGGATATGTATATACTCATGTCAATTTCATGAAAATTCTTATCTGGATAAAGTAATAAATAGGGAAAAAGTCTGCTATGAACCTACAACTGTTTTGCATACTTAGTTTTTTCTCTTTAACCCTGCTTTACTACATGGATTAAAAGCCTCTTAAGAGAGGCTGGCACTTATTCCATTTCCAATATTGAGGAAGTTCGTAAATATGGTACGTCAGTTGCAAACTCCTGTATCAAATAGTCCACATCATAAAAGTAATTGTTACCCTTAACTCTAGCGCTTAAAATCCATCTATAGCAATAGGTAAATGCATTTGTGAGTGGTAGCGCTGGAGTCCCCTTCGGGTTTTGGGTTTGGTGTTGTCCTTGTGGGCTAGTGGGTTTTTATGGGTCTTTTTGGCAGTTGCTGTGTTGGGTGGTGGGTTATTTTGGGTCTGTTTGGGTTTTTATGGGTCTGTTTTGGGTTCCTTGGGTTCTTTGCTGTCTTAATGTTTTCTTTGTCTTCTTTTCTTCTTTTAGGCATTCTCATGTATACTTCTTGTGTACTAGGGTTGTGCCTCTATGCGCTTTTGATTTATGAAACATTACCTATAAAAAAAAAAAGAAAAAAAAGGCAAATGCATTTAACCTATTGCATTAGTTTTCTTGAGCGCTGCTTCTCTCTTTATCTGTTTCAATTATGCCATGTTTCTGCAGTATGGCTTTATCGCTTGGCTACTGAGCACTTGTGTTGGACTGTTGCTTTCCTTCTTAAGGTATGGCCCTTATGTTTCAATAGATCATTTTCATTGTTTCATGTTTTTCCGAATGTGCTAATGCTGTTTTCAGGAGCATATAATTTGCTTTTGTACTTTTTCTTAAAAAAATATTAAATTCTGTACGTGGTTATCAACATTCCCAAATGACTTTAATTTTCATAGTTGGATTTCTGAACTAGAGCTTTTATGCAGCATTTATGAACCAACTTAATTGGCTATTTTACATACTCTTCAGTTTGACTGAGGATATACCAGCAATAGGTTCAAATTTGATTGCTTCCATAGTAGGCCTGTAGAATGCCCTCTGTCAATGCTTAGGCCTTTGTTGCTTTGTGTTCTGTATCATTGAGAAGACTGCGGGAATTGTAGTAGAGTTCTCCATTACAATGACAAGCAACAAAGGATACAGAGGGCCCCCTTATCTCAAGCAATGGGAGCTACTAAAAAAATGGGTGGGAGTGCGTGCCATTCACTAAAGCTGAGAAACACCCGAGGAGATATAATTAGCTACCCAAGAGCACCACTTTCCCCTGAAACTGCACCTCTTTAGCATGTATATCAGAAAATCCCAATTAACATGATCATAATAAGCTTTTTCTAAGTCCAATTTGCAGAGTACACTTGGCTCCCTAAATTTTATTCTACACTCGGCTCCCTAAATTTTATTCTACTATCAAGGCATTCATTGACAATAAGAGCAGGATCTAGGATCTACCTTCCTTGGATGAAAGCATTTTGCCCATGTAATATAGTAAAAGAACTGGTGTGGAAACTATCAACATAAATGGATAAGAACTGTTTCTGATCAATTTCCATTTGTGATTTTAATATCTACCACAGCTCTTTGTTGTGCCAGATCTTACCTAATCTTCCCAATGTACTATATAGTAGCATTTTTAGTTAATGATCAACTTATACTGATTAGAGTAAATACCTTTTTGGTATTGAGGTTAAGAAACAATGATTCATTTGAAGCCAGATATCTAAAATGTCCAGGAACCTTACAACTAAACACTGAATATGTTTATTGAGGGGTTTGGGTAAGTCTTAGACTCAGATCTTACAAATATATCAAAGAGAATAGCTGTGCGTTTTTTAGTGAAGTTTTCTTTATCTGTTTCTTTCTGTCATTTTCATTTTTACTATAAATTCATCCAAAGTTTTTTTTTTTTTGGCTATAAACTAAAATAATTTTGGTTCCTTTTTATTCCTAATGTGGCTGTTGCATTAGCTGCTTACCCTATCATGCCATTGATATCTGTGTTTGTTTTGCAGCAAATCATCAGTTCTTCTTGGATTGTCTTTGACTGTTCCACTTATGGTTGCATGCCTTTCTATAGCCGTTCCTATATGGATCCGTAATGGTTACCAGTTCTGGCTTCCTCGAATACAATGTGCTGGTAATGCTGGAAATCATCATTTTCCTGGGACAAAGGAGGTTTGATCTTTGTCTCTTGCCCTCACTGCTCTAATGTAACTGCACGATTATCTTTAAATATGTTGTAAATGAGATTTAATTTGCGTTCTAGGATGAAATCTCATGCACACAGACCTTGCATTGAGGCTTGCTGGTTATGTTACTATGTTATTCTTTCAGTTGGAGGAATTTTTGCTTTTTTTATTTTTATTTTATATATATTTAATTAGTATTTGGTCTTTTCACTGCTTTTGGTTTTCTTGTTTATCTATGTCCTCTTGGGTAGTTTAGTGTCAGCTAAATTTGTATTTGTAGACATGCCTCTGATTCTGCCCTTTATATTTAACACGCACAGGGCATATGCTCAAAAAAAAAAAAAAAATTGTTTTGTTGAATTTGTGTTCATGTGTTGCATGCTATCCATTGTATATGCTTTTCCTATATAAATCAAGGTTTCAGTTCTTGTAATATTTCTTTTATTTATATGCTTTCTCCTTTGTTTTATGTGTATTACTTTCTTCTCAATTACTTATAAAAAAAATGTACACTGCTTTCTTCTCCTTTGTTCATGTGTTGTATGCTATCCATGCATGTTGCTTTTTTCCTTCTTCCACTTCTCCTCAGTTTCTTTCTGTTTTCTGACTTTCCACATTGTGCCATATCGCTGGTCTTGACTCGTATAATATATTATCTGATGATTTAGGCAGTGATAAGTCTTTATCCCTAGAAGGCCCATGCTGCACTTTTCTTAGTTTTGTTTGTGTTTTCCATTTTGCTATCTTTTATAAGTTTTTTGCCTTTCTTTCTTTACTGCTTATTTAGAATTCTCTTGCTCAAAATTCTCCTTGTTTCAGTTTTCTTTCTTCATAATAACTTCAATTTATTCAAGCTGTAACTATCCAAAGAATCACATATAATTCTTTTAATTTTTAAGGGTCTTGTGGTTTAGAAGTATATTGCAACTCTAGTCATTGTCCTTTCTAATTTTGTACCTTTTCTCCCTGGAATTTGTTTTATGATATCTTGATTTCCTTTCACAGTTCTAGCTAAATATTGTTCTCTTTCAGGGTGTTGTTCTTGCCATTTGCATATCAGTATTTACTGGATCTGTATTAGCTCTAGGCGCAATAATATCTGCAAAGCCTTTAGATGATTTAGGGTACAAGGGATTGACTGGTGAACAGAAAAGCTTTAGCTCTCCTTATGCATCGTCTGTGTACCTTGGTTGGGCAATGGCGTCTGCAATTGCTTTATTAGTTACTGGCGTGCTTCCAATTGTTTCATGGTTTGCAACATATCGGTTTTCTCTTTCTTCTGCCGTCTGTGTTGGGATATTCTCAGGTAGTTTATCTAAATTTGTTTTGGTTTTGATTCCTGGCCCTTCAATTGGAACTCCCTTGGATTGGATTGACATGTTAATCTATCATATTCTTTGCTGCATTTCTTTGTAGTTGTTCTTGTGGCATTTTGTGGTGCATCCTATTTAGAAGTTGTCAAATCTAGGGATGACGAAGTTCCAACCAAGGGTGATTTCCTGGCTGCTTTACTTCCTTTGGTTTGTATTCCAGCAGTGCTGTCACTGTGCTCTGGTTTGCATAAATGGTGAGGAACTCATGATTTTAATTTAGTACCTTAGCTATAATATGTGTTTTAAACAAACACAATGTTCAAGTATTTCAGAGATAGGCATATATAGTATCATGGCTGCTCGTTCACCTTCTTATATGCTGAGATAAATATTTGCAGGAAAGATGATGATTGGAGACTTTCTCGAGGTGTATACACATTTGTTACCATTGGTCTTCTCCTCCTGCTTGGTGCAATATCAGCTGTTATAGTTGTTGTTAAACCTTGGACTGTGAGGCTCACTTTGGTTTTTTCAGTTTATTTTAGCTTTAAGCTGTAGTGAACCTATCTCATTTGGTGCTTTTTTTTTTGCCCCCTCTTGGAAACAGATTGGTGTAGCATTTCTCTTGGTTCTTCTCATGTTGGTACTAGCTATTGGTGCTATTCACCACTGGGCTTCAAACAATTTTTATTTGACCAGAATACAGATGCTCTTTGTTTGTTTCCTCGCTTTTCTTTTGGCTTTGGCAGCATTTCTTGTTGGATTGTTTGAAGGTGAAAAACAGAATCCATTACCATCCTATATTATTTTCCATGCCCCATGTCTTCATAGTTCTCTAGCAAAAATTGTTCCCCTGCTTCTTATGACATTAACTTTTTCTTACATTTGTTGTTCAGATAAACCATTTGTTGGAGCCTCTGTTGGTTATTTTTCATTTCTGTTTCTTCTTGCTGGAAGAGCATTGACTGTGAGTTATATTGCTCTATTTTCATTCAAACTTCACATCTTTTTGTTTGTATTTGGTTTTGTCTTATTTCTGGTTGTTCTGCATCATCTTCATTTACATTATGGTATAATAACCCTTTTTGTGCAGGTTCTTCTTTCACCTCCGATTGTAGTTTATTCTCCAAGAGTACTGCCTGTGTATGTCTATGATGCTCATGCAGATTGTGGAAAGAATGTCAGGTGTGTCAAGTGTCCTGTTTATTTTTTCTTTCGTTTGTTAGCATACTCCTAACTCTTTGTAACTGTCTTTTTTTTTGCTTTACTTTTGCTATCGACATGTCTGTACCGTGACTGGGTAATTTCTTCAAACCTAATGACTGTCAAATCAATTGCTTTATAGTGCTGCATTTCTTGTGCTCTATGGGATTGCATTGGCGACTGAGGGCTGGGGGGTTGTTGCCAGTTTGAAAATATATCCACCCTTTGCTGGTGCTGCTGTATCAGCAATTACTCTTGTTGTGGCCTTTGGATTTGCTGTCTCTCGTCCATGCCTGACTCTTAAGGTTTGTGCACTACTGTTACCAATTTGTTGCTGCAAGAGTTGATTCACAACCATCTTTATCATCTTTTCATAGTTTTGCTTCTAAGGATGTTATTTACTTCGATCTCCAGACGATGGAAGATGCCGTGCACTTTCTCAGTAGGGAAACTGTTGTTCAAGCAATTGCTCGGTCTGCAACAAAGGTGTGTCGATTTGTCGATTTTATTACAAATTTCCTTTTGGACACTATCCCCAGGTTTATGGATAATTACTGAAGATCCTCTTCTTTTTTTTTCTTTTTTTTTTGTGTTGGGGGGTGTTCATGTTTTGATACTTTAGAATGTATGGTTTTTCATCTGACATCCAAATTTGTCTACATTTTTATGCATGAATGACTGGGAGGCAATTCTTCAAATGCAAGAGAATGGAGATAAAGATGGGAATTTCCATTGAATAATAATAGTAATAAGGCTACGATTTAGTGGTCCAGAACCTCAAGCAAACTTTCTAAATGTCTCAAATACTAACTTGAGAAAATAAATTCCAATAAACAATTAGAAGTGCAGCAAGAAACTGAAAATTCTGGAATAACATGACATATGTTAGGTTTCATCAAAGACCAAATTACTTCATGACATTTTTTAATGATGCCATCAGTTAATATCTCCTTGCGGTGTACATATTCAGTAGTACTGTCATCATGGCAACAATGTTGAGCTATCAGCTATATCTTGCTTTCATTTTATTAGTAGGAGCTTTCCATTTCAAAACATTATCTCTTGCTTTAATTTTATCAGTAGAAGCTTTACATTTGAAAACATTAATAGAAATGTGCATTTTAAAGATTTTGATTGTTTTTTGCTTTACATATTATTTCAGGATGATTGCTTATTTATTTTGTTGGACATTGCGTCTTTTATACTTTACTAATCATGTTGGAAGGCCTTCATTAGTTGAATGTTTTCTTTCTTATTTGACATTTAAGTTAAATTGAGTTCAATTTGTTTCCCATGCAGACTAGAAATGCTTTATCTGGAACTTATTCAGCTCCACAGAGATCTGCTAGTTCAGCTGCTCTTTTGGTAGGAGACCCTACCATTATGCGTGACAGGGCAGGAAATTTTGTGCTTCCCAGGGCTGATGTCATGAAACTAAGAGACCGTTTAAGAAATGAAGAATTAGTTGCTGGATCATTCTTCTGCAGAATCAGATATGGAAGAACGTTCCGCCGTGGACATGCCAATGATGTAGATCACCGAAGAGAAATGTGTGCTCATGCACGTATTTTGGCGTTGGAAGAGGCAATTGATACTGAATGGGTCTACATGTGGGATAAATTTGGTGGATATTTACTTCTTTTGCTTGGTTTGACTGCTAAGGCAGAACGAGTTCAGGTGACCAAAAAACAAAAGCCTGAGCCGCTTACTATGCATTATAGGTGTTTGGTTATTGATTATCATATATCATTGTTTTCTTTCTGTTGTAGGATGAGGTTCGCTTGAGACTGTTTCTTGATAGCATAGGGTTCTCAGACCTAAGCGCCAGTAAAATAAAAAAATGGATGCCAGAGGATCGTAGGCAGTTTGAAATTATTCAGGAGAGGTAGTTACATGTCAAACAAAAATTTGGCTCTTATGCATATCTATTTTAGCAAACAGAGAACTCTTAAATTTATGTGGTGTTTCTGAACCTCCATCTACATGAATTTTGTAGTTATATAAGAGAGAAGGAGATGGAAGAGGAAATTTTAATGCAGAGACGTGAAGAAGAGGGAAGAGGTAAAGAAAGAAGGAAGGCTCTTTTGGAGAAAGAAGAACGTAAATGGAAGGAGATAGAAGCTTCACTTATTTCCTCTATTCCTAATGCTGGTAACCGAGAGGCAGCTGCCATGGCAGCTGCGGTACGCGCAGTTGGAGGTGATGCTGTTCTTGATGATTCTTTTGCGCGAGAGAGGGTTTCAAGCATTGCACGTAGGATACGCACAGCTCAGTTAGCTCGCCGAGCACTTCAGGTTGAGTTTTTTTCAGACATAATTTTGTTTTTGGATTCTTTTCAAATTACCATTTATATAGATTTGTTTACATGTCCTGCTCTTGAGGTTGTCTATATTGGCTTTTCAAAAATTTTGTCCAAGCCATATCCACATTTCTTTTCCCCTAGAATGTGATACACCAACCCTGCCTTATCGGCATCATATCCCTATTTACATGTTTGCCCCGTCATCTACCCAGAATATTTCTTCCTGGACTTAAATTTAAATTTTCTGGGGAGGGTAAAGAAATGTAACAGTGTATCCACACCATCACGGCATTTATTTATCCATATCTACATGTTTCCCCTATCATCTACACAAAATATTTCTTCCTGGATTTAAAATTAAATTTGCTGGGGAGGGTACAGAAATGTTAGTGTATCCACACCATCACTACATTTATTTTAATGTTGCTTAATATTTTCTGCTTATCTGTTCAGTCTAGCTTATTTGGACCTTTGTGGTTTCTGATGGTCAATGGAGTTGCATTGCCTTTTGGTATTCTCAATCAGTGTGACTCTGAAGCTAGTGCTTGTTAATGTCATTGGCAGACAGGGGTTGCGGGTGCTGTGTGTATTCTTGATGATGAACCAACTACAAGTGGCAGAACCTGTGGCCTGATTGATCCCAGTGTATGTCAAAGTCAAAAGGTTAGTTTTTCCATTGCGGTGATGATCCAACCCGAGTCTGGACCCGTCTGTCTTTTAGGCACTGAATTTCAGAAAAAAGTATGTTGGGAAATCCTGGTGGCTGGTTCTGAACAAGGTATTGAGGCTGGACAAGTTGGGCTTAGATTGATTACCAAAGGTGATAGACAAACAACTGTTGCAAAGGAGTGGAGTATCAGTGCCACAAGTATTGCAGATGGAAGGTTCGAATTTCTTCTTAATGTACTTAGCACAATTCTGCTATGTTGTAGTGCATGTACTTTCATTCTCTCTTTCATATAATTTATTTTGGACCTTTTTGTTTCCCATTCTGTTGTTTGCATGTCTCTGTTATGGTTGCATTGTGCTGTTATCATCAATACTTTGACAATAATTCACTTTCACCTGTGTCTTCTTATAAATGATTTGCAGGTGGCATATTGTGACAATGACAATTGATGCTGATCTAGGTGAGGCAACTTGTTTTCTGGATGGTGGTTTTGATGGCTACCAGTCTGGGTTACCATTGCGTGTGGGTAATAGCATTTGGGAGCAGGGGACAGACGTTTGGATTGGTGTTAGACCGCCTATAGACATGGACGCATTTGGGAGATCAGATAGTGAAGGAGTTGAGTCTAAGATGCATATCATGGATGTTTTCCTTTGGGGAAGGTGCTTAAGTGAAGATGAGATAGCTGCTCTTCATGCTGCTATTGGATCAGCTGATTTTAGTGCCATCGACTTTCCTGAAGATAATTGGCAGTGGGTGGATTCACCCTCTAGAGTACGTGCTTTTCAATACTTTTGTATTTTTGCTCAAATTTTGAAAAAAGCAGAACATAGTATTTTATGTCTAGCTGAAACTAATTACTGTGTAATGTGCTTTGTATAGATTGATGGGTGGGATAGTGATCCTGCGGATGTAGATCTATATGATAGAGATGACGTAGATTGGGATGGACAGTATTCAAGTGGGAGAAAAAGAAGGTCAGATCGAGATGGGGTTGTGATCGATGTGGATTCTTTTGCCAGGAGATATCGGAAGCCTAGGATGGAAACACAAGAAGAAATCAATCAACGGATGCTCTCAGTGGAACTGGCTGTCAAAGAAGCCCTCTGTGCAAGGGGAGAAAGACATTTCACCGATCAAGAGTTTCCTCCAAATGATCAGTCGTTATTTGTAGATCCCAAAAATCCCCCTGTGAAGCTGCAGGTGTGTTTTCTTGACTAGTTGATTGCTCTTAGATGTGTTTATTATCTTATGAATGCAAACCTTTTGGTTTTCAAACATAGGTTGTTTCTAAGTGGATGCGGCCTGCTGAAATTGTGAAAGAGAGCCGCATGGATTATGGTCCATGCTTGTTTTCTGGGGCTGCAAATCCTTCAGATGTTTGTCAGGTTTAGTCCCTTTGTAACATCTCATGTAAAGCTTTAGTTTGAATCATCTTCATTATTGTTAAGAGTTGCATCTCTTGAAGATTATTAGTTGATGCTTTGCTTGCTTTAATAAGTTGGTTAATTGTCTATGAAACAGGGCCGATTGGGTGATTGTTGGTTTTTGAGTGCTGTAGCTGTTTTAACAGAGGTTTCACGAATATCAGAAGTGATTATTACTCCGGAGTATAATGAGGAAGGAATCTACACCGTCCGCTTCTGTATTCAGGTAATTAGAACATAACATGGGCTTGTTTTTTGAAGAGTAAAAAGGGGGAGGAGGAATCAAACGCATTCTATGTGTCTGCTTTGGGTTGCTATCCTGGAGTGTGCTTTTCCAAATTATGTGCCTACAATTTATGATGGACAAAATTATGGCTTGTTTCATGTTCTGGACTTTTTCATAATGTAATGAAAAAATTTATCAACTTTCAGTAGCTGGAGGAGAGACCTTTAACTTAAGTTAGCTGAAAGCAACAAATGTCCTTATCAAACTCCTTGAAAAAACTATGTGGAAACTTTTCTTTTTAGAGCTCCTAGAATTTCAGTATAAGAGGAGAAAGTTCAAAAGCTATAATTTATTGTTGAGAATTTATTCAATGTCTATGCCCTTGGAATGGGAATTGTCTCTATTCCATAAAATTACTTTAGTTCCTATGATGGAAGAATGCCTTGTCAATTCTCTATCTAGGGCAGTCAGGTTAATTGCATTGAGAAGTTGAGCAATGCCAATGCCCAGCCTTCCACCATAGGAGCTGGGGTGTAACTCGGGCTTAATTTCATCTGGCTTGATTCTCTACTAGTCAGCTGTAGATCCATTTGGATGGATGTGCTCTTGGCTTTTCTTGACGAATGACCTTGCTATATTTCTTTCCAGATGGATGAGTTTTTGCTAGGTTGTGATTCCCACTTCCTTGACTCATGCAACTTACGATTGTGAATCATGAAATTCATTGTCGCTTTATGTCTTGCCATGAGAGATATCTGAAGTTTGTTAAAATAGTTTCTTTTAGTTATTTATGTGATTAGCATTTTTATAACTGCATATTGTCGTTTTCTTATCCTCTTTCTAGGGTGAGTGGGTCCCGGTTGTTGTGGATGATTGGATTCCATGTGAAGCACCTAGTAAACCTGCGTTTGCTACCAGCAGGAAGGGCAATGAGCTCTGGGTTTCTATATTGGAGAAGGCATATGCCAAATTGCATGGTTCTTTTGAGGCATTAGAAGGCGGGCTTGTTCAGGATGCTCTTGTGGACCTCACTGGTGGTGCTGGTGAGGAAATTGACATGAGGAGTGCCCAGGCCCAGATTGATCTTGCAAGTGGTAGACTGTGGTCTCAGTTGTTGCGCTTCAAACAAGAGGGGTTCCTACTTGGTGCTGGGAGTCCTTCGGGTTCAGACGTACACATTTCTTCCAGTGGCATTGTGCAAGGGCATGCTTACTCTTTACTGCAGGTATATTCACGATACTACTGATCTGATAATATCGATCATATACCAGCTTAAAAACTCTGATTAAGGTGATTGTTTCTTCTCTAATTAACTACTATTCAGGTGAGAGAAGTTGATGGCCATAAGCTTGTGCAAATTAGAAATCCATGGGCTAATGAAGTTGAGTGGAATGGGCCTTGGTCTGACTCATCCCCTGAGTGGACTGATAGGATGAAGCACAAGCTGAAGCACATTCCCCAGGTACTTATTTTGATTCTGCATTATATCAGAGGATTCTGCTGTGTTTTTACTTTGAATTTTTCTCTTTCCTATATAGGTTTTTGTCATAATTTAGATCATTTAAAATTGGACATAATCTTACCTTGTGGTTGGACTTCAGTGAAATATTTTGCTAATTGCCTGAATTTTGTACTTCTTGAACAGTCAAAAGATGGTATATTTTGGATGTCTTGGCAAGACTTTCAGATTCATTTCCGATCAATATATGTTTGTCGTATCTACCCTCCAGAGATGCGCTATTCTGTTCATGGACAATGGCGTGGTTACAGTGCTGGTGGCTGCCAAGATTATGAAACATGGAATCAAAATCCACAGTTCCGATTGAGAGCCATTGGATCAGATGCATCGTTACCAATTCATGTGTTCATAACCTTGACGCAAGTAAGCTTAGTAATAGGCCTTCTGTCAAGTTTGTATTTTATAGAAGCAATATTTTTCATTGGATCTTTTATGACTTTTTTCTTTTTTTTTTTTATAAAAAAAAAAAAAAATAGGGAGTGGGTTTCTCAAGAACCGCAGCTGGTTTCAGAAATTATCAATCCAGTCATGATTCAATGATGTTCTACATTGGGATGAGGATACTCAAAACCCGTGGCCGTCGTGCTGCTTACAACATATACCTACATGAATCAGTTGGTGGGACAGACTATGTCAATTCTAGAGAAATATCATGTGAAATGGTTCTGGACCCTGATCCAAAGGGTTACACGATAGTGCCTACAACTATACACCCTGGGGAAGAAGCACCATTTGTTCTTTCTGTTTTCACGAAAGCGTCAATATCTCTGGAAGTTTTATAGCATGAAGAAAATGGCTCTTCAGTTGGTTTTTTGTCCATTGGACCAGGAGCATATTTGCGGAATTTTTGAATTGCTTGGGTTGTTGTGGATCACGAAATCCTACAGGCAGGTTTTGTTGGACCTAGGTATACAAATCACTAGGGTAAGTTTCTGCCTGTCCAATGTAGTTTAGCTGTGGTTCACAAAAGAATCCAGCAAATTCCTTTTTTGATTGGTTCATTTAGATTCACAAGCACTTCCAATGGGAGCATTTTCCTCTTCCTTAATCTTAGGTCTTTTGCAGGTCATATGATGTGATTCTCTGCCACGAGGATATCCATGAGTTATCAATCCATTGAAGTAGTGCAACCTAATCTTCTTCATTCTTTCCGCAGGCTCTCACAGCTTTGAAAGATATGATTCCTGAATAAGCTGCAATGAGATTTCACAGACAAGAGGGATGATTGAATAGAAATCTGGACTCTGCTTCTGCATGGCATTGGAGAGGGTTCTCGGGGGGGTTTTCTGTACATAAGCAGGTATTGTAAGGGATATAGGATGTGTCATCATGTAAATGAGGGGGGTGGGGGAAAAAGAAAATTGAAAAAGCAATAGGAAAATAATTAGTAATGCCTAGTTTTAAGGGGGAATACAGAAAAAAAAAAAAGAAAAAAAAAGAAGCATTGTAGCTGGGAAAAAGGGTTCATAATTTCAGCTGCAGTTTTGAAAAGTGCTTTGTAATTGGAAAAGAAATTGTACAAATGTTTGTTGCAATATAATCCCCATTTCATATTGGTAGTAATAACTACAATCAGTCGGTTGTAGTAATTTTTTATTAATCATTTTAATTGTTTAAATTAAGGCATGGAGAGAAAGCAATTTGTGTGTTCAGTGTTTTACTAAACAGGGTTCAAAGATATTGACTCCCATGCAAACACTCAGTAAACTAAATCTCATGAAACAGAAACTCGCTAGAGTTATCGACAACCGTGGCTGTGATTGAAGTTGATGGCGGTCGGAGTTGGTGATCGAAAATAGGCCTTTAACAATAATAAACCAAAAATATTGGGTCAAACAAAAATGACTAAAATATGGCCAACTATGAGGCCTTAAATGAGATGATACTCCAACGTAAACTCCTGTTCCCGCGAGTTCGTTCAATTGTCTCGATGTTAAGAATAAATCAGTCAACTATACCTCATATGAGATGCTGCCAGATCATGTGTGGAGATGCGCATTCGAGGCACGTGCACTTACTGATGATCAAGAGACCAAATTGTATATTGCAATTGAAGGACAGTCCAGGTTGCGTCATCCACTACTTTGTTGGTTTTAACTATTATTTCCCAATTAGTTTCCTCAAAAAGATTTTTAAAATTAAATTATAATGAAAAAACAGCATGCATAGTGCAGGTTATAGGCTATAATATTTATTATATATGGTTCAACATCTAAATTATATGAGCCTTTGCCTTTGTTGCCAAAAACAACCGAAAACAAAAACTGAATTCTGCCCCATCTGACTGCATTGAATTCCAAATTAGTAGGCATAGAATATATATAATAATGCTACTTTTCACTCATTTCTTACAAGTTAATGTGAACAGGCACTAAGACCACACCACCATATTAAACGGTGTAAAATGAATGTGATAAATGAGTATAAATAGTAGCATTACTCAAAATATTGGATTCCGCGCTAACCCTTTTACCATTTACATTGGCAGGGGATCTAGGGTTGGATAGCTCAAATCCAAAATCTAAACCAGTTGTAAATGTACCCATGCATATGCAATGCACCTTCGGCAGCACCCGTGAGATGAAATAAATGTAAGGCATGCGCAGAAGTAGACAAAAAGAATCATTGAAGGACAAGGAACAAGTCCATGCCAAGAAAAAAAAGTAAGAAAATTATTTTGGGAAGTAAAACCGGCAGATCAATTTCTACAAAAGAAGAAGAAGAAGAAGAAGAAGAACAATATAAGACACAGACACTCTTCATCATTGATTTTCTTTCATTTTTTTCTTCTTCTTGCTTTTAACCTCACCGCCCCTTTTTCTGCTCTCCCTCCACTTCTCAACTAACCACAAAAATTAAATTCCCTGCCAGCCTCTGTATCCATTTAAATTTCTCATTCTGAATCACTATCCATACTTCCCATCGCCTTCAGTCCTCTGGGTCTCTGCATCACATTTTAGCCAAATCACGTACCCTTCTAGCAACTGTATGAATCTACCTATATCCCTAGATATGGTTGCTCAGAAAACACAGGAAAAAGTAAAAGAAAATCCATTTAAGTCAAAGCTCAAGCTGAGTGGACACAGTTTTTTCAAATCCCAAGTATCTGATACTCGATTTATTTCAATTTTCTTCTCTTTTCCCTACGTTTTCTCAGCAACCAAGACAGCATTAAGGGAATTATTTAACAAACACAACAAATCAACTGTATGAATTTACCTATATCTCTATATATGGTTGCTCAGAAAACACAGGTAAAAGTAAAAGAAAATTCATTTAAGTCAAAGCTCAAGCTAAGTGGACACAGTTATTTCAAATCCCCAAGTATCTAATACTCGATTGATTTCAATTTTCTTCTCTTTTCCAACATTTTCTCAGCAACTATAACAGCATTAAGGGAATCATTAATAAACCACTAGAAATCAATACCTTCTTTGAAGCCTTTTTCTCCCTCACTTCATACCTCTCTTGGCACAGATCCGACAGCCATGCACCGGGACTGACCAACTGCACGCAGAATACCGAAAAAAATAAAGGCATAAACACACAACCAAGTCCAAAAAACAAAAGCAAAAATTGTCTTCTGCCTAATTTACATATCAAAACAGAAAATTCCTCACAGGTATGATTAATAGACTTACGAGTAAGCTTCTTTGTATCAGCTTAGCCCTCTTCTTGGGCCTCTGAGGAAGCTTACACCCTTTCATAGCCATAAAATCCTCCTCCTTCTCTTTGCTAGATAGTGTAACAAAAAGCTTTGGCCAAACAAGCGGTTTATCCTCCTTTACATGCTCCATCAACACCTTCCCATTATCATCAAAGCCCAATGAACCCCTTGTTGTGTAATATCGATCTTCCTTTTCTGGTGATGCCATCAACGCCTTTCGATTATTCAAGGGCGAGTCAGAGTTCCTAAGGGACCAAAAACAAACAGAAAGTTTAGCAATTTCCTTCTCTAAATGACCAATTAGGTTTGGTGTAAAAGTCCTATAAGATTACACTGAGTCTTTTATATGATCGTAATAACAACCACTTCAACAACAACTGCATTATGATTCCTATTGTTGTATGTTTCTTTTCCTGCATTTTCTTAGCAACCAATCAGATATAAATCAAATCAATTTTTTTTTCTTTTCTTTTTTTTTCAATTGTTTTCTTCCATTTACAGCGGCACATCATTAGATCAAACTAAGCTAACATAGTAAAGTCAATCTAATCTATTAATAACAGCCAATTTAAGAAAGGGGATAACAAATCCTATGTTCTTCGTGTATCAAACCAAAACATGGCAGCCACTCCAACCACAAACCGTAATATGACTTCGAATTTGTCCCTTTTTTTTTCCTTCTTTTTTCCCCACCTTTTCCTAGCTATCAAATACAGACCGTAAAATCGCTTTCTAAGCCTTCCAAAGCTTGCAAATTTCTCAACCACCAATTAGTTTTGAAGAAAGTCGGTGAAAGACACAAACTTCATATTTACATTCTCACATTTTCGTCAGAAAAAAATTAAAATTTTCCTTCCTCTTTTCATCTGGGTTGTAGCTAATCTTACTTGTTGGGTCGATGGGCTTGCGGAGAAACCAAGTCTTTCTCGGGGGTGCCAACCACGCAGCGATCGACACGAGAAGTTATTTTCTTCTTCCCCAAACAGTCCGATTTGTTGGCTAAGCTTTGGTCTTTGACTTTCACACATCTAAGCCTCTTTCTGTTCCCCCATTGAAACCCAAAGTCAGTCTCTGTAGCTCTATTGTTGTTATGCCCTCTTTGAATCTTGGATTCCTTTTCCATTTCCCTGCAACAAAATATCATAACTTAGACAAATTAACCAATACCCAGTTGGGTTTTCTCTCGGAAACTGAGATATACTGCGAAATTGGAGGAACAAAAAAAAAAAACAAAAAAAGTGCGAGAAGATAGTGCCAATCTGTGGACGAGAAGTGGCTACTGACCTCAAGATCCGAGGACAACACAACGAGTTCAATGTAATTGGTCTCTAATCAGGCTGCATTTTCAAAGATAAAGCAAGACCAATTATTGAAATCATTAAGCATTCATATAAAGCAAATAACAGAGTAAAGGACGTTGTTAGGTTGCTGAGGAAGTCTGGGAAACAAAAATTAGAATCCAATCAGAATCGCCACTTTTCAGATTCAAATAACTCAATTTTGCTTCCGATAGTTCTTTCTCGGCAACCAAACAATCCATTACTGCACAGAGACAGAGAGAGACAGAGAGAGAGAGAGAGATTACAACTTACAAGGACGAGACTTCATTTAAAAAGACTTGTATATCTGAGAGGAAATCAAAAGAAGAAATTTCCAGAGAAAGTTAAGAGAATCCAAAAATCAGCGTTCTAAGATTTCTGGGTATGTGTTAGTTTTGATCTTTAAGGACCAAAGAAATCAAAATAAAAAGAAAAAAAAAATGGCCGCTTTTCTGTTATCTTCAACCAAACCACTCTCTCTCTCTCTCTGTTTTCTCTGTTCTGTTTCTTTTCACCCTACTTTGGCTTCTTTGTTGTTTGTGTATTTGTTACTCCTCAAAACTTGTAATCAAATCATATTCTGTATAGAAAATAGGTTGTCAGCAAAAACAAAAGAAAAAGAAAAGAAAAATAGGTTGGGAATGATCATGACCGTTGGACGTTGAATGGACGGTTGGATGAGTTTCCCTCCAACTGACCAGCATTATTACCCATTGGTGTGCTTGAAAGGGGTTGGAAGAGGATTTGCTTTTGAATTGGGGTCGCCTTTTAGGTCTTTATAAGAGCACGTGACAATGACTTAATGCACGTGACAATGCCCATCTCCTCAATAAAAGGACTGCGTCTGTAGTAAATATGTTCTATCTAATAATACCCTAATCCCCTACACCCCATTTGCAAAACTCATAAAAGCTTGCCATTAGACTCTTTATATTGCATGTATTTCCTCAATTCATGTGAGAGGACATCCGAACTCTATTTTGTTCAGATAACAACTCGTTATTTAAATAGTTATCTAAATAAATAAGGTTCGATTGCCTTTTCAAATGAATCATTGCATTTAATCCCCGTAAAAAAAGTTTCAGTTGTTGGTATTAAGCAATAACGGCCTTGTAATGGCGGAATGGTATCATCTCAATTCTCATGGATATAAGGCCGACTAATCCCCTGCCCCAAGTTCTTATTTGCAAAAGTTAAAAAAAGCTTTGTGTTGTGGATTGTGGGGCTTACACAAGGACCACCTTACAATGGCACAATGCTATCACCTCAAGGATTCGAATTGTAATGATACCAATAATGGTGCTTACTACAGAAAATCAAATTAAAGTAGAAATGACTAAGAGTAGATTATTATTATTGTTTTCTAATTAAAAAGGCAGGATGTGACAATCAAGTGACTATTTTATCCACTCGTGATCATAGTAGTACCTATGGCTAAGAACTGTAAATGAGGAGTTTAAACGGCATGAACTACAAGTATTCTCTCAATTAATTCAATTGAGCCATAGTTTGACTTAGTTTCATTAAAACGTCAGTGAGACTCATGATATAGATTTTCATTACGAGATTCAAACGCATGCCCTAATGTGTGTATTTAACCACTTTTCTTTCTTTGACATGTGCTCATCAATCATCAGACACTTGAAGCAGAAGTTCAACTTGGCCCAAAGCTGAAAAATGCAAGCAGAATGGGACCAGCCCATGCTCATTCCAAGCATTGATTGGGAATCAAATGGATTTTGAACTTGGGGCCTCCTAGTGGGCATTTTTGTAAGTTAAGTTTACATGCAGCCTGATCGAATTCCAGCCCATTTAAAAGAGTTGGATAATTGAATTGAAATTAGACTTGGGTGGTTCCAGCCAGGTGAGCTAATCCATGACCATTTGATTTATTAAAGGTATCATATAGCCAGCCCAAAGTAGTAACTTCAAAGTATATATATATATATATATATGTACAAAGTTTTCTTCCAAACTGAGTTGGAAGAATTTTCTTCAACCTAGCTTGGAGGAAAATTTGTCCTATATCTAGCTAGGCTTTGCTGGCTCTCTTTTGGATCATTTAGCTATATATATATATATATATCTTTTGTTTTAAAGTCGTTTGGTACAGAACACTAGAACAGTGTAGTAGTAGTGCTTTCCTAATCCTAGCCCAGCCTGATTCATTCAAATTCACATGAATAGAACTGAAAAATGGACAGATATTGTCCAAATAGACTCTGCTGATTGCTTGAGTTGTGAACAGAGAGAGCCCTTTGGGTTTGGAATAATTGGGATGGTCGGTCATACTTTTATCTCTATTGCTTTTTGTGTGGCCTCCAGTCCATGGTGTAATATAAGCAATTTCTTGAAAGCAGGGGACACCATTTGCACAGAAGAATGAAAAGCATATGGATATGATATGCCCTACTTGTACACGCAATATGCACCAACCCTTTAACTGTGCTTGTGAGAAATGGCTGTCATTTCTCACATAATTACTTTCAATATATATTTGCAAATGACAGTGATCACGTCGAGTCACTAACCTAGCTATATATGTGGCAATAATTACCGCGTTAACGATGCCAATCACGTGAAATTTATCATAAATTGACATGGCTAGTGTGATAATTAGAACCACATGCATCAGTTAGTGATTGACGTGATAATTAAGTAAAATATAAACTCTCAAGTCAAATTATAATAAAAATGTGCAAAATAGACAATTCATAATTGCCATTAAATTAAGTTATGCCTTGCTGATCTCCACCATTAACTGGATTAATTTAAATAACAAAGGGTTGATTCTATTATTATTATTATTATTTTCTTATCAAAACATTTGATTGATTTCATCCTCTAAAACTTCTTAAACACAGCCTGTCATGCAATAATTGGATCTTAAAAGAATTATGAGGAGAACAAAGAAGCATCAACCGATTGATTAATCAACAAGTTATCTTCCTTTCTCCGGTGCTTAGAAACGTTTCCAAGTATCCAAAAATGTAATAAATAGACCTGGAGTTGGCCCCATTTCACACCTCATATCTCTTGACTAGGAGATAGTCATGGGAGAGGCTGTGAAGATTTGTCAACTTGGTTATAATTCCAATTGGATGTAGACTATGCACCTACTTGTTTCTTTCACAATTTAGGTAGCCTTTATAACAGCTCAAAAAAAAATCATAATAATAAAAATAAAGTGGCACGTAACCCTCCAAGCCATTAATTAGGAGTAACCCAGTATAATTAGTTGTCTAAATTATATACAATCTGAATAGTTCCACAAAGAAAGGGTGCAGAGCTTATTAGCCTTAGCCCCAAGTTGCGCCTTGGAGTGCAGAGTACACTAACCCGAAACAACCAAAGGCTAAGTGCTGCTCATCCGAGCAACGAAGTTAATTATTTCCGTTTCATTTGTATTCTATATGAAATCCCAACTCATAGTTTCTTGATTTAGTAGTTAATGACAATTTAGAGACTAGAGTGGCATTAACCAAATAAGAACAATTTGTTTTGGTCAAAGACTAACAATTGACAGTGAAATTTGCCAACCCCTAGTGCTTCTTTTGTTTTTTGTACTTGCCAGCTTATGGTATTTCCAACCTAGCTAGCTAATATTCTTATGTGGAAGGCAAAAAGAATTATTGGCTCTGTGTTCACCAAACACGCCACTAATCACTGAGATAGAAAAAAAAAAATTGCAATTAAGCAGTGTAGGTTTCAAATGCTTGGTAGTTAGTCACTTTCACAAGGCATGAGCACTCTTATTTAATGAACAAGACATGTGGTTAGCAACTTTGACTCTTGCTCTCTAATTTGATATCTTTGTTAATTGTTATATATATGTCCCTTCAAGCTGAAGAGGATTGCATTGAAGAAGATTTTGCAATATTTGAAGAAGCCTTTCCTAACTCGTCTTTCCATGTAAATTTTGCAGATAAATGTTATTAACTATATTTTTATCTTATTTTATTGATATTGTACTTTCGTTTCGCCCCCGAAATGGAGTTTATATATATATATATTTATATATTTCTGAAGAAAATTTAAGATGATGAAAAGGCATGATTCTTAAGTTTTTAAAATTGAAGACACTTTTTTCTCACAATAACAATTTAAAATATAGAAGACTTCTCAAATTTTTACTCCACCAACAAGAACTAATTATCACACTTATATCATATCTTAATAACATTTCAAAAAATTTTTATTTTTATTTTTAAAAAACACCTTTTTAAAACAATTATCAAACATATATATTCGAGCTAAATTTAAAAATTTCCAATATTGACCTATTAAATCAAATCAAATGGGGCTGCATTTCAAGTTTGAAATCTGACTTTTCATTTGGACATTGAGAAAATGACAATAATAATAACGATTATAACCGTTGGCAATTATTTTAGGGGCGTAATTGATGAAAATCATGAAATCATGGCCCCCATGTTCATTCTGGCTGGCACAAACAGTTCAACAAACCTGGAAAGCTCAACATCCATTCACACCCCAAGTCCCACCTAAAAACAAACCCAAATAACAAATCATCACGTCTCCTTTTCCTACCAAACAAGAAACCAAAATCATTTCCACCAATTGGTAAATTATTCACAAGCATGAATGAGAATTTGGTTCACATCGTGTCGAAATATAAATATAAGATTAGATATAACAATCATAATTAAACTGGTCAAATCTTCAAATCTTAACCCGTTAATTTTGTATTAAGTTCATGTCAAATTTGTTGGTTTTGTTAAAAACTATCGATCATAATGGTGAGTGTTGAAATCAAATCATCTCTCAAGGCGTGATTATAAGAATGTATAAATCAATCTTAACTTAGTTTATTTGATTAAATAAGTTAAACCCTTCTGTTCTAATATGTCAATTTTACATTAAATTAGGGTCTTATTCACAGAAAAAAGAGAGATTAAATAAGATTAAACTAATAATTAGAAGTAGGAAATACTCCATTCAGAAATGCCAAAACAGTGGTTAAGAGGACAGCAGAAGATGGGGACCCTCAATGCCATTTTTGACAGCTGTATGACAACAATTGTGGAGCCACTCTGTACAGTGTTTACCCCCAACGTTCACATTCTCTCTCTCACTCTCTCTCTCTGTGTTTTTCTTTGGTTTATAAATACCCACAGCCACTACCAAAGGCTTACATTGCCTCCCTACAACTCCTTCTGTTGCCAAAAGAGAACCCATCTTCAAAGAGGGAATTTTGGAGCTCCTTTCTCTCTCTAGGAACCAAAAGAAGCATCTTTCACCTAGCATTCAGAGAAATGGAGGCAATGAAGTTGAAGGTCTTTGTAGCACTGTTGATGGTGGCGTTGATGGCCATCTCTTCTGTGCAAAAAGCTGCTGCTGCTGATGCTCCAGCTCCAAGCCCAACATCTGAAGCTGCCATCTTTGTGCCCACTTTCCTTGCGTCTCTTGCAGCTCTGGCTTTTGGGTTGTTCTTCTGAGCTATAGTGGTCAACTCCAATGACCCACATAGATAGACAGCGTTATGGTTCATTTCTCTTTCAACCCATTTATCTTCTTCTCCATACTCACATGTCTTTGAGCTTTTCATGACTATGGGAGAGAGAAGGGAAATGGGTTGGGATTTTTTTTCATTATTTTCGGGAGGTTCTGGTTAATTTAATTGTTGTTGATTTTGATCATGTTATGTTGGTATTTGTTTGGTTGTGATTGATGTGTCTTTCTTTTTGGACTGTAATATAATTTTATTTAATCGTGTATTTTTTTTATACTGGTTAGATTTAGGATAATAAGGAGATCACGGGGATAAATGGTATGATTTGTGGTGGGGATGGTTGATATTGGTCTGCTTCTTGTACTCCTTCATTATCTCCTCTCATTTGTATCTGTGATCCATTTGATGTAATAAAATTCTATTCTTGTACATTACATTTCTGCAAACTTTTAAGCTGTTATTGCGTTAATAATTACATTATTGGATTGTTGCCTTGGTGGAGGGTTTGATAGGGACTCATGAGGTGAAAAAAAAAAAAAGANGACAAGAGTTTGTTATGAACTGTAGCTGGGCAGAACCTAATGGAATTTTGTGTGGCTATGATGATGGACAGTAGCTGTGGGGCCTAAATTTTGCTGGCATTGATGGGGCATAGCCAGAGACATGTGAATTCAGAATTCAAAAAAGAGGGTTCTTAGTGGGGTCTAAAGGCAAACTTTTGAATAACAAAGCAGGAAGTACATCATCTGAAGCGTTAAAAAAGATGTGTAGTTGGTCTGGTTTTGTTGGCCTTGATGCCCTAAGTTTTGCTGGCATCGATGGCATAGCCAGAGGCATGTGAATTCAGAATTCAAAAGAGTGGATTCTAAGTGGAGTCTAAAAGCAAACTTTTGAATGACAAAGCAAGCATTAAAAAAGATGTGGAATTGGTAAGATTTGTTTCTGAAGTTGTGGAAGAGTCACATTTTTTTCTGGCCATTGAGTTTGTGTGAAATGGAAAGTGAACTTTGTGGCTTATGTATAATAATTTGGATGAGTTTTAACCAGTACAAACTTCAGTGGGGTTTGAATCTCTCAAGTCTAATTTTAGTTCTAGGATGCTTCCAAGTAGCCATGGCTGTCTTAATTTGGATGGCCCCAGATGAAATTTCGAAATGGGCCAGGTCTATACTTTGTCTATTTTCTAGCTTCTTATGAGGAATTAATTACGACTCAAAATTGTGGTTGTGAATAGTGATGAAACCTAACCACATGGGAAGATATTCTTTGAGGAATGGACATGGAGAGAACTGATTCCTATTTCAGGGTGATGGCAACTTTTGAGTGTTCAATTGTAACAAAGCTCCCAATGTTCAGTCCTAAGCTTTTTGTTTCTCAAATTCTCAACAAGCGTAGGCAACCAAATACGCAATTAGATGCAACAAACCAAAATGCATTCGCTCCATTTCACTTGAAATGGAAAGGATACTAATGCAAAAAGAGTACTACAATTTCTGTGCGATATATATATTCTCAATTTAAGTAATTGGCTTAAGTACAAATTCTAACATGCAAAAACTGATTTAAAGAATTCGTCTAGAGAAGGAAGAATTTGATCACTTCCTTGGGAAATGTCCAAGAAAATCAGATGTGAACCTGTGGACAGACTTGCACATGCTTGCTGGGGTCCGAGCAGGTTGGGGGACCATATGGAGATAACGTGTGTTCAAAGACAACCAATCCCTTCGGTTTAAGCTCTCAAATTCTCACTTATTGCCTTCATTGCGGAAGCCTGGGCTAATTTGATTCTTCTTCTTCTTCTTCTTCTTCTTCTTTTTATCTTTTTTACCACCCACCACATGTATGAAACAAAGAAGATACTTTCCCTTTTCTAGGTTGCTTTTTGTGGTGGTCTAAAATTGAGTGAACTAGAGAGAGAGGGCAAATGAGAAAGATCTTAAATTTGGCCGATGGCAGATCATACCATATGCTTTGCACATGGGGTCTAAGACAGAACAACATACATAATCATCCACAAGAGTGGTTTGATTGGGTTCGGCTTTGTCTTTACACCAAGGCTCTCAATGGATGGGGTCCCAGCAATTAGTGCCAAACATGTTACTTTGCTTCATTTTTTGTTTTTATATTATTAATTATAAATTGTTCCATGGAGCTAAGGTCCAAAATATGGAAGAAATAGGTGTTTCCAAACTCTACAACCCATTCAATTCCATTCTGCATTATCCCTCTTTCATGGGCACATATCTTTTCCGTTAAGGAATGGAAAACCTTTCTCTTTGAACTTATAACATTATCATTGTGAACATGGAAATTATTTTTCAATAGTTCTCATCATATTCTTTATTGGGTAAAGTCCACATTTCTCCCTCAAACTACCACCCAATTGACAATGTCCCCTTCAAACTTTTAATTGTGACAATGTCCCCCTAAAACTACCAAAATATTGTCAATGTTCCTCCTAAGGCTAGCAAAAAGATAAAAATGACCTTATACATTTCTCAATAAGACAAAAATACCCCTATAAGATAAATAAAAAAATAAAAAAATTATTTTTTAAACGAAAATTTTTATTTTCTTACACGAAAATTGTTATTTTTTTTTTAAACAGAAAATTTTATTTAAAAAAGTTATAAAACAAAAAAAAATTAATTAATTTTTTTTCTTATACGAAGGATTTTTTTTTTTTTAGTTTTATGTTTTTTCTAGAAGTTTTAGTTTTTATTTTTATTTTACTAAGGGCAGTTTTGTCATTGGGGGAATATTGCCAATTTTTGGTAGTTTTGTGGTGGGGGGGGGGGAGGCATTGTTACAATTGAAAATTTGGGAGGAACATTGTCAATTTTGTTGTAGTTTGAGGAGGGTATGTGGACTTTCCTTTTTTTTTTTTTTTTTTTTGACATGTCCACAAAAGAGGGAGGAAGGAGGAATCGAACTAGTAACTTCCACTTCATGAGGCGTGGTTCCAACTGATTGAGCTACCTCTTGAAGACGACTCTCCCTTCTTTATTTGATGGGAGAAGTTAGAAATTTTAATTGGTATACAAAAATTGACAATCGAAAACCTACCATTTTTTTTCTTCTTATCATTTCCTTTTATAACCCGTTCATAATAAGTAATTTCTACCGTCGATCATGAAAATCACATATATGGTAACCCTACCTATACTCTCCTAATGCTGGGAACTTCGGCTGGTGCTTTGAGGCAAGTCATTTCAACTTTCCAGTGCTCAAAGAGTCAAAGGTGCGTAGGTATGCTCCATGATTTAGATTAAGATTGCCCTATTGCATTTGGCCAACCTCACTTGAGGCTTTTTAAACCGCCATGCTCGGACAGTTGCCCGAACAACCTCTCACATGAGATTACCCATTTCAGTATAATTAAAATATTCTTATTGCACGGGATCCCGGTCCACTACATACAAACAATATAGATGGTGGCATATTACAAACCATTCATGAAGAGTAAGAGTGGTGGGGAAAAATACCACAACTTGAAATGAACTAATCATGTAATTTGAGTAAATGTCAGCTGTCCTACAATTTTCATATACATTCTCGACACCTGTCAGACCTAACTATTTCTACTCAAGACTGTTCAATTGCTTTCTGGGAATTCAAAACTGCGGATCAATGGACCAAAATTACATATACAGATTACATGCTATAATTATTATACATGTGGATAGAGAAAACTAACCAGACTACAGCACAGCCTATTCAACGCTCATTTTCGCATTCATCTTCCAATAAAATATCCACCAAGAAACCAGCCTAATTAATTTCCTAATGTGCTAATGTTTAACCTACACATAGTGACTTCTCTAGCTGCCGAGACAGGTCTTTATCAGCAAAATGAAGTAGCCTTCTTAGTCTCAAAACCATGTCGCAGTGGAAAGGCAATGCGGTTCGTCGCTCCAAGTATGCGGGGCTAACAGTCATCCATGATAGCGCATGAAGCTCTGCTGCAACAGACTCAAGAACTAAATGGGTCTCGATTTCGAAGTCTTTAGCCTCCGAGCTTAAACTCCTACCTCCCTGTTTATTAACACCTCGAACAATCTTGTCTTGGATAATGCTAGTGCCTCCATAATAATCAATAAGACTGACAGAAAGTACCGAAGGCCATTCTTCTTTCATGCTGCTTCTGCAGTCTTTCCTCATGGAAGGAACAGCCTTTGAAACCACAAAGCCAGTGGAAAGTGGAATTGCAGAACCCTTGCTGTGAAGGAGATGGGCCAAAGGAGGTGATTCGGCAGTGAGGCATGTTGGGAGCTGAAGAGGTGTTGCAGGGAGAAAGCGCATGCTGGGTGATGGGATCAAAAGGTATGAAGCAGACATAGAACCAAGAGACTTCACAGGGGTGAACCCTTCAAGATAGCCAGACGGTCCCATAACACTGCCACCTTGGGTGCCTCCTGCACAATGTTTACCGTCAATAATGAAATTGAACAACTTTTTGTGCAGTACTCAACTGCAAGTCAAGCTCTGCACGCTATTTAAAGTGGCGGATAAGATCATGAGTTCAAATCCTGTGGAGTGTGTGAGTGATTTACCAACAGAGAGAGAGAAGGAAGAAATTATAATACTTAGCTAGGTAAATAAATGGCAAACAGAAATACAGTACAAATCACGGATACAAGATAAACCAATAAGGTTATCAGAGTAGCACACAGAAAATTTTCAGGCATAAGACCAAGATCCAATTTTTCAGCGGTCCACATGACTTGGTGCATATTACTTTGCTTTACGGTGAGATGAACAAATCTAAGGGATACGAGGAATGGAAGTAAAGGAGAGGGTGACAGCTTACCAGGAGAGAGTGAATCTGCTTGAAAAACTAGTTGTAAAGAATGGTCAACTGAAATTGCAACAAAACTGATGCTCTGCACCCACTGAAGCAAGCCCCTTGAGCTGTCAACCACTGTATGCGCACCTATAAGCTGCTTTCTTGCAGCAGGTTGTCCTAACCCACCTTTTATATAGCCAGAAGCCTTTGTGTGAGGGCTATACAAAGGACTAGGTGACGAAGGTAGGCCTCTCTCTTGAATCAAACCCATCTCCTGTTGCTGTAAGGATGTACCATTGCTGCTTGCAGGAATTCCATCACGCACAGATCGTCGCAGTTGCAGGGGCCATTTTTTCACCTCAGACCCCCCAACTGAATTAATGGCTTTCTGCCACTCTGTTTACAATCCAAATGACAAAACAAAAGAATATAATGTCAATCCTAAAATGAGAAACAGATATAAAAAGGTAAATTAAAATTTACTACCCTGTTGAAAATGCTTTCAACATATGACCAAGTAGATTTAATTTGGAATGGCTGTAAAATCAAATAATAAAGAACAGGATAAACAAGGAAAAATCCAGAGGGTGGAAATTTCATCATTTTAAAAAAGAGTGTAATATTGTTGGTTTAATCAACAATACACAACTGTAAGCCAGCTACTACTAACTATTTAACTGCAAAGCAGAGCATATGAAACAAATCAAAAACAGAAATGGGTAGGAATTTTCCCAACACTAAACATAGAAAATTTGGAGGACTAGAAACATAACATGATGGAAGAAACTCATATACCTAGGTATTCAAGTTCAAAGAAACTTCCGATGCGTGTGATCACGAAATCTCTAGGCTTGGTACTACCATTATCAGAAGAAGAGCATGCCTGAAGTATCTGACAGCCTTGCTGTAGAACTTGAACGAAAAGGCATTGCAGGCCCTTTGTGTCCTGCCTGCTGCTGATTCCACCAAAGGGGAATACATGGCTGTCAAGCAGTTCTCCCCTTGAATCTGTCCAGATGCATACTAGCCAACGCCAATCCTCTGTCCATCCATAACAACAATGTAGGCTCGGAAAAGACTTTGGATGGCTAGATCCAAAGGCATCAGTTTCCGATCCATCAAGTTGAGAGCATGATCCAGCATCTCCACCTCCTGCTGAACTTGCGCCCTGCATAAAGGCTCCACCACTATCATCAGACAATGGCTTTGAAGATTCTGATAATATATTACCAGAAATCGCAGGTGAAACTCCATGCTCTACAGAACCAGGTTCTGCAAGAATAAAGAGAGGTTCAAACAAGTAACGAATTTCATCTGGAAGGTTATAATCCCCAGGTCTAGTTGGTTCACAACTTAAACCTCCCGTTCTTGTTGTTTGCCAAGAATTATCCCACGCACCGGACCTCAGGCTAGCATCGATTTCTCCCTCTCTTGGAAGGGAATGCCCAGTAATTCGAGGGCCCACACAGTCCTTCCACATCCCCGAAATAGGAGACATTTGTGTCAGGACTGAGGAAGATCTACTAGATAATGATGACGATTGGATTATATCATTAGAGGATCCTCGTGAAATTCGGCGGGCCTTGTTGTAAACAGTGAAGGCAGTTTCCTTAAGAATTACGAGCTCATTAAGTGGTGGACTTGTAACTCTAAAAATGGCATCAACTGTTACAATATGTAGTACTAATTTAGGAATATTAAACCCTGAAAGTACTAAAACATTTGACATTGTTGCTTCATCCACGGCTGCTGAGCAGCTTAAAGCTTTCCCAACTTGGCTGTGCAATATTGATCTTCTCTCTCTATCTGATTGGAGAATGACTGATCCAACAGCAACAGAAGATTCGACGACTGTTTGTAGAACTGCAATAGGCTCAGGGAAGGGGCAGACCACATACAAAACCTGCATATTAGGCACCAGTAAAGTAGGTAACTGATTGGCCACAGTAAAATAATACTGAAACACCATGCACAGTGCAAAAAAATACTTCAACATGTAAATGGACACCCCCCCCTAAAAAAGGCCTGCCTGGGAAGCATTACATGCAGATCTTGACCAATTCTAAGGAACTAGATTGTTGAAGGTTCTATCAGTCTAAGGGTGTAATTCCCTCACTTACGAGAGATCAAAATGCTTCCAGGATCATTTGTTGGGAAGAGAAAATGACAAAATTGTGATACTTCTTTCAGAAAAGTGAAGTCATCAACTAAGTCAAGAAATAAGAACTAGATCAAACATAACATCATAAGATATGAACTGAACAACCTTAGAGAAGTCAGACAGTGGAACTTTAGCTTCTAGATTCAATGTAATAAGGAACTATGAGAGAGTATATAGGTGGTCCGGATTACTGAAAATTAATATAAAAGGCCACATTTGTAAAAATGTTCTTGATCAGAAATAATAGTTAACAAAGCACATAGTAAGCCTGATAACATGTTACGCCTCAGATCAAATGAAATGCTTAGTTTCAACTAAATATTGAGAGAAAAATGGCTAAAATAGCATCCCAAGAATTAGCATGATACATCACCATAACCTATATTCCCATCCCCCATGATCAGTAACAACTAAGAAATTAAACCGTTTCAATCAACAAAATGAATGCAAATAGTGCTTCCACTTACCATACAAGGACCACTGCTTCCTTCTTTTGGGTTTGTGGACAAGAATGGACCAAGTTTCAAGCCTTTTAGAACCTTTGAAAGTGTCTTAAGATAGCTCATCAAGTCCCAACCATTGGAAAGAGAGAGAAAATAATCACTTATTGAGCCCACAAGAGAAGCGTTACTGCTTTCCATCTTCATTGATTGAGGACAATCAAGTAGAACAAAACCCGAAGAAGACCATTTTCCAGAATCTATTTCCATTTGGTTCCCCAAACTTTGTGGTGAATGACTACCTAGTTTACATGTCTCATAGACTGAGAGAAGAACAAAAATGAAGTAAGAATTTAGGAACAAATTCATGATTTTCTTCTCTTTTCAGAAAGAAAACTAAGATTAAACTACTATCAATAAGATGGAGAGCATATAAGTAGTCTCAATGAAAGCACTCAAAGATTAAAAAGGCATTTGGTATAACAAGGATTTCATATGATGGAACTCAAATTCCACATATGCTTTACATTTTACGTAACCCGAACATTGCAAAAATTGAAATATTGGGAGAGCATTGCAATTAGGGTGGTAGATAGAGGGGGCAAGTGTAGTTTAGGGTTTATATTAGTCAAGGAGAATGCTGTTTTCAATAAAAGTAGCACTGAAAACAGAGGTAGATATATTATCATCACTAATAATCCATATCTGGTTGGCTCATCAGTACTAGGATAAAATAAAAAACCTTTTTTCAGCAGTAACAACATTCAAATAGCAATAAAAATTCAGGTGTCTCTGCATATAAGAGTTAAGCAACAGCCAATTCATTTGGATTTAAAGAAAAAAAACATGACCCACTCACCAGTTCCTAGTTGCTGGAAAAAATCAGCAGCAGCAGAAGTAAGTGGATCAATGTCTGGACATATAACATTGTAAGTAATCTGCAACCATTAATGAATTTGATTTACATATCAAAAAAAAAAAAAACAAAGTCAGAGCAATTAAATGGAAAGCAATTTCTCAAATTCCTTCAAATTTACAGAAATGTACAGTAAACAAAATGGGGCATCACCGATATGTGTTGCAACTGAAGTTTAACTTACAGGTTTCTGTAAAGCATATGGCTCAAGAGGAGCCTTCTCCCAGAGTTGTAGGGAGCTCGCAGATGTCTTAAGCCAATCATCCTGGTAACTATAACAAAAATCATAATTGGCATGAATCTCCATACATTATAACAGTCAACATAACAACTAGAAGCAGCCTATGTTATTCTACCATCACTATAGAACACACATAATGCACAAAGCAAAAACTCATTATTTGAAGCATCCAAAGACACCCAAATCCACCACAAACATCTTTAGCAAAAATATGACTACAACTGCCTAGCAATATGTTCTTTCAGCCATTTAAGTAATCCTAACCTTGCAGGAGATAAAGAGCCAACTTCATGGATCACTACAAAATTGCTACTTTGGGAAGATATCATTTACAGACCTTTTTGTTTCCAATCTTGCGATTGCTAAAGAACACCATATAACTTATAAGATATTTTATCTTTCCAACAAAATAAGAATATTACTTTTTCTTTTTCCTCGTAGTATGGTTTTTCTATTAGTCTGATTCTCTTTCTTTGTTGAAATAAGGGACTAAGGCACAATGTTGGTTAACTTGGTTCTCTAATGAATTGTGATAAAACAATTCTACGAGTCTGAGGAAAAAATTTACAATTTTATTTAGAATGAGTCTTTGTTTCCGTCTTCAACAAGACATAATAAGCCTCTAATTGGTTATAAATGAGCCCAATTCACACCTCTTCAGAAGTTGAAATTAACTTGGGAATAGAATAGGTGAATTATGCATGCTCATAGGAAATAAGGCTTTTCACTAAACAAAATGTTATTGGTAAATAATTTGATTTTCCAGAAGTCAATATAAAAAATTGTTTAAGGTATCATACCCAACAAGTATAGCAGGCAACGGAAGAACAAAAAGTGTAGGTCTTAGCCGTGTGCATAGTTGTTGCTCTGACTCTGAACTAAAGATTTCTTGGTTAGATCTCCTTTGGCATGTCTCATCTGCTTTAGCTCCATCCATGCCACTAGACACTGCATCAATGGTCAAACTGTTTGTAACTAAAAGTTCAATAATCTCATGATGTCTATACAAGCATAATTACCAGCAGAAGACTGAGATGGGCTCATTGGTTCTCCAACAGATAGCGTTACAGTATTCGAAGACTCTCTACATTCACTTATAGAGGACTCGGCAGAAAATCCATCACCTGCGCTTCCAGCATCACCTGACTGATTGCGACCTTTGCACCAATCAGTGACAGACAATGGCCCGTCCAAATTGCCAAATGCAGATTTTAAGGCTGTCTTTATGTCAGACTGCAACAAACTAATCACTGATGAAGCGTGAACCTGGATAAACAAGATATCCTCTACATAAGGGTCATTGCATGAAAATCCACAGGTATATTACACTCCCACATCTTACTATGCCTGTTTCGTCTACAACCGCCAGAAAAAACAGATGGTACATCAACTAATCAACAGTTAACCAAAAAATCGAACTAACAGCAATAGCATCTTAATCACAATTCCGAAGTTCCCCAAGCCCAACGAGAAGGCTGCTTTCCAAAGGAACAAGTATAAACAAGGAAACATTATCTATTGTATTACCTAAAACTTGAAAATGTATCCTGCTACAAAGCTTTTGACACTGTGCTACTCAAAGTATGAGTGCCAATGCACGAATAAATTGTACTAAATGGCATAACCAAATAAAATGTACATTCATTTAAAGAGATTAGAAAGGTACTGACTGCAACAATAACAATCAAGTTGATTTTTTAACAACAAATAGTATCTCACATTGTAAAGTCCCTAGCTTGTAATAGAAAATCTCTACGTAGTTGAGTGATAATCATTTATCATATAGCCTGTCATTACTGACTCTTTAGATGCACTATAAGCAACAATCCTTATGTAATATGACATCAAAATATAATCAAGACCAACTCCAATCAATTTATTCTCAGATAAAAATCTATTTCCCACATTCTTAGTCACATAGTTCAATTAGAAGCTACTACATTTGGTTTGATAGTGACATATAAATGAGATCAGAAGCAACATTATCTCAGCACAAGACTTACATATCAGCTGTACAGTACAAAACCAAAAACAAAAGGTTTACCTATTAACATCAAAACCATTCCAGTGACATAAAATGAAAGCTTACATCAGCAGAAAGTGGATCCACCAACTCCACGCCAGCAATGTCTAGGGAATGACAAGAAGCCAAAGTCCCTCCACAACCTGCATGAACCATAAAAGGCCCACAAGAAAATCCCCGCTTCCACTGCTCTTGTAATGCAAGCCAACCATAAGGACCATCCCCACAATCTCCGTCTAGAGTGAGATCAACAGAGGAAGTAGCTTGTTGGACAAGTAATGCCATTCCATCAAGAAGCTCCTGAAGTGGTTGCATTTGCCCAAAAGAAAGGATACCTTCCTCATTGAATGTATTGTGAGGCAAGGATGGGCTAACTTCCATATTTGGTGAATTTGAGGGCTTTGGAACTTTCGGAACTCCAACAGAGCGCCAAACCCCAACAGGTGCATTAAGGTGCCCATCTAGCACTCCATCAATATCACCAGCTATTCTAACTGGTATAGATTCTTTCTTTTTAACCTCATATTTGCCAGATATATTGTCCGTCATGGTACTTTGTTCACTAGGCAGCTGATTCAAAACAGTACTTACACTTGACCTACTCAAACCAATAGGCATAAGGCTACTCGAAGATAATAGTGTGTGTCTTATCCTGCACATGGAGGCCTGGAACATAAGGCATTCAACTTCAGTAGCAAGCACAGTCTTCATAGACAGAAGGAAATGTGCTAGTTCAAGGTTGCCTTCAGTGAATTTCCTCACAGAAGATTTAACAGCATTTGTAGAGTTGAGATTGGAGAATGGAGATGGTGCCACCCCCTCAGACGTAGCAATACTATTATTACCTGCAAATGATCTTTTCTCATGTTGCTCTTTCCCACTCTCCACATGAGTGTAATATTTCTTTGAGTGGATGACAGCAGTCGCATCATTTCTTCCAGGACATGGCTTTGAGTTCAAGGTCATGCTAGTTTTCTCATCTGATCCATCAAAGCAAGGAGAGAAGGGTGGTGTTGCACCATATATGTAACTGTTTGGGCTTGAATTGGAGCTCTCCACTTTTCGAGATTTAGGAAAATACGGGCTTCTGAAAATCGATGAGGAAAACTCACTTGTAGGGGTGTCCACAGCTCCATATTCAGTAGCAAATGTCATTAGTGCTTCAGCTTTTATTATATGATCAAACTCACATGTAGAATATGCCGGAGTGTGGTTCACCAGATCTGATGACAGACTGCTATTTGTCACTTCTTGATTTTTGCTGAGACACTCCTCTTGGGCTACTGGAGGAGGCGGATCAAAACTATCGAAAGATGAAAAACCCACAGGCAATAGCATCTGATCAGAAATATCTGTCATCCCCACTGGACTGCAACGTACATCTCCACCATCTGGTGCAGAAAATATGAGTGCCTGTGATTCTGCAGTTCCTGGGGGCTTCACAAAACAAAGGATCATCATGAGATTCAATGGAAGTCCAAATCATTTCACCAGAAAAGCATTTCAAAACAAAGGGGGGGGGGGNAGCGGGGAGAGCTTAGGGGATGGAACCATCTTTGAGCATTATGGTATACACACAAAGCAACTGAACTAATGACAATACAGATAAAACATGGCATGTTTTGACTAGCTTACACTTTTGCTTTCTAGAGTGGTTGACATGGAAAGCTACTTAAAACACGTCATATTAGCCACTGAGACATGAGTGTGATAAATGAGTGTGAAGAGTAGCATTACTCTTAGGTTAAATATTTCTCCTAGTGCAAAGGCTCATGTTAGCAAACCTTATATTTTCTTCAAGTGTTCTATAACGAAACCTTTATAATATTTTAATTTTAGACATCTTGCCAATCAAATACAGCCTTATTTTTTCTCCTCTTCTTCATTTTTGGGTTTTTCGTTCTTAATGCTTCAATTTGTAAAAAGTTGGATGAATAAAGGTTATGCAAAAGATAAATTGCAGATTGTCAATAACTTGGAATTTTATTGTTCCCTCCCTTGCTTCAAGAAAATTTAAAAATAAAAAATTGTATATCGTTAGGCTATACATGGAAAAGGAAGAGCAAAACACAAAATAGCTAGGCTAAGAGAAATTTAGTATGATCTGTCAATTCCGCTGGTTAACTTCAACAAGTGGCCATTGTAACAAAAAAGGGGGCCTTTTCATCATACCATACAAAGACATGAGTTTTTATATGTCATTTCTCTAATAGCTTATGGGCAATGCCCCTTGTGCCCATCAAATTATAGGCAGAGTGAATTGCCCTCATCCCCTCCCCTCAAGAGTTGCCTCCCTCCTTGATTTCCCCTGCCCCTCTCCCTCTACCCAAGGACAAAGACGGGTAAAGGTACTGCAGGCCGCCCCTGCTGCAGTAGAGAAAAGGGAATAACCAAGAAAAAGAAAACAGTTCTAGAACTTGATTCAATTAAAACCTTAGTGCTATTCAATCGTTAAACAAATTTTGCATCCCAAAGTTTCAATCTAAGACATGTCTTCCGCCAAACAATAAATCAAATATTGACTTCCCATCAATGCTCACAAATAGTAGGATTATCAACATAGATCAGACAAGCACAGCAACACCAAAAGCCATAATTCCATCCTAACAAGAGAAGAAAACCTCATTCGCTTTTAGCCATGCAAGAACAACATATTATGTAGAAAATTCAGAAAAGAAAGGACCGGAGGGAAAAAATCCCATAACAAAATCATTATTCTATTTAATTGATAATTAAATCTTGAAACCCCAAGTTCAGTCTACATAAATGTTTCCTCAAAACAATAGGCCAGATATGGAACTCCCACCATTCTCATAGCAGTGGTGTTATCAACATAGATCAAACAAGCTTTGAAACAAAAACTGCAGCCACTGAAAGGGATAAGAAAATACCTCCCCGAAAGGCAAAGCATCATTTTCGAAGAAGTCCCCAAAATCTCCAAACTCAGAGAGAAGAGCTTGGATATCCATGACATTACCTCTGTCATCATCATCCCAATCCCAATCGGATCCAATCTGCTCATTTGCAGCTACTGTTATGGCTGAATTGTCAACTTCCATGGAACTAAAATCAGACTTGTATGCATCTTGCACAAGAGAATTTGTAGCTGTGCCCACTTGACCAAATGACTCTGCCATCCCAGCTCGAGAGCGCTTAGAACCCTGCATTGTCATTAAAGTTCACTTCTTCTGTTGAATCCATAACTTAGATAGATAAGAAGAAAATTTGGTAAGCATTAGTTGATTGCAGCATTAAAATATGAAGTGAAATTCACATTCACCATCCCCAAAAAGTTCTTTACATGTCCTCACTTAGCTAGCATTTGACAACTTCCACTAAGTACTACAACCATGAAAAGTGACAAGAGTATCACAAGTCAACAGTCAATGCCCAAGGATCCAAATTTTCTTCTGCAATGGAACTAAATTCTAACGTAGCTATGAAAACTAATAGAACATTATACCTCTATAACCAACTACTTATGAATGTACCTATGATGTGTGGAAACCTCTCTCTCATAATAGTGGTTTGTTAGACACTGATTAACACTAGTTTGGGCAATAGAGAAGTGCACACCAGGCACTTCAACAACATAAAGAACAACATTGTATTCTTCTACAAGATAAACTATAACAAGTATAAAGTCCACCATTTTACTAGAAGTCTTTTACCTAATGTGTTTCATACATGTGGGCCATGCCCTTTGTCTATAGATTATAGAAAATTGCCACGTCTGAGACCCCTTGTCCAACTGGGAATCTGACATACATGTTTGTGTCCATGGATCACAGTTGATTCAAAGATGATAATAAAAACTATTCTTTGCAGAAAATGAAGTACCAGTTTGTTGCAATCATTCTCCAACTGATCATTAGAAGATAAACCAGACTGTCTACATGCTAAAGAATCAGCATCTCCATCAAGTTCGCTGGCTCCTGCGGTCATCTTGTGATCACTATCACTAGAGCTGCTGCTTATGCTGCTGATACTGCTACTGTTACTATTGTTGCTGCTGTTATAACCATGCTTGGTGTGTATTCCACTGATTTCATTCCATGATCCTTCCACGAAGTCCATATTGCTAGCACTGCAGAAACCAGAACAATAAAGAAAGAGAAAAAAGTTGGTAACCAAAATTTAAAAATGCCAAGGTCAGCTATATGATTTAAATAGAGCGCATATACATTAAGTGGCATAAGAATGAAAAAAAAAGAATCATCACATCAAAGAAACTAATTAGATAAGAATAGGATTTAGTACATGCAAACAGTAATTAGATCTAGTTCACAGATTCAAAGGCTGATGTGAGATAAAAAGTATCTTGAATTTATATGCCTCATCTCAACAATCTTTTTAGGGCTAAGTAGCTAAGAATTAACTTGCATAACATAAAAAGCAACTTCTCTTAACTAGAGCAATGCATGAACATCAATAACTCACAAAACAGCACTAACCAGTGCATAAAGAAAGATGAACTAGGCAATGATGGTCCTGTCCAATTCTGTAGCCAAAATCTGCAATTATCAGCATCGTTAATTTTAAGTAAAATATACCAATACTAAAGAATCTGAACAGGAATAGGCAGCATAAACATGTGTATGCACGTACCCACCACCACAACCACCCCCCTGGGGGCGGGGAAGGTGAATAGAGAGGAAGGGAATATTCCAGGAAGGGAACCTCTTAACTATATAGTACAATTGACGTCAGTTTCATGTCTTATGCATAAGAAATACCTAATGTCTACATGCATGACTACTTTACAAGATTAGTCCAACGGAACCACCTTTTTTACCAGATTCATTCACCTGCCCCCTGTATGGGTGAAGCCCCAAAGCATATTTAATACACTTAGATAATCTGGAGGACACTTAGAAGAATATACCTTTTCAGAGAAGATCTGGCAAATGATGTATGCAGGACTGGGACAAGCACTGCCTCGGCTGGATATATGAATGTTTTCTCATAAACTGGTAACTGATCCCGTGATCCCTTCTGATCACCCCTTCCCACAGCAAGAGATTCAGCAACATGATTCTTGGCTAAATTCCTCATGGAATCTGAGTTTGATTGCAAGGCATTGTCACTTCCAGATCTAGGGCAGCCAAGGGTAACTTCAACATAGAAATTTTGCCCCCTCATCTGGTAACCAGAATTTTGAGAAACATGATATGGTAGGCCTATAAATCCATTTGAACTCTTAAAGTTGCCAGAACTGTTTTATAAAGAAGAAAAATGGAAGAAAATATCAATCCAAAGAAATTTATTTAACATCAGAAGAAGATAAGTTGTGCAGAAGAACAACAATGAATAGATAAAAAATGAATTGCACCTGAAATACACTTGTTTGACAAGATCACCAGGACAACATCCAGTAAGCCTACCACGAATTCCGTGAGGAGAAACAATCACTGCCATATCATAAACATAAAACGAAATCAGTAGAGTTGGCAAGGCCACAAAGATTACATATCTGACAGTTTAGAAACAAAATAACAGAATGTGTATGGCAACTACTTACAGAAAAATTGGAAAGAAAATCAATAGAAAGAAGGGGGAGGAAGGTGCAGAATTCAACCACGTTGTCTCCTATGGATGTGGGATCCTATGGTTAAAATTCCCCCTGTTATTGCATGTGAATTAAACCCCAGGAAGGCTATGTACAAAAGGGACATGACAATATCAAAAACCTCCGCGATACTAGTTTCCTCTTTCTCAATTGCTATATTTTGTGGATGGAATAACCATACAAGTCAAGAATGAGAAATCTATAAAGTCCAAAATGACCAGCTAAGCGCAGCTTCATTTGTCTTGTCTCACGGTGAACATCAAATAATAGTATCAAGAACCCAACTACTTTTCATTCTTTTCTTTTCTTTTTTTCCTGGGCCAAGATCCCAACTGCCTGTCTCAACTGTGAAGTTCCTCTTTCACCACTCTTACAGCCATATGTTCTAGTAAAATATGTATTTTTCTAAAGCAGTAACCAACATTTTATTTTTGGTTTTCCCTTGTCTATATATCACCTTCAGCTCAAGCCATATTACACATTAGCAGCAGGTATTAGTTACACATTGCCAAGCTTTCTCAACAAACTTCCTCTCGTGATGCCTCATCCGCAGAAGATGATACTTTAAACAAATAAAATCATTTCTGATTCTTCACTTTGCAGTCTTAAGAACTATTCTCATTTTCTGTACT
This sequence comes from Carpinus fangiana, assembly GCA_006937295.1. Classification (NCBI taxonomy): domain Eukaryota; kingdom Viridiplantae; phylum Streptophyta; class Magnoliopsida; order Fagales; family Betulaceae; genus Carpinus; species Carpinus fangiana. The sequence goes on from CM017324.1 coordinate 1,130,011, forward strand.
AAATTTTTCCAGACTATTTACATATTCTACCACAACTCATGATTAGCCCCATAACCACATCATAAGCCTTTCCTTCAATATGACTAATACAATGCAATCACTAGTCAAAGCACTTCTCAACTTCATTTGTAGCCCTTAATCTAATGAGAAAGAGTTTCCCAAAAGATTAAAAAGTGGCTAGTTGGTTCCACAAACAGGTTTCAACATAGATCATCAATCAAAGATGAACACTTACAGAGAGCCTCTGCCCATAATTCCATGTTGAACTTCTTGCCACATTAGCTTCTTATTTCTAGTTAGTAATATTAATTAAAAAGCTGAAGAAAGAGGCACAACCCTAGTGCATGGGAAGTTCAAGCTACTTTCTCATTCTATTGTTAAGTAATCAGCAGACGTCATTCACTCGCTATGTGTAAGTTTTTTTTTTTTTTGATAAGTAATGTGAATTTTATTAAAACGCACAAAGGGGCGCAACCCTAAAAAATGTACAATAGAAACCCTACGAAATATACAAAGGACACATATGCAAGAAATCTTCTATAGTCGGTATCTCATTACGGTAATGAGCCATCGTCCACACGTGTAACATAGCAATCATATTCTTCCTCACCCCATCCACCGAACACTCCTTATCCTCAAAAATTCGTGCATTCCTCTCCCTCAAAAATTCGTGCATTCCTCGCTATGTGTATGTTAAACAAGTAAAGCCTAATAGACAACTAAATCGTAATCAGATTATCAAACACTTTAAATCTGATCTAAGTGACATCGAGTTATTAGACTGGACATAAACTCGTCTAAGTCTAATTGAAAATTATCTACATTTTCCTAAATGAAAGACTATTTATTTAACCCCAGGCTAAAGGATGCAAGCCTAATGTCCAGCCCTCATGTAAGCCTACAGCGATAAATAGGCTATGCTTTTTTCTTTTCTTTTTTTCAGTAATAGGCTATGCTTTTATTTAGCCAATAATACCCATATAAAAGAATTTCTTCTCTCAATAGGCATCAATGTTTCATGGGAAGATGGAGAAGCATGCGGTTGACCCAAATAGCCAACATGTAGCCCAAATGGCACTTACACACAGGTTCCAATCCCATGGGATTTTGTGAGTTAAATTACGAAGCCAAAAAAAAAGAAGAAACGAATCAGATCGATTTTTTCCCATCCAAAGACTTTCTATAGTTTTATTTAGTTAATAATACCCATATAAAAGAATTTCTTCTCTCAATGGGCATCAATGTTTCATGAGAAGATGGAGAAGCAAACAAAGTGTTGCATATAGTTGACCCACAATAGCCAACATGTAGCCCAAATGGCACTACACACAGGTTCCAATCCCATGGGATTTTGAGAGTTAAATTACGAAGCCAAAAAAAAAGCAAAGAATCAGCTTGAATTTTTCCCATTCAAAGACTTTCTATAGTTTTAACATTTTAAAAGACTCGCCTCTCTCTCTTTATCTAAAAAAAGAATGAATCAGCTCGAGTTTTTCCCATTCAAAGACTTTCTGTAGTTTTAACATTCAAAAGACTCATCTCTCTCTCTATCAAAAATAAGGACTGAATCATCCCGATTTTTTCCCATTCAAAGACTTTCCCACAGTTATAAAACAATTCAAAACTCTCACACAGGCACATTAGCCTGGCCATCCAGCATCTAAAATCAAATAAAAAAATAGAGGCCCAGCATAGAAAATACATCAACCTGGAAGTCTGTAACCAGGATTGTTGGAAGAACGTTTTAGTACTCGTTCAATATCACCACTTGAAAGTGACCGGATATGCCTAGAAACAGATAGGAAAAGGAATATCAATTCAACATGCATTGCAGTAAAAACTATCAGCCCACCATACGAAGCACAATAAAAATAGGACCAATAAACAAAATAAGGTGTGAGCTTAACATACTTCGCAGATATTATAACATGTACAAAGACTGCCTCTTCAGTAGCAGCAAAGATGAACTCAACCGCAGGTTGGCCTCTCCTGCAGAAGCACGAATCACACATCAGCCAAAAATCAAAAAGTCCAAACTGATTCTACCAAAGTTGCCTACTACGGCCACAACCACTGACACAAGCAAAGCTAATTCTCACACACACATGTAAACACAAAGAGAGCAGAAAGAAAGAAAGAAAGGAAGTCCAACAAAATAACTCATTTCTGCTTAGGTATCATTTTCATAAACAAAACCTAACGTATACAAACAAGTGTTTTGGTATGTCCATCTAGAGGGGAAGCCCATCCGCACAGCATCTCATGCAATCAATTAACTTTTATATTTTTAAATCCCTTGCGGTCATGCTAGCACAAATTTCCTCCTAAATCAAGCTAGCAAGTTTGGTAACTCATCAGAGATAAAGGTAACCAAATTAACAGTAATACCAACAAAAATCAAATCATGGATATTCTCATTATTTAATATTTTGCATGAATAAAGCCCACACGTGAATAGATTTGCTATTAATGAATAAAAAAAAAAAAAAAAAGCAAAACTGACTAGAAAACAAATGAGACAGGAAATTTCATACATTTGTCATAATTTAAGACATATTATGAAATTTTCAGATCTCAGGAATAAGATATTGAAAACAGATTTTAACTATCTACACATTTTCAAGTATAAATAATATATGGAAAACATGCAAGGTTAACTCCTCTTTGCCTTGCAGTTAAAAGCTTGGAGTAATAACCCTAAGAAAACTTTGAAGAGTTCTTGAGTGCCATGTGGCAGTTTTAATCTAAATGAAAAGAACTTCAACGAATTTCATAGTCATCAGTCTATGATGGTGATTTGCTAACAAGTTCTCATTCATTTCTAGTTACTAGCACTTCTACAAAAGGGGATCTGCAAAGGCCCTCTTATTTCCATCAACCGGCCCCTAGGACTTTAAATAATGCAATTGGCAAAAGAAGCCCTCATTAATCTAAATACTGACGCATATCAAAAAACAAGAAAAGGTTTGAGAATGTTGGCCTGAATCTATTCTTTCCCACATTTGCAAATCACCAGGACACAAAGTCTCCCACGCATCACCATTATTTACTAGGTTTACGGTTGCATCTAAATAAGAGTTAGAACATTTCCTAGACAACCAATTTGTATGCCTTTGTTCTTATCCTCTATAATAAGACCAATATAAGCTATTGAAGGGAACTATGTTGAAAATTTCATTACTTCCTAAAACAAAGCACTGACATTATATTATCACCATACTTGAAACTTAAACAAAAAAATCCACCACGTACAATGTAGCATAAATCATCAACATATGTAGCTCACATAAAGTAGCCGGAATTAAAGCTTTGTTGAGTTCAGTATGAGTAGCAACAAGAAGAACAAAACAGAAAAATCACTTATAATAGTGAGGTCATTTTTTATCATCATTGCCATTGCTACTGCTACTACTACTACTACTATTGATCAGCATATGCTTGCAACAAACCTGAGAATTTCCTCGCTTTGAGATGGATAATACCTTGAAAAAACATCTCCAAATCGCATGTAGGAGAGTCCAATAAGTGATCTGCCGATTCCAATAAGATAATGTCAAGTTATGAACATCACAAACTTCCATACTTAAGAGTTTTGGAGAACGGATGATTAGTGACCTTTCTATACGATTCCTTAAAGCCTGTGAAAGGGCAGCTGCAACTTCTTCCGAGTCCCCAGGAGCCAACCAGATTCCAGATGCAATTACTTTACGAAAACATAATAAAATAAAGTATTAGTAGTATAATTGTAGCGGTTGATTGGTGATGTATATGTAAGAGGAGTGGGGAGACCGTGGATCAGTTTTTACTCCATTGTGAGGTTGCTACTGCCTTATGGAATACTATTTTCAGTCATATTGGACTAGCTTGGGTTATGCCTAGACGAGTGGTAGACCTAGCATGTTGGAGAGGGCATTTTGGTAGTTTTCAAAGGCCAGCAATGTAGAAGATGGTTCCATCTTGCCTAATGCGGTGTCTTTGGAGGGAAATAAATGATCGAAGTTTTGAAGACCACAAGAGGATGGTGGTGGAACTAAAGACTTTTCATTCAATACTCTTTACCACTGGACAGCTGCCTTTGACTTCTTTTATATATCTAGCTTTCATGATTTTCTTGATTTTTTTCTTTCCCTTAATAGTTTTGAATCTCTTGTATACTTCTTGTGTACTTGGGTTGCGCCTTTGTGCTTTTTTAATGAATTTCCGTGCACTTATAAAATATAATCATAGAGCAAAATGCAAACCAAGCTAGACATAGAAGTAATAAATGGATAAAACCAATAAATACCATTCATAATTTACCATATCCATGATATAAATAAAGCAACAGAAACTAAAAGAAAAAAGAAAAAGAGAAATTCAGGAACACATGATACCTCTTAATTTGGAGACTGCACTTTGAGCAGTCTCAATAACAGATGAATGACGCCCAGGAAGAAAAAGCCAGAGCTTGATTTTCTCATCTGAGCATGCAATATAGGTATGCAGCAATTAGATGACAAAAGATGATCAGGTACAATATAAATAATACATTGTAACAGGATAGTGCGGCATCTCCTACCAGGATTGTGCAGACCCTGAGATGGATCCCAGGGTCCAACAAAGGAATTGGTCCATGTGCTAAGAAATCCTTCCTTTTGCAACTGTAGATGCGATGAAAGCACCAACCATGTAGCAGTATCTTTCTGCTCTACTTTCAAACTGTTCAATATAAAAAGAAATCTTACTAAAGCGCTGCTCAAAACATGTAACTAAACTACTTTTCTAATCATCGACATCAACTAGCATTCAAAGAGAGGGAAAGAAGACTGCCATAAATCCCAACCTTTTATCAGGTAGAGGATTTAGATCAGCGTCATGTGGTAGAAACTGGAACCATGATATCTGATGAAGACCTCCCTGCAGAAATGGTCAATGATGTGAAATTGATAAACCCATACAAATCTTGTCAATGATTGCCAAAAAATTAGTTCAGAAGAAGCTAAAACAATCAATATGTTATAAGATAACTTTGAATTGAAAATTGACTAAATTGGATTATGATGCCTTCCTCATGGTGGGCTATTACATAACTAGGGAATTTCCCATCAACGCCCGAAAGCTACAAATGAAAAAGGGATTATTTGGCCTTGGTCAAGGGTATATTTAGGGATACATTCATTTATGGTTGCTAAATTAAAAGAAGAGATTTAAGAGAGGAATCACGTCCACGCCAAAACAGGGAAGCTTTCCTTAGTTGTTGGCTGAGTTGGTTAAGACTTTTTTTTTTTGATAAGTAAAAGCTGAGCTGGTTAAGACTTAACAATATAAAAGATGACAAACACAAATAAAATTAACAAAGACTAGATAATAAAGTGAGAACCAAGCCACGTAACAAAAATTTAAGTTGCCAAATTGTCATGAACATAATAAACTCATTGATAAGGACCTGTTCTACAAACTCAGCACCAAACATAAACATCACTTTACTTTTGAACAATGATATCATCTGATTTGTGTAATCACACGTAACAGAAATCTGATAGAACAAAATGAATTTGGTCTGCGTGATCCATTATCTTTCTTTCGTGATTTTTTTTTTCTTTTTGGCAGTAGGAGTAGCACGTGCACCACAGCCAAACTTTAATTTCAGTATAATAAACTAGAAAGGTTGCGTTAAGCATCTCAATGCTGAAGATTTGATCCTGTCCTAGCCGAGACAGAGAGATGAGGGGGGAGAGCACTGACCAGCAGGAAGCGGAGGCAAATCTGTCTATTGTGTATGGAAGACCAATCAGAACATAAGGCAATGAATATTTTCTTAGTTAGATCACGTTCTTCCCGAATTTTGGCATTAGATTATAAACGAATTGGAGGTGCTTTTAAGCCCTAGAACAGTAAGAACTAGCATTCTTATTGAGAATAAAACTCATAGGGAATAAAATAAAATTATGAAAGGAATCATAGCTTTTGCGGCTACAAGAAACCTCCAGACCACTGGCAAATAGAGGTTGCGGAAAGGTGGCAACAACAGTTATGGCACATGATCTGAGCATAGGTGATATCAGCAGTAGTCCAGTGCGAGTGGTGGCAGCAACATGCAGCTTGTTGCTGTGGTAGTGAAGAGTATCATAGATGTGGTGTGATGAGAATGGAAAACACACACTAAAAACTTTCTAATCACTGTCTTGGATTCCAACAACATGGCTCAGGTCTGCAGATCAGTATGCTGTTCAGAATACCCAGTGATTTCCAACCATAATTATTTTTCTTTTTCTTGACAAGTAAGAAACATATCACAAGCACCACAACCCAAATATAAAGGGAACTGGAAACTTTGTCAGATAGAGCATTTTTAAAATTTAGCCAATTAACACCCCATACTCACTGGAAACTTTTCACCATCCAAGCTTAACAGTCTTCCAACAACCAAATATTCCAGAAAACAACCAGGTCACTAGCATAGCCCTAATAACAGGCACCGTAGTCTATAGGCCTACCACAAACTATAATAACCAATACCAATTCATGAACCAAATTACAAAACCAGCAGAGCAATTAAAATAAGTAAAAAAAAACAAATAAAGGCAAATAAAAGAACAAAATCCTGCAAACGAAAAACAAAAATCCACCACAGAATGTTATTAGGAACATACAATTTTGAAAACGTTGGTCCACATCGCCGCAACAAGCTGAAGCTCCGTCACTGGACTCCCACGCTCATGCCAACGACACGCACATGAGAGCCTCAAGCCTGCGGATAGAGAAGAGAGAGCTCACAGCTAACAATATTATCAGTTTAATTTTCTTCTCTTTGAGCAACAAATGGAAGCTAGCAGGAGTGGAATCCCGAATTCAAAACCCTAGTAAGTAACCGTTAGGTCGCGGGCAAATTGTACGGAATAGAAACAATATCGAAAGACTTGGAACCTACAGAGACCTGGGAAGTGAATTCGGAGGCTTTAGGCGCCGTAAAGATTCTTCCGATTTTTCTTCTCCGATCCCCACGGTTTCAGGGGAAACAAACAGAGAGATAGAGACACAGCGGGTTTAGTTAATCTTAATAATTAAGCGGAAGTGTAAGAGAATCGGTTAGGAATATTTGACCCGGACCCGATTGTGTATCGCTTCGAAACGGTAACTAATTTGGATAGATCATGCTACCCTATTTTTTATAGAATAAATAGACTTTCCTTTTTTAAAAAAATAAAATAAAATAAATATATATGGAGCTAACTACTTATAATAAATAAATAAATAAAAACAATTAAAAAAATTAAAAACAACAGATTAAATGGTTGTGTGAACACTTTTAATAGATAAAATGGCTAGTTCTATGCCATCCTGATTTGGTCGATGTGGCTACTAACTTCTAAAAAATTAAATAATTGTGTGAACGCTTTTAATAGATAAAATTGCTAGCTTTACGGCCATCCTGATTTGGTCGAGGTGACTACTAACTTCTTGTTGTGGCCATATAGTCACCCTTATTTAGTCAATGCTGCAGTGGCCTATTGTAGTGACCGCACGGTCACTTTAATTTATTTTTAATTTTTAAAAATAATAAGTTTGCTCATCCTTCAATAAAAGTTCAAGCATTTTTTTTTTTCAAAATATTCTTACAAAACTGTGTAAAAATTGTTTTATGTTTTGAATTTTTGAAAAGTGGAAGTGTTTTAAGTTTTAAGTTTTAAGTTTTAAGTTTTAGATTAAAACAACCAACCATGTGATTTAAATGAAAATTTGAATGCATTTATCTTCAAGTTTTATATTTCAATTATCAAATACCAAATGTTACTTTAAATTCCTTAATAGCCAAAAAATAAAAGAATGTTCTAAATTGATTTAGTGTAGTTAAGCATTAATTATAGTGATGATTTAAACACAATTATATTCAATCATTATGTGTAATATATACACTACCAAAAGATGTGACCTAGGTCCATAATTATTGTATCTATTTACTTGTGCCACCCCTAGAGTCCTAAGGGCATTTTTTTCCCTATATATGAAGTACTTGTGAGTAGAGTCTCGATTAAGCTCTCCCATAAACCCAATCAATTAAAAAAATATATGGAATAACTAGATAATAAATACTAAACATTTGGCTCTAGTTATAAATTAAATCTAGAAGTTTCAATTGTATTAAACTAATAATATCCCACGATATAATTTAAAACTAATTGCAGTATAAATTAAACCCTTGGTGCGCATATCTTAGTTTACAAGCCAAAGGAATTGAATGATGATGAATCTCTTATACTATTTGGTCAGAAAGCCTTCAAAAAAAGACCATTCTTCATATTCTCATAAGTCATAAGGTTATGTGAAGATGGATGATGGTCAGTTTGAGTGCGTGTTTAACACTTAAAAAGTTCACGTTTAGTCAAATGATATTGAAAATGTTAAAGTAATGATTAAATTTACCTATTTCTATCAGCTTAAGCTTTTTAAATGACTGATAATTTAACATGGTATCAAAGTCAAAGGTTCTGAAATTAAACTTTAATTTCATCAATTCAGCTCATTTAAATTTAAGGTTAAGTGATTAAATTTACCTCTTCTTATCTACTTAAACTTTTTTTTAACAAGTCGAAAAATATTTTTTACTTTAAAAACTGTATTTCTCAAAACATAGAAGAATGAGAAGGCCATTAAGTTATTTTAATAGCCTTCCCGGTTAGGCAGCCACCAACTTTACATTTCCTCTTCTTGGTACTCTCACACTCACCTGCAGCCTACTGGGGCCCCAAAACAATAAAAACTTTGAAATTTCCCCCAACTTTTCAACGGAATCTGCGAATGTCTTTGAACTTTTAAAATTCTCACTTAAACTTCTTGAATTTTGATTTGCTCTCACTTAGAACTTTTCACGTTAAAACTATATCGTTTTAGGTTCTAAACTTTAATACTTACTCGATCTAAAACGATATTATTTTGAGTATTAAAACTAGGGGTGTCAACCCGGTCCGGTTTCTCGGTTTTTGGCCAAAACTGGGAACCAGAACCGGGGTACCCCGGTTTATTGTTTTGGGAAACCGGAACCGGAACTGGCACCCCGGTAAAACCGGGGTCTCGGTTACCGGCCGGTTCCGGTTGTACCCGGTCCGGTAACCGGTTTTTTTAAAAAAAATTTACTTTTTGGGCTTATTTTAGGTGTTGGGCTTAAAATAAGCCTTTTTTTTTTTTGTTCATAAGTTGGTTATTTTTTAAAAAATCTAGTATTTTTGTCCAAATTAAAGGGGCTTTGTTGTTATTGTTCCAAATAATTGAAAAATAAACCTAAAAAAAATCGATGTTTTTGCCTATATGGGCCTTAGAAATAAAAATTCAATTTTTTAAAAATACCCTAAAAATCATTTTAAATTAGGTGCATAAAGAAAATTTTAAAACAATAAAAGTAAAAACAAGTATGTAAACAAACAAAAAAACTAAAATGTAAAGCCCTAACTAAAAAAAATAAAAAATATATATATTTAACCCGGTTTCCGGTAACCCGGTAAAAACCGGGTACCAAAAACAGGGTACCGGAACCGGGATACCCGGTTTTTAATTTTTCCAAACCGGGACTCCGGTTTCCCGGTTTTCCGGTTTTCCGGTTACGGTTCCGGTTCTCCGGTTTTTTTTGACACCCCTAATTAAAACTAACAAAATGGTCTAAAATAAGAGCAAATCAAAATTTAAAGAGCCTAAACGAGAGTTTTAAAAGTTCAGAGACGATTTATATAATTTTTCAGGGGGCAAATGAAAGTTTTCCCAAACTTTTAACACAAAAAATTCCGGCCAAAAGCACCGGAGCCTGCGTCTTCTGCAAATGAAATGACCTCATGTTGACCACGTTTCCACAACGCGGAAAGCGAAGTAGGGATCGCTTTGCTTATATAGTACTCTGGGTTAGTAGAGAAAATAAAAGGTCTCTTGGGTGTTCTTCCTATGTATTCTCTCTGCGTCTGCAAATTAGCTTGTAGGTCTCCGGTGGCGTCCATGAGCGGTCAAAGAGCATTTTCATCTCCAACACCACGATGGAAATACGATGTTTCTACGGCCAAGGCACCCGGCCGCAAGAGCTTTTCGGACCACCTGTATGCTGGTTTGATAGAGATTGTAATATGCTTTGCAGAAGAAGAAATTAGCACGTGGTTGAAGGCGTGGCAGCTTGTAGAGTTGTGTGTTTAGGGGTGGCAGCTTGTAGAGTGGGACGCACGTTTCTGCTGTGCAGAGAACGTGCGTCACTTTAAGTGGGTGGGTTGTTACTGTAATTTTTGGGGTTGTTACCGTAATTGTAGGGCCAGCTGGCTGGGTAGTTAGTTTTGGGTTGGATTGTATAAAGGATAAGTGAGCAGTTTTAGATAAACAAGAAAAAAGACTTGAGTTGTTTCTGTAATTCCTTTTGGAGACCTGGGTATCTTGAATAACCCAATATCAATCTACTCCATTACCATTTTCCACTTCAATTCATAATCTTTCATTACTTCTATTCCATAATAAATATCTTACAGTTCATACAAGAATACAAAATTCTTTACAGAGATCGAAGAGCATTACCGTCTTTAGAGACAATGAAAAACTCGGTACAAGATACAACCAATTGGTAATTTTCTGCAACAAAAATCCATATATATATATGGATTTCAAATGAAGTTTTTTCAAAGTATTACCACCATCAATAGAGCATTTAATTGCCTTAACATTTCTTAATCGAATTAAGCGAATGTAGCGTGAAGTTGATGTTGCCTATTTCCTAATTGACTTTATGCCCTTCGACGACACCTGATTTGAGTAGCTGCAACTTACTGAATGGAGCAATTCCCAATTATTTGTGCACCCACGTGGGTGCACAAATGTAGCACTAACATTATTGGGTTCATTTAAAAGTCTATTGGTGCATGTTCTTCCTATACTATCTACGTCTGCAAATTAGCTTGTAAGTCTCTGATGGCGTCCAAGAGCAGTACTCAAAGAGCATTTTCATCGCCAACACCTGGATGGAAATACGATGTTTTCCTCAGTTTCTACGGCCAAGACACCCGCAAGGGCTTTACGGACCACCTATATGCTGGTTTGACAGAGAAGGGCTTGATCGTCTTTAGAGACGATGAAAAACTGGATCGAGGAAAATACATTTCTGAAGAGCTCCTGAAAGCAATAGAAGAATCCTTCTGCGCGGTCGTCGTTATCTCAGAAAACTATGCTTTCTCTAAATGGTGCTTGAACGAACTTGCCAAGATTGTCGAATGCAGGGAATACAGAAGACTGAAGATAGTTTATCCCGTTTTCTACCATGTGGATCCCTCTGATGTACGAAAACAGAAGAGGAGATTTGCAAAAGCTTTTGCTAGACATGGAGAGGACCCCGAGGTGGACGAAGAGAAGAAGAAAACTTGGAGAGCTGCTTTGAGAGATGTGGGCAATACCTCCGGATGGCATATTGATCATAATAGGTAACCCGTATAGTCTTTTCTATTTCCAGCGAGATCATAGATGATGAGTTGGAATTGGAAATATAAATAGGGTGAAATCGATGAAGTTAGAATTCGAATTGAAGACTTGATACTTATCGTAACATCTTAAACTAATAAAAAGAGATATATTTGTAAACCCCAAATAGCCGAAAATGATGAGCAAGGCGAATCAAACCTCAACTACGATGCGAAATATTTATGATCTTGAATAGTTTCCCTTACCCTGCTGGATGAAACTAAACATTGTCTCTTTATGACTACCATTGTCTCATCAAAATTATTATCCCATCTTCTTTGCAGGCACGAGTCAATAATTCTCAAACAAATCAGTGAAAAGATACTTGGTGGATTTCCTTGGAAGAACGGTCTATTTCATCGCACGCGTTCTCTTATTGGAATTGAATCTGGTGTGGAGGAAGTTTTGAAGTTACTCGATATTGGGGTGGAGGAAGGTGGTGGTGTTCGCTTTATAGGGATTCATGGGATGGGTGGGGTGGGTAAGACCACACTGGCAAACTTCATTTATGATATGGTTTCTCCTCAATTTGAAATTAGAGGCTTTATTTCTTGTAAAGAGAGACATGATATATTCCGATATAATAGGAGAATTGATCGTGTTCAAAACCAGCTTATTTCTCAGATCATGGGAGAAGAAATAAAATATAATAAAATGGATGATCGTGCTCGAATCTCTGTGATAAGTCGCATACTAAGACACAAAAGGGTATTTCTTGTTCTTGATGATGTCGATAGTGAAGAACAAATAGAAGCATTAGCATGGAGCCCCGATTTGTTTGGTGAAGGGAGTAGAATCATTTTAACAAGTAGAGATGCTCATTTGTTGAACAGGCATGCGACTGCTAGTGCTATCTATGAGGTGAAGTTGTTGAATGACAATGAAGCTTTGCAGCTCTTTTGTTTGCATGCATTCAAGCGACCCTATCCTCGAGAAAATTATGAGAAAGTGTCTCGGAAATTTGTGACTTATGCTCAAGGCCTTCCTTTTGCTCTTAAAGTTTTGGGGTCCGAAATGTTTGGTAAAGATTTCGGTCACTGCGAAGCTCGTTTGGAAAGACTGCAAAAAGTAACTTCATCCTACATAGATGAACATCTAAAACGCGGTTTTTCTAGACTGGATGATGTAGAAAAAGAATTATTTTTAGATATTGCGTGTTTCTTCAAAGAATCAGATTTAGTTAGCATAACACATAAACTAGAAAGTTTTGGCTACTTTCCAAACACTAGTATTGCCACTCTCAGGGACAACTCTCTTATAACCATCTCAAGGGGCAGATTGTCAATGCATAATTTGATAGAAAAAATGGGTAAGGAAATAGTTCGTTGTGAATCCCGAAATATACCCGGTGAACGCAGTAGATTGTGGCATTGGGAGGACGTCCTTTGCGTATTGGATAAGAATGAGGTAAGTGGATTAGAATATACCTGAACATAAAGTAGTATTGTTTTCTTATGTACTAATTCATCTAATTATTTATCAAATATTTATCACTACACTAATCTGATTGTTCTTGGTATATATATAATAGGGAACTGCTGCTATTCAAGGCATGGTCCTGGACTTCCCAAATAATAGGAAAGGGAAACGATGGAAACTGCATCTGGATGGCTTCTCAAATATGACAAGATTGAGAATGCTTAAGATTGGCAACATTGATTGTGTAGAAAACGTTTCTGAACTTTATGCTAAGTTAAGCACTCTGGTATGGCATGGAAATCTTTCAAAATTCGTGCTACCCGATGAATTACGCATTATAGAATGGTGTGGATGTCCTTTAAAATCGTTGCCGTATCCTCTAAAATCCTTGCCTCCCAATTTTGAACCAGACAAGCTTGTTGAAATCAGCATGCCTTTTAGCCCCATCCAACAATTGTGGAAGGGTGTTAAGGTAAGATTTTTGCTTATGCAAATGTGTATTCATCTTCTTTATCTTCTGCTTTCTGATTTATTGGCTTATAACAGAGTTTAGAGGATTTGAAAATCATTGACCTGCGTGGCTCTCAAAACTTGATCAAGATTCCAGACTTCACCGAAGTCCCAAATCTTCAGAGACTAGAGCTTGAAGGTTGTTCAAATTTGTCTAAGGTCCATCCATCTATTGGATTTCTTAAATGCCTCAAACGATTGAATTTACGAAATTGCAAAAGTCTTAAAAGCCTTCCAGGCATGATCAACTTGGAATCTCTTGAGTTTTTTGATCTATCTGGCTGCTCAAGGCTCAAGGCGTTTCCAGCCATCCAAGGAAATATGACATCTTTGTGGATACTTAAATTGGACGAGACTGCTATAAAAGAATTATCGTCATCATTTGAGGGTTTATCTGGTCTTCAAACTCTGAGTTTGAAAAACTGCAAAAACCTTTCATCTTTTCCAAGTGTCATTTCCAGTTTGTCATCTCTTGAAATTCTCGTGCTATCGTATTGCTCAGGACTTTGTGAGCCAGATGAAACTGCTATAACACAATTGCTTCCGAAGAGCTTCACAGATTTATTATTACATTGTCACTTGTTTCCAAAAGAAAGCTTAGATCCCAAAACTCATTTGATCCTGAATTCATTATCTGATTTAAGCTCTTTAATATCCTTAGATATGAGTTATTGCAATCTATCAGATGGAGCAATACCGAATGATCTTGGTCACTTATCCTCACTTGAGATTGTAAACCTGAGCGGGAACAAGTTTGCGAAAATACCAGATAGCATTTGTCAGCTTTCCAATCTTGAATCACTTTACTTGAGAAATTGCAGTAGGCTTCAAGCATTGCCAAAGCTTCCATTGAGTTTAACATACTTGTATGTTGAGAATTGTCCATTGCTGGAGATGTTTTCTGACCAAATCTACACCAGGAATTTAAGTGAAATATTGGCCACCACAGATTGCTCCTTAGCAGCATTGTATATTGATCATTATGATGGTGGCAGTCCCTGCAGTATTTTACAATTGGACCTACGAAGACATTTACAGACCCAAGGCAATTGGGTGAGTCTCTTCTTTCTCTCATTTTAAAACAAAAAGTCCCTGCAATATTTGTCTTCTTTTTTCTTTACACAAAAATCTTAGTTTTTGTTTTGTTTCTCTCTTACAGAGAAGATTCTTTGGTACCAAGGTGATATGTGGCTCGTGGTTGGGACCTAGAATCCCAAAGTGGTTCAACAATAAAAGTGATCGCTCCTCTGTAAAACTTGAGATGCATTCAGATTTGAATGGTAATAGGGAGTGGAAAGGATGTGCTTTGTTTGTTGTTTATGAAGTCCATGTGCAAAAAAATTCAAATTCTATTGAGGGCTCTGGTCCTACTCTTTATCACTTTGTTTTTCATTTTGAGACTGACGAAGGGCGTCTAGATATACCCATTGTCCTTCCTGTCAGTAACTTCCCATCTGTTGGGCCAACTGAATTTTGGGTGTATATACCAGCTAAATGGTTTTTGGAACAGTCAAAGAAATTGGGTGGATGGAGCTACATTGAAGCTTCAATTTTATCAGATAGCTTGGCAGTGGAGGTGAATAAGTGTGGGATTGGTCTAGTATGCAGTGACCATGATGCTTTGGAATTCTGTGAAGCTTTGAATATCATTGCTCATGATTTGGATTTAGAAACTTATCATCCTCCTTTATATCGTTTATAATTCAACATTCATGTTATTGGTATGGAAGCTCGCTAAGTCATCCTCTTGAAGTTTCTGGTAAGTCATCCTCCTCCCTCTACTCTTCTGTCACATTTTTTTTTTTTTTTAAAGAGCTTCATAATTTCTTATTTAAATTATGTATTTGCTCTGTTTAATTCGCTAGTTCTCTCATTTCTTATGTGCTTATTTTAAATAATTGATATTGCTGGGTTGTGGCGGAGTATTTATGTTCAAGTGAAGCACAAACAAAGCTGATGGATTGAATTTGTTTAATTATTTGTTCACACTTGTTTCCTACTAAATGTGCAGTTAATTAGGTCAAAGAGTTTTATGGAATCAATTTGCTGAATATTTATTATATTTTTAATTCGTATCGGCATTGAAACATTTGATCAGCTGCAAGTGCCCGAAGAGATGATAATCGGTGAAGATGCCAAGGACTGAAAGTTATAGAGCTCGAGTTGTACAATAACTTCACTAGAGGAAGGCGAGGCTGCATTTATTTATTATTCATCCAAAGGGTGTTTCCGTGTGCATTTATCTCATTCACTTGACTAGAATGTAT
>CM017324.1:1146315-1159252 GCA_006937295.1 Carpinus fangiana
AAACTGATATTAAAACTCCTAAATAGGATTCAAGTTGCACTGAGTTAAAATTTGTGAGATAAGTGATATAAGGGAGGTAGTGTGTGTGGGGAAGTGTCATATACCCTTATATATTTTTTCCTTATATTGTTCTCCTGATTATGCTGTGCACAACATTCTTGGTTTTTGATAAAATCTACTCCTGTTAGGACAATTATTTTCTGTTTATTGGCTTGCATTTCTTTAATTTCCTATAACAGAAGTCTGCCAACGAAGTTTTTAACCGCTATTAGTGATATGCATATGCATTTGTCTCAGCAGTATCCAGTCATCAATTCTAAATAAGATGACCATATAATTGTTTGTTTTCAATCTTGCTCAATTTTCAGAGATTTTATGAGCATGGAGGTGAGATGCAGCTTGCACAAGATGCAACTTTGAGGCCGTCCATGGATATCTTTGCCGTAGGGTGAGCATTATCTGCCTTATCTTTCCTTGGAAGTACTGTTTTGAATTTTCAGTTTTGAAAGCAGAAGAATTGTTCCTAGTTTTTTTTTTTTTTCTTGATAACGTAGGAGAACTTTACGCAGATTAATTGCACATTGAATTGTTCCTAGTAGGAGAGGGAAATGCCTATGTAGGTCAAACACTTGGTGGTGAGTCAAATCATCTACTTCAATCTATAATTTACTAAAATACATAGAAGTGTATTGCTTCTTTGTGGGCTCAACTACCAAAAATAAAAAATAACTAAAAAACTAAGAATTTAGCTGTGAGAGTTAAATCCTCACACCATTTACTCTATCCTCAATCGAATCTAATGTCTAAACAAGTAAGAAAAGATTCCACCGGCATTAGAATTCATCGATTCAAGAAAACCTTTAGGCCCGGCCACTCACAAGATTAACAATGGAGAATTGGACCATGAAAGGTGGGTGTGCATAAAAAAACAATGGAGAATTGGAGTTTACCACAGTTGGCCACGTTAAATCGAATCTAATACATAAAAAATATGAAACGATTCCACCGGCATTTGAATTCATCTATTCAAGAAGACTTTTAAGCCCACTCACATGATTAATAATGGAGAATTAATGGACTGTGGAAGGTGGGTGTGCAGTTTGTCGTCTTTCAAGCTCGTGCTCTTCGCACTATAATCGGTGCACCCCTCCCTGCTTTCATGCCAACAAATACATATTGAAAGAATTATTTTAAAATTTTTTAACACGTCTATGAAAGAAAGTAAGTCTTCCATCCATCAACTCCAATGCTGTTTTCTTTTTTATTCTGTGCATAATGGTCATTGAATATGAACTCATACAAATTTGGATTTTCTGGTATGGGGAGTACTTCATATTATGGTCCTTTTGAGGTAAATGATCATTTAGCAAGAATAGAGGTCTGCAGGAGTTGTGGGTGGAAATACTTGCCGTGACGTCAACATAACTATAATTATTCTGACAACATATGACAGTAAACAAAAACTAAAGAATTGTTCTGACGCGTCAAAATTACAATCCCTTATACACTACTTATGGTTTTCAAAGCCAATATGAGGTAAAATCCTATGTTCTGGATTATGGATCATCTGTGAGCATAAATCCCTAACTTTGCATCACTTTTGATGAGCTAACATCTTGCAATTATATTGCAAAATCCAAGGGATCGATGAATTAGTTGTGTTTTGTTCCCTATAACTGAGATTGAAATAGTTTATATTTTCCTGAAGCAACTATGATTTAAGCGTCCAGCAACTAAGCTTCGTATGGTAAAGGTTTGTTGATGAAACTATGTAATAAACACAAAAATATTGAAGTTACATGAAAAGCAGGTGGAATTATAATGAGGTAGTTCTTAATCCATGGTATATTGTAATGAAATGGTTCTTTCTCTTGCTGAGTACATTATAGTATCTAGTATTTGCAAAACAATTGTGATAGATATATATACTTCATGAAAATGCAATGAAGTGTATTGCAGATGATAAGTGCCTTTTTCAGAAGTAATGGTTAAAGTTAAAATACAGTGTGGATTCTTTGTTTCGATAAAAAAATAATAATAAAATAAAATTAAAAATAAATAAATAAAATTGAAAGTTACTTGAACGGTTTAATTAGAACCATTTAGAAGAGGTAAATATCCTTTGAAAATTGATTGATGGAATTTGTTTCTAGTAAGCACCCCAACCATCACTACAAGAAAAATGATCTTTAGCAACGACCCAAAAGTCGTCGCTAATGTTACTTATCAGCGACAATATTTTGTGGTCGTCGTTAATGTCATAGAAAAATTTAATATCAGCAACGACATTTTGTGGTCGTTGATATGTCGTCCCTAATATTGAAGTATATATTTTTTTTTCATGCGTAAAAAGCCACAAAAAGGCATTAACAACGAGCTTTTGCTTATTTGCGACGACTACTATATATAGTGGCAAATAATAAAATTATTAGCGACCACTATTGTGGTCGCTAATAATTTCACATTAGCGACAACATTAACTGTTGCTAATAGTAGTGTAAATAAATTTTGAGTAAATGCATTAGCGACGATAAAATGTTGTCACTGATGTAACATTAAAACGAATATAAACTACACCTATTGACAACAAATTTTAGGCGGGATTTCTTGGCGCTTAATTGTAATTTCGCACGAAATCCATTTCTCCCTCATTTCCTCTAACTAACTATCCCTTTGCCCTAGTGTCACACTGTTCTCTCTCTCTCTCTCTCTCTCTCATCCTCTACATCATTTCCGGCGACCTAGCTCCGGAGAAATCAGCTTCAGTGGTCCGTGATTTGGTGCCCTTAGCTTCTCAGTGTTCAAACTAAAATCTACAAGGTAAACTTTTTCCCTAAACGTCTCTCTCTTTCTTTATCTCGTCTCCCTTTCTCTGCAAAACGAAGGAAAAGTGAGGTTATTGTTTCTAGCTCTCTTTCTCTGTTTCTTTGTGTAGGTAATTATTAAGATTGTGAATGAGTTGATTTCACGAAATTTGTAGTTCTTTGATATTCCGTAAGAAGTTTTTCCTAAGTATTGGTGCTCAATTTAAGAAAGATGGCTATTCATGGAGACCCTGCTATGGAGAGGGGTATAGGGAGACTAACTTTCAGCCATGGCTATAGAGTAGTAAGTTTCTCTATCTCTCATGAAATTAATGTTCCCTTTGGCATATCCATTGGTTATTATAGCTAGTAGCTAATATTCAGTTCATTTGGGGATTTGAGGGTGAGAACCGAAAATCCCCGGCAATTTGTGAATCTATTATCAACTGTTGGTTGATGATTGAGTGACTGTTTGTTTTTTCTTCTTGTCTTTCATGTTGTGGTTTGCCAATGGTGAGAAGCTGCAGTGGGAAATTCAAAGTATTTATCTTTTGTATCAGATCGAGTATCATTCTGGTATCTGAAACAAATTTAGGTAAGTCGATTGTGATGGGATTTAATGTGTCTATAGCTTTTAATTCAACATAGTCGAGACAAATTCAGTAGCTAATGTTTAGCTCAAAAATCACAAAGCCTGAAATTCTGACTGGCTATAACCTGATTTCAACAATATATGGGAAGGTTACATATGTTCCAAGACCTCTCTATGCCAATAGCATCCATTTGCAGGCGACGGTGGTTATGTTGTATTGTTCAGTGATATTTTTGAAGCTTCTTTTACCAGTCAAACTTCAAGTGCTTCAAACTTTGTGCAAAAGGATGCTAAAAACTGTCGCAGAAAGGTTGTCATTGTCAATGAAGGCGCAGGGGAGGCTGTGGCCATACTGGGTAAAAGTTGTGGATTTTCGTATAAAGCATCATATTTGTGTTTGCATTTGTACATATTTTCATGTCTTTCTGAGGATAACTTTATCTTTCTCTTTGTTTGGTTGTGTATTGGTTTGATGTGAGTGAGTAAAGCATTTTTGGATGCAGGCTATAACATGCATATTCTTCTTCTCTGCTTATCTTTTTGAAGAATTTGTATTTACTTTTAGTCTATAATTTGCCATTACATCTTGTAATAACAGTCACTCTACTTTATGGTAATGACTTTGATTGAAGACCAAAACAATGTATTAGAAAAATATGACTATTAGATAATGGTTTTAATGGATGAGTATGTTTTAGGAAAAACTAACTTGGATTACATTAAACTAAGTGTTTATCACAGGTTTGATGTCTATTTTCTGATCAAATAAAGATTAGTTCTGCATCTTATTGTATCATTACTTTGTTGCTGGTTTAAATTGGTTGTTGCATTACGTATCTGGGGCTGGTTGATTGCTATGATTGCTTTTACTAAAAAATGGTTACCTTCTCATAGGTGCCATTCGCCTTGTGCAGTACTTATCCCAGAATCATTTACTTGGAACAGAGAGGCCGTTGAAATTTGTTGTAGATGCTGGTACGACAAATTTTTTGAACTATATGGTCAAAATCCTTTGTGATTTTTTGAATTTTCTAGCTAGTGTTGAGTAGAAGTTTATTTCTTGCTCTCTCACTCTTTTTAGGCACTGAATTTTTACTTGGTGTTGTTTGGGTAGCTGGGGCTGCATCTTTTTGAATTACCATCTATCTCCTATGGATATAGTGTAGATAAATTGCAATATACTGGTAAATTGTTATCTTTAACATGTTGATTCCCACCATTTCTCATAAATCTTTTCTTTTGTAGGAAACAAAGGGTATTACTCATTTAAAGGTTCAAGTTGTTGAGGGTATTGCGAGTGTTGAGGTGTGTATGCACTAGTCTCTTAAATTACAATTTTTCAAATTGATGTAAGAACTACTCTGAAACAGTAGCAGGTGGAAATTTTTTAATTTACTCCAGAATTTTCAAATTTTAAATTTTATCCCTTAGATCAGTTATCTATTAATTTTGAATTTGAGTTTTGAAGATGAAGAGGGTTTCCTTGTCTAGAACTGATTTGCGGATTTTGAAAAAAGACAAAAAATTACAGAACTTATAAAGGGAGCAATTTATTCTTGAGCAATATTTCCTCAAAATCTTGGTATGTAGGCATCTGATTGGACGTGTACTGAACTGATTATTGCTAGTTCTTATATGGTGGTGCTGGTGAAATCATTTTATTGCTCAAAAGATGTTAAATGGTATCACTTGACCAAGATCATTTTCAATATTTGAGGTGAATTTTGTTATGTAGTAGTTATGATGTTTTCTAGGTAAAAAAGATGTTTCATGCAAGTTTTCTAGTTTGTTACTGGCCATCCTATTTTCAGGGTTCCATTTTCAGTGCAGGGAGCCATGTGCATACCAAGTGAGACCATGGTTTATCTTAGGATGAAGTGCTTGTGTGGTAGAGGGGAAAAAATTGTACATTTTAAGTTAAGCTGAAACTTATCGCAATTTCAAGCAGCTTATGTTTAAAAGATGGTTGGTGGAGAAGAACAACATCAAACTTGTTGGTAAGAAATGCCAACAGTCAGTATCCTATTTTTGTTAGGTCTTCCATTTATGAGTTGCCTTAATAAATGCTAATTCAACAGATAATGTAAAATGCAATCGTAACTTTCATCTTCTTCTTCTTTTTTAAAAGTTACTTTAATATCATCTAATTAAGCACCTGGACAGTTCCATATTGTTAGATAAGTTGAGTCTTTCGAATGTTGTTGTGGGTGGTAGTCTTTAGGCGATTTAATCTTTATATGTCGGTTAATTAAAGAGTTGACAATTTTTTTTTTAAAGGTTTCTTGTCAACAGCAGAACTTCATTGTGGCCATAAAAGGAGTCAAAGGACCTACATTTGCATTTTTGTTGGTGCTAGCGGTTGAAGGAGGAACAAGGAGCTAGAAACATACCAAGTTTGAGGTGTATGATTGTAACCGTTAAGGGAGAAAAGGGTATAAAATGAAATATGCTTTTTCCTTGTTGAACTTGTCCCACGGAAGGTTATTTTAAATGTGTTTGATTGTTCTGTGCCCAATGTACTGTGACAGTGAAATTTGTTCATATTGGAACTCATCATATCTAAAGAATATTGGTGTTTTGAATCCTTTTTCTCACTTGTATCCCTTCATTAGGGTTGAGTATGCAAGCCTTGTGTAATTGTATTTGATTATCTTTTGTGAATAGTGAATAGAATTTTTGTCTTCATTTCTAATTGCCGCCAATGCCCACAAAGACATAATTGATACCAAAAAAAAAAAGTAATTAGCAAAAAAAAAAAAAAAAGCATTTACCATTAGCGATGACAATGTCGTCGTTGCTAATATATCCATCAGTGACTACATTGAATAGATGAACATATTATTAGCGACGACAATGTTGTTGCTAATATGTGTATCATTAGCGACGACATAAAACTGCCGCCGCTGATGATGTAGTAATAGCAACAACAAGCTAGCCATCTCATGTGAGGTATTTTAGTGACCACTTTTAGCGTCATTAGTTGCGACAATTTTCGTTGCTAATGATACATATATCAACGATGATTCTAAATGTTGTCGCTAATGAGTCTTTAATGACAGAGTATCAGCAACGATAGTAGCGATGACGGTTTTGGTCGCTCTTTTTTTTTTTTCACTTTGTGGAGATCATCTGTTCATGTTGGTATTAACCGCAAACGTGTGATTTGCCAAATGAGGTACAAAAGAGGTGACTGACAAATAAAATTTCTATATAAGCATTTTTACAACAGGGAAACCCATATATTTTGTGTTATATAGATATAACTTTGCATAATAGTGTCATATAGACATATAAAGAACAAAACTAGTGGTTCATTAAAATTGTTGTTTCATTTGACCAAAAACTCATTAAAGTCTTGCATAGCAAGTAAATTGGTCTCATGGCGTACATTCTCCAATTTTGACATGCAGAATATCCCTTGTAATGAAGCATATCTCCATTATGTTATTTTATTTTCTAATTGTCACATACTCATACTTTATCCATTTGCACTCGTTCACGTACGATTCTATTGTGCAAACCGAACAACAATAGCAACGTTCAGAAACCCAAGCACAACATTTTGATGGAAAAAAGAAGAGATAATTAAGTGTTGATGGAAGAAGAGAGGCAATCTACGATTCTCTCATTATGGGTGATAGATGAACCTCCCATGAATATGCGGGGAAAATATATATATATATATATATATATGTTGTGACAATAAACTGGCCTTTGAATTTATTTCTTGAAACTTGACTTGTATATAAACAAAATTTGGATTCAGTACTACTTCTCCTCTTCTGGTTCACCGATGAGCTTATTATCAATTGAAACGAAAGGGATGTGGGCTATCATCTTTATCGACTCTCGTCCTTGGCCTTTTTTAGTAGCGTTCTTTCAGCAGAGGGCAATCGTATATAACAAGTTGTTGGAGTAAGGGAGGGAGGCCATCCTCTGGAAAGGACTTGAGCTTTTCACAGTTATAGATACGAAGTCGCAGGAGTGAGGGAGGAAAGCCATCCTCTGGAAAGGACGTGAACTTTTTCGCACATATAGATCTCCAATTCTTCAAGAGATGCGAGGAATCAAAAGCCTTTGAAAGACAGGTATTCCAGATTCGGTAAAGCATTTAATCGAAAACCTTACCTCTATGCTTCACCCCTTCCAATCCCTCAATTATGAATGTTGTGTTGTATGTAGTTTTGGGTTTTGAAGAATGTGAAAGTTTCTCTTGTCAGCTTAGACAAGTGTGTTTTTTTTAGCTCTGTGGTGTGTGAAATCCAAAATTTTCTTTCTTTTTCTCTTCTGCATTTTCTCAGCAACCAAACGGAGGTTTTAAGGGGAAAATGAAAGTAAATTTCTTTTGGTAAAAATTTTGAGGGAACTAAAGTGAGCTGTAAATGCCGATTCACTCTCTGTAAATTGCCATCGTGTACCCCTTCAAGAATTAGAGAGCCCGCTAATTGCTACACCTCTTACTGTGTGATTTTCAATTGCTTTTCTGTTCTTTGTGCAGGGTTATTAAAAGTGGCTCAGCAATTTGATTGAAGCCAACACAGAAGCCTAAAACGTAGAATATATTTGAATTCCATCCCTTGATTTTTTTGTTTTGTCTTGATTTGCTTTTTGGGTCACATGTGACTGAGTTTACAGTTGCTAATGTTAAAATTTATGGTAATTTGCAGCTTCTTTTGTTGATTGGAGTCTGTACAGTGGTTTAAATACGAATGGGAATGGACAAATGGAGGTGCATTACATAAACACTGGCTTTCCTTACTCGGTTACTGAAAGTTTTATGAACTTCTTTGTTGATTGGAGTCTGTCATGGTCTGCCAAATTTGGACTAGCAGCAAAAGGGATGGTAGTTGGCTAGTTGCAACTCTTCTCTTCTTGAGTCGCTCAGGCTCATACAAATATGCTGAACCACAGGGGCGTCCTCTCACCGTTGTTTTCAGAGTCTTTGTAGCCTTTGCTTCCAACACTCCATGAAAATCGACATATTTCTCACCATGTGCCTCACATCCACGGCCTCAGGTTCCCTCTCTCTCCACGACTCCACCTAGAAATTTGACCAATTTAAAGCCTGGGTTTGTATTTTAAATCTAACACTTTTGTCCATTTTTCCTTCAAGTAACTACCAAAAATTACATGAAAATTATTTTATTCCCAATCAATGAAAAAAAAAATTTTAAGGTGGCCAACAACCTCTAAAGGCCGGTTTGGGGTGGCTAATTCGTCCCCAAGGCCTTGGGAGTGGTTCGGTTTGGCCATCTCTAGAGGCTAATTTTAAAATAGGTATGCAACTTGATTTTGACCCTTTGCTAATGCTGGCATCCATGTTGTGACTGCAGGCATACTATAGAACGTTTGTCATATTCAGTAAAAGGATCGATAATGTTCTTCATTTAATTTTCTATAAGAATAAGTAGAAGGAATTATCCTACTGTTCATTCATTTTATTAGTTTTTTGGGTTTGCTGAACGTTGCTATTTTTGTTGGGTTTGCACAACAGGATCATAGGTGTTTGTTAAATTGTCCAAGCAACCACATAGAGACAGAAGAGGCCTCCAAATATTAAGTTTTTCATTACTAATTAGGTTGTAGCAGGTTATTACAGATTTTAGCAATCACTAGGACCCTCCAAAAATAGGTATGTAACTGGATTTTGATCCCTTGATTAATTTTGTTCATTCATTAGTTTTTTAGCTAGGAGAATAAGTAGAAGAGATTATCCTAACATTGTATTTCCATGAACAAGCTGATCCAGATTATGAATTTAGAGAGACATGTCTTACTGCTCATTCAATTATTATTATTTCTAAGAAAGTTTTGCATCCAAATAGATACAGAAATTATTAAATTCTATTTTAATCGATGGGGAAAATATTCTTTATTGTTGATACTCACTAGGACAATAGTTGGAATAAGAAGTTTTGCTCAATAGGTACACATCTCTAATGATTATTTATTCATCTTCGATGATTGCAGATGGTTTAAAATGCTGGAGCTACCTGAAATACTCACCATGTGGAAGAGTTGTTTGTTCTTTTGTTGCTAATGTGTTGTTTTCTGTCTTTCCTAAAATGAACAATCTGTGTAGTCCTGTATATTAGAGATGTGCAGCTTTATTTTGCAATATTGGTTTCCAATTTTGGTTTGCTTTTCTAGCCCTTTTTTCTCCAAAGTCTTTGTATTGTTTTCTAAGTAACCAAGAGATGCATTAATAGACAAAGGAATATTGTAAACATTTTTTCGATGAATAGTTTTTTGTAAGTGGTTTTACAATGTTTATCTGCATAAAATTTCTACTCAATCAGATAAACAAAGGGCTTACCCTTCCTTCTCCCGAACTCTTTAAATTATATTGTTCAAATCAAGAGAACTTTTTGAGATTTAAATGAATGAGAGCAAATAGATAAAAAATGAGTATGTGAAAATTAAAAAATAAAATAACAAAGGCGTGATAGGATATATTTTTCATTACAAGGCATGCATCTTCAAGGGATATTTTGCATGTCAAAATTGGATATTCTGGATGCAAGACTTTTAATGAACAATGGAACAACAATTTTAACGAACCACAAGTTTTGTTCTTTGTTCTTTAATTTGTTTGATGTCCCAACCATCATGAGTTTTATTCAAAAAATCAAGAGCTTTGGCTTCAAATTACATGTAAACGGAAGTAAAAAAAATTTGAAATTTTGTTTTAGTAACCATTTCAGTTTGCCTATTAGACTCCAAAATATTGATACCCAGAAATGTTAGATTTCGTTTTCCTTCTTTACCTTGTCTTTTGTTGTGGATTTCCTTCAACCAAACAAAAATTAGCACATAATAGCTCTTTATAAACAAGCTTTAAACTAAGAGCCCCTCATATACCTCATATAACAATGCCATCTCTGACTTTTTCTACATTGTCCACATTTTGTTCTATATGAGTTATGATTCTTGACTAATCTATGTGCTTACAAGCAAAGAAGATTAGACCAATGTCATGTTAAATAGGAATCCTCAGCTATATTGTTATACATAAGCACTAACTTGCATCCTTCAAGAAGCCAAAATATATGGTTTTCCTACATAACAAAACCTGTATGAAGAAAGAGGAACCTAGTGTGGTTCTTAACACCCCATCCCCAAAAAAAGTACAAAAGAGGAAAAATGAAAATTGACAGATTACAAAACTCTGGATTCTGAAATTTTTTTGCTAATTGATGCTTTAATGCCTTGATTCCTCGCCAAATACCTCTGTGTTGCAAATTGGGCATATCTGAAAAAGAAAAAAATACAGGAACATAAGATCAGGCCATGGCATAAATAATGCAGATCTAAGATTCTTAAAAGGCTTATCTTTTATGAAAGGATTGATTGACCTTGTTAATGCTAAGCCATTTGATGATACATTCCCCGTGGTAAATATGCTTGCATGGAAATTTTATTTGCCGGTCGCCTTTTTGTATCTCATCTGGCAAATCACACATCTATTTGCAGACAATACCAATATGAACAAATGAACGACACCCAAAAAAGGAAAAATTAGCATCTAATAACTATTGTCTGAAAGTTGCAGCAACACCTCCAATCAACACTTGGATTACAGTTGAAAACATTCCTATAGTAGTAACACTGCATAAGAGGAGCTTAAGAAAGTTGCTGGAGAAAACATGGTTGAGGTGCTTACTAGAAACAAATGCCATAAAAGGATATTTCCTCTCTTCTAAATGGTTGTAAATAAACCTTTCAAGATTTTTTTTTTTTTTTGGTAACGAACATTGTAACAATAGGAGAAGAAAAAAGAGAGAAAGAAGAATGTTGTAAACGATTCAAAGAATCCATACCCTGTATTTTAACCTTAACCATATCTAATACAATTACTTCTGAAATAGGCATTTATCATCTACAATACACTTCACTGTAATTTCAAGAAGTATATCTATCACTCTTATCAAAAATGAAGTATATCTATCACAATCTTTTTGCAAATACTAGATACTATAATGTACTCAGAGAAGAGCTGTTTCATTGCAATATACTGTTAAGAACTACCTCAAAGTATAATTCCACCTGTTTTTCATGTAACTTCAACAATATTTTGAGTTTGGGTTACATATCTTCATCAACAGCCCTTTACAATAAGAAAGCTTAGTTGTTGAACACCTAAACTATTGTTGCTTCAGGAAAATATAAACTACGAGACGCAACACAAACAGGTTGAAACTATGAGATGCAAGCGATGGCATCATCATCACCAAAAAACCCGTAATTAAACTCAGCCAATTTGGATGAATGCAGAAGCCATCGATGGATGACCTAATATAAGAATGACTTGATCTACTTCATATTGTAGGCTTATTTTCTTAGTAAAACAAAGTTTATCCACACGTGTAACCCTCATTGCACCAGCCACCAGATTAGTCAAGCAAGCAGAATGTTGTTAAGTCTCATGTTGCTGTTAATGTCAAACCATAAAACAATTCACTATCCGTAACAATTTCTCCAACATGTATTGTGTAAAATATTTGGGAAGAAAAGAAGAAAGCTTATTTTGGTTTAGCAAAAAATAAAAACTGTTTTTCTAGCAAGGTAAGCTTTGATCACATATTAAAGATGCAGATAATATAATTATCTATCACATGACTTCACAAAACTTATGGTTAGTTCAAATGCACATAAATACTTAGATTGCTTAAAGAAGTAATAAAAAATGGCATTTAATACAAAGCCACATAAAGCAACTGGGATAGACTGGTCAGGATTGAAAGTTTAGAGCTATAGGCGAATAAAAGTTCGCCTTATTAAACAATGCATCTATAAACAAGAATTACCTCTCTCTAGATTTCTTTGATGAGAAGAGGTGTTTAAATCTGTACTTTGAAGTTGGAAGCAAACTGATAAGCTCCAGCGAAAGACCACGACTTTGAGTTCCAACTGCCTCACCTAAGTCAAGTAATTCCTGAAAAACAGCACACAATTAATGTGCTCCGACAAAATCCAAAGCACCAACCAAGTTTGAATGGTAATTTCATACTCATTTTAAAAATTTTACTAAAATTCCACTTGCCCCAAAAATGTATTTATTTCTAAATTCTCAATCATAAACATAAATTTGTTATCTGCCAACCTTTAAAAGCCAGCCAATGGTCCTAACTCTTGAAACAAATGCATAATCTGGATTTAGTTAATTCTATACCATATATCAACTTTTTGTGTGATGATAGGTAATTGTTTATGACGTGTATCAGATCTGAGGTTTGCATACAAGATGATACTTCAAAAAAGTTATTATGAGGATTACCAAATAAGCTGATTGAATATCTCAATACCACAAACTCAATTATAGGAAACAAAGCACAATTAATTCATCCCTTGGATTTTGCAATATAAAAGCAGTTCTCCTATCCCCAAAAGTACTTTGTCAGCATTAGCCACGTGGTTGCTCTTTAAGCATCAATAGTCTCAATCTCAACTTCAAAATTTTCATGAATATTGAATTTCATCATTTAATGAATTAAGTTAAGTAGATAAACAAAATCGTTTGTGCTGCACATAAATGAGTTTA